>VZSV01000016.1:2518889-2553356 GCA_013398735.1 Nothocercus julius
CAGAGCTAAATGAAGCAATTTCCAATATTTGCTTCTTCATGTCCCCTGAAAATATCATGTGGAGAGGGGTTGTTCATCTCATCTGAGTTATTTTAGATATTTGCTGATCTTTTTTTAAAAAATTGCATGCCGTGCTATTTAAACAGCAACCTTTAAGCTGTTTAAAGGAGGAGAGTGCAAAGCACTGGATTAATCTGCTTACAGCCCATATGGCCAGATGTTCCAAGGACTGTAGAGGAGCACAGGTCACAGTTAACCCTCATTCAAATGGCTTTCTCAGCAAGAGGTCTTTATTCCACTTGATGAATCAAACTGGATGGCATTTTTATCTTAGAAAATGGTTTCAATATTCCACATTGTCAGGAAGAAAAATCACGATGCAGTTCACTGTTTATGAGCGCATCCTTGGATTACCCACCACGAGAGGTAGGGAGTTGTCCAATAAATTACTGTGCTACTAAAAGTCAGCAGAATCTTGGCAAGAATGCACATATAACATTTGCAATTAATATTGTAGTTAAATGGGTGATGAGAAAAATAAATTTTTGCTTCACTGTGGAAGAACAGGGCATACAAAACTGAATTTTCTAATCTAATGAAAGGAGGCAGAGGTTGATGACTGAGGAGGAATGTTATTATAAATTAAAATGAGAGCCTTTACAAGCTGATAAATAGAGCATAATGAGTAACATTTTTAAGTGTCAGCTAATTTAAGATTGCTGTTAAGCATTCACCCCAACCAATTCCTGCAACTTCCTTTTCTTCCAGAAGGATTTCCTTGCTGAGAACTGCTTTGCAAAGCTATCTCTTTGACAAGAGGCACCTTTGCCTTTTGTATAATCTCACTTGTGTTATTCTCACAGGCATAGTCAAAATATCGACTGCTGTCTCCTCTGCAGTGTAGAACTAATGGTCATGCGCTTTATGTGAGCTTGCTCTTCATGCTGTGGGTAGAAGCAGTTTATAAAAACTATTATGTCATTAGCTTAAAGAAGGTGTAATGCCTATACTCCTGGCCACTGCCTTTTAAAATGAATAGGGAATCAATCTAAGCATACAAAGTTGTAATTTCTCAACCTACTGGACTTTACAACGGTCCAGTATAAAATGAATTAACATTTGAGTTTGCTGCGAAGGGGAGAGCGGTGATTGCCAAGTCACCCAGGGGCACCGAGGTGACGTCCATGCTGCAGCCGTGGCTCTCCACACAAATTAGGTGACGCAGGCATTTTGTATCCAAAAATTGCCTTGGTGCCTCAGACTGCGCACACTCAAATGCAGACGTTTCAAGTCCTGAGCAAAGCCACTGCGTACACTGCTTATCGTTCCAAGGTCCCAAAGGAAGGGCCCTACTGTAAAGTTACTGGGTTTACGGGCAATGCTGTGAGTTGCTCTCTTAGCAATTGGTTTCAAAGGGTGGATGAGTTGGCAGTCACTAGCGGCCAAGGTCAGTTGAAAGGACAGTTAGAAAACACATCAGCAATTAAAAGAGCATTAATTCTCCATTTCTTTTGCATAGCTAGGGTAGGCACGGTACTGCCAACTTTAAGTTAGTTGAAAAACTTTCAATCAGAGTTCTGATCTTTGGATTTTTTAGTGTTTAAATGGGCATTTGCAACATTCTGACAAAGAGACAGCAAAAACTGGTGAAGTGTTGCCTAAGGACAAACAGGGGAATGGAGCAAATTCACACCCAGGCAACCTGTGATCAGTAGGTAACAAGGTTACCTGAAAATAGGCTAACAGCAAATGTTTTAACACCAGCTTCAGAAGAGCCAGGACATTGGAAAGAGTTTTAAACATTGAACCACAAGATAGGGCTTGTGATGATAAACCAAGAGAAAAACATTTGTAAACTTGTAGATATTTTGCTGAGAGAAACAGCACTAGAATTGTTTGATCTGTTTTCTCCGATATACTAGAAACTTTAAAGCAATCACCTTGTGCTAAATTCCCACAGAAAAAAAAACAAGAGTACTAATCTTTGATCTGCTACATACAGTAAACAAAGCAGAGTAGTAGATTATATTTTTATGATTGAGCACACTAATTATATGAGATGAGTTTGGAAAACTTGTAAACAGGAAAATAGTGATTATAAAGAAGAAAAATAAATATAAAAATTTTCCATTGGTACTGAACAAAATTGCCATGTAATTTTTGTATATTCTATCTACCACTGGAGATGATTAGGATCTTGCAAACTGAACATCTTTCTATTGAAAAATACTACTTTACAAAAAAACAAAAAAAACTCACTTTAACCTTTCAGTAATGGGCATTTTGTACTTTAAAATTAATTTGGTTATATTTTTTTACATTTCACATCATATATTATAAATCTAAGAAATAGAAATAAGAGTAAATTGGTTGGATTCTGTCTAAATCAAGCACTTCAGGTGATACTGCTATATTTATCACTGTGCATTTATAAAGTCACTGTATAATGGTCAATGGTATAATTAGAACTTTCACAATGTCATTGCTGGAATTAATGGATTTTGACAATAGACTTCATCAGCAGAAGCTCTACTGAGACAACATATCAAAGTTATACAAAGCACACTGCATGCAGGCTGCAAATAACATTTTCAGAATGGAAGGTGTCATGGATCCATTGATGCCACAATATTGAAGTCAATAAAATGTTCCTGATTTCCAAAGGAAATATATTATGGTCGCTATCAGAGTGCAACAACATGTAAAACTGACTAAATCATTACTAGCTAGAAAGTACTGCCATAGTGAGGATGCTAAAAATTTTACATTTATTCTCCATATTTCTTATTCTTACAAAAATGCATATACTTGTATGTATGTGGGGTTTTTTTTCCTACTGAAAAAGTGCAGTAAGTGTTTATGAAAGCTCTGTAACAGTGAATCAAAGGTCAATCAAAATGAAACATTTTGCCTTTTTTTTTTTTTTTTTTTTTGTACAATTCTAGATTGAACCTGGAATTAAATAGCTTATTATATTGAAACACAGGACAAAAATTGTAAGCCACTTCATAGTCCTTTGATATTACTCAGTTGTAAAAATATCTCTTTTAACTGGATATTGATATAAATTTTCTCTTTCATGTGAAGTAATTACAACAGGATTTGCATCTCTTCAAATTTCTTCTCTAATAGTGTTCCAGTAAGTGCAGTGAATGATTACAGAATGGTAAACTGTGCTGTACTTAATGTGCACTTTTCATGATGTAAACAACATTTACTGGAACATTTCTAAAACTCTGCACCAAGTGAACTTAGTCATTAAAAACTCTTTCTCTACACAATTTACAGTATTTTGCACTCAGTGAAGCAGTATTTTTGTTTGTATTATGTTGCTAAGTGACCTATACATGACATCATTCATTAGGACAGCTGATCCAAACCAGTGATTGACCCCTGATCCAAAAGAGATTGTCTTCCCACTTTTCTTCTTTTATTCTCTTCATGAGCCTTCAGAACTACAAACTGAGATAAAACAAGAGGGAGCATCAAAAAATAACCTTTAGAACTAGTAGGCACATTGGAAATCT
Source organism: Nothocercus julius (assembly GCA_013398735.1). Classification (NCBI taxonomy): domain Eukaryota; kingdom Metazoa; phylum Chordata; class Aves; order Tinamiformes; family Tinamidae; genus Nothocercus; species Nothocercus julius. The sequence continues at coordinate 2,522,417 of VZSV01000016.1, forward strand.
GCTTGAAATCTTGGTAATATGAGGATAAATGGCAAAACATCCTCTGGGTATGATTTTTAATTATTATTATTCACTAGTTTTTCTAGGACTTAGAGTTCAATTAAGGTTCAGTCCAGTACTTCAGGATCAGTGTTTCACACCCTCAACTCCTTTCAATGCCAATTTTCTCTGATGAAGGTAACAAATGTACTATTCTTGAAACACATACACAGATGCAGGTCTCGTAAGCTGTAAAAAATGTGCAAGATTGTTTCCTTTCATTCAAAGATTATATTTATAAATGTCTTTAAAGTATATGCATATGATCTATAGAAATAACTTTAGCATGACCACAGCTGGTACAGGGCAGGATAATGAAATATGAAGGATCAATGATGGTCCTTAGACAAAGGCTTCCCAGTGACAGCAGTTCATAGATGCTGAAGGTCAAACCATCAAAAAAAGGATTTTTGCATTCAAAATCTTGTCCTTTTTATCAAACTGGGTTGTTTGACCTAATAAAAGGTATCGTCTTTCCCCACAAACCTTATGCCGCATGTCTTCAGCAACAGCACAGCCACAGCTGAAACTCCCATTGTGTCAGTCTAAAAGGACGTGTGAGAAAGTCGCTATTCCTAGAGCTAAAGAGGTGTTTGGATTAGGTGTTTCTGATTTGGGGTGAAATCATGCGAAGTCCTAGTGATCTTCCATAGAAAGCAGGTGTTTAGCGTGTGATTTGAGCCTGAAGACCCATCCCAACAGCTGCATGTGCTGGGGTGCTCACGGCGGGCACCGGCATTCAAAGAGAACCTGTTGGTACAAGGAATCTGCTCCCCGGAAACGCTGAAAGAGCCAGGAGTCCCATGTCCCATCCATTTGAGTGGAATCAGTTCTCATGAACTGATAGCGAGGTGCCTTCCCATGGAAACTTCTGGAAAATAAAGAACAGTGGTTCTTCTGCGCAAGCATCTTAGAAAGCGTATGGATTGCATTACCAAGTGGCTGGTTATATTTTAGAAAGGGCAAAATTCTTTTGCCGCTGAGGCAGCTTCCACCAAAATGTTTTAAGAGGACGATGATAAAACAAATCCATATCTGTAAGATTTTTAAGATTTTTTTTTTTTTTTTTTTTTTTTTTTTTTTTTTTTTTTTGGTGCTGTGTTTTTGATTGTATGGTCTATGGAGGTTTAGTTTTCATAGCAGTCATGGAGAGAGGTTCTTCCCTTGTGCTGCAGCAGGTCTTTAGAAGAGAAACTAAAAGAGACTCTCTTATTTTCTGGAGCCTAACACTGCTCCTGGACCTGTTCTTAATCAATCATATCATCTGAAATAAAGGTGACTGATCACAATTTCTTAGGAACATTGCACTAATGGCACCCACAGTGCAGTTCTGTTGGCAGTTCTATAGTGACATTAAAAATTAGCTGAACAGGAAAATATGATGTAATAATTGTTATTTTTTACAGAGAGAGGAAGAGGTAAAAACAACCTATTTGCTAAAAGCAACTGATGAATGTGGTAGAGAAGGCATAGATCCATAGACAGTTCATAGTAAACATTGTTTACTATTCTCTGTTATTGCATGGCTTAACATGACAGGGCCCCATTATCACCAGTTCAGTTGTATACGTTACTATCGTATTATCGTTATTATGCCTTCTTTTACTTTTTGCAGTCAATTACTTTAAAAGTTTAATGAAATTTAAATTAAATTAAAACTTAAAATCAACACTGGAAAAATCGAGGGTGACATTTTCAAAGATGTGTCAGGTCACAGGGTAGAAGTGAAGGCACTGCATGTTTTTAACAAGCTACAGAGTCCTTGTTTCTCATTTTGGGGCTTTTTTTGATCATTTTGGAAGCCCTCAGCTGCTTAAGAAGACTTTTATAGGGAGTCACATAAAACAAACCAATGTCTTAGTTGACAAAATATAGTAAAGTTCAAACCATTCATAATTGGAGATTGACTTGAAGCTGAACATTTGTACTTTGAGCTTCATTCCTCAGTTAGGTAGTCAGCTGTTTCATTGCCCAAGACCTCCCACTTTCTCCGGCTTGCCTTATTTCTCCAGATGGTTTTCTCTCAGGCCTTCCCTTCCTACACATTTTCTGCCTGTAGGCACAATCTCTCTGTTTCTCAAGGTGTGCTGGATCTATGAACAGAAAGCTTTTTATATGAAGCCAGAAATCTACTGGATTTATAAACTCTTCAGTAGATCTTAACTTTACTCCAGATGTATCTGTCCAGCCCCATTGTAGGAGTGCTCTGGAAACTGCTTTCTAGATTATTTATCAAGCACTTTACCCCATCAGTGACACAAGAAGAGGAAAAAAAAAAAAACATTTGTTATTGAATCATAAAGAATACTTATTTCCTGGCATAGCTTAGGCAAAATGCCACTGGCTATGTTATTAGACTAGGCAATTTAGATCAAACTGAATTCCTAGGTTTGTATTGAGGTTATGACTGATGTAGCACTATTATGTCCTGCAAACTTCACATAGTATGACTCAGAAGGATACAAAGCACTATATTTTATGAGGATAATGATTATGGTAAAAAAAAAAAAAAAAAAAAAAAAAAAAAAGCTTTGCATGCCAATGTAGTTCCACCTAAACTATTTTCTGTAATGTCTGTGATTGTGATTTTATAGGAGGAAAGGAAGAAAAGCACTTTGTGCTTCCTCTCTCTCTCTCACTCTGTCTCAAAAATGACCATTTTGAAAGAAAGGGAAATTTGGGATTGACTTCTGCCAATGTAGAATAGAAAATTTCTAGAAACTGGCTCAGAACTTACAACTGAGTTCTAGCTCAGGATTTTAAATAGCTCAGATTGGTTCAGATTTCATCTTTTTCAAAAATCCATGTCTGGATTTGAGTTTTGAGTATCACTAAAATAATATTTCAAATATCTAACTTGACTCCCCTCCTCCATTTTGAAATAAACACAATTTTCAACTTCCTTTCTTAGAGTATCTTACTTTGATAGAACTAAAGACACAGCTACATCTGGGCAGTGTATAAACTTACCCAAAAATGCTGAAATGTGGATAATTTTAATTATTAAATATATATACATTTGGAGCTACATAAATAGACAAGAAATAAAGTAGGTTAAGGTTTTCTGATAATAAAAGTGTCCCTACCGTATGGTCTGGTGTATTGAATCATTTAAAATAATCCATAACAAGTTGCTAACCACTTCTTTTAACTGCTTTAAAAACGTATCAGCAAGATCAGTGTGTTAGGCTTTGCCTATTAAAGGATGTTTTTTGTTCTTTGCACTAGAAAGCTCATGGCTCAGAAGTTTAAACTGAGAGTGGAGATGGCATTTGCATTTCATTTTCATTAATACTATGGTACAAGGAAGAACTACTGCCTTTCCCCTGTAACATGTAGCTGCCCTTTCCCTTGGTATCACAGTGTGCCACCGTAAAAGACAGTGCATAACTCCTTATTATAACCACCTTAAATGTGGATCGTGAGCCTGAGCAGACAGGTTGTAAACCATAGGGAGATTTTACACTAAAGAAAGTACATATATTAAATCCATGATTCATACTGCTCCCAGCAGAAAGTCCCTTTCAGTGCACCAGTCAGGAAAGACTAATATCTCACATTGTTGGAGCTCCAGGAAATTGCTATATTTAGATCCCTAAAATACAGAATGCCGCTTTTATTGTGAAATTTATTAACATTAACATTACGTTTAATATTAAAGCTTAAACCTGCTAATGAATTTAAACTACTTGTCAAGTTTTTCCAGTTCCAGCAACAGGCTATATGTTAGAAGCTCCCACCATAACATTCTGTGTCATGATTGGCATTTAGAATATACTTACAACACTAGCACCTAAGTTATAAGTTATTCCTCTGTCACTCCACCTGAGGCACTTAGGCTTAACTCATCAAAGCATGAAACAGCGATTATATTGAAAAACTCATGTTTTGTCTTCAGAATCTTTATGCCAGGAGCATGACAAAACAACAACAAAAAAGCCTTTTCATTCAAGTAACACATGTTGGCTGGGGCCTTGCTGACTGCCCCAAGCTCTAAAACCGTGGAGGAAGTCTTGCTTATCAAGAGCCTAATGCAGTATCAAGAGAGCCTGTGTTTTAAAATTACCTTTCTCGTGTTCAGAGAAGAACGTGTTCTGCACAGCCCTGGTGCCTATGTGTCAATGACGGGAAAACTTCTTGGGGCGGACAGGGCCTCCTTCTCTGGATTAATGATGACCCCTAAGAGAACACAGCGGGCCAAGGACGAGGGGAAGGGTGGGCACTGTCCCAGCAGAGACTCACAGAGGTGCTTAGATTTGTGTAAGAAAGAGCTTTGATCAGGGACTTGCCAATGAAGCAAATCTGAGCCCTAAAAAACTTCATTTGAAGCATCCCAAGGACTATTAACTTCTCCTGACTCCTGCTTGGAGTCTTGGACAAGTCCACCAGTGGATTGGTGGATCTGGTGGTGATGGGTGCAGAGAAATTTGTTCTCCTGTGGAAAAAGCAGGCATTTCCTTCAACTGCACCAAAACTCCCTGGGGCACCCGTGTTCCCAAGCTGAGTGCACAGCCTTGCATCAGGATCAGCTTCCCCTGGTGGAGGGCTCTCGCTTTCCTGAGCACTGGAATTCAAGAGGGGGTGACAAATTTAAAGCTTTTATTCCTTAAAACCCATGCCTCGTAGCCCCGCTCTGCTTTTTATCGGGAAGCTCCGCATCTGGATCTGCAGAACATCTTTCCTTATAAAAAATGTCACTAGGGGCAGTTTGCAGGCTGCAGCAGGACAGCGAAATATTTCTTGGGCTTCTCAATCCAATAAAAATATGATCTTTTTAGCACTGGAGATCTGCGAGGAAGTATGGTCCTGTTGTTCTAGTTGTGATCCCAGAAAAGGAATAGTGGTACTGAACAGCATGAAGTAGTTAATGAGCTGTCAGCACTGAGTTCTTCATATTAAAATGTTCCCATTCTAATCTTCAAGGTTAATTCTGACCATTGGAAAAGGACTTGTACAGCTCCAGATGTACAGCTTGGAAAATACTGAAATTGTGACTTTTGAAAATAGGGCTTTCATGATGCTTTAGATTAATATTAAAAGCACAGGCCTATAAAATAATAATAAATCTAAACAGAAGGTTTGTGGAAGGGCAGAGGCTGCTGCAGGTGCTATGGGATGCGAAGTGCACTCTGAAGCACAGAACGTGCCTGGTTTTGTGGAAGCCAGAGTGCGTCCTGAGGGGCAGGACCCATGGCGGCCTGGAGCCGGCACTGTCCCGCCGGAGTCCCCCAGGGCTCGCAGAGAGCGGGGCCAGGAGGCCTGGGAGGCGCCCGCAGGGCCCTGGCACTTGCATTCCACGTCTGTAAGTAGAGTGTCAGGAAGAAAATATTAAAGGAACAAGTCACACTGTGAAGCATAAGATGCAAGGAGTCAAAAGTAGAACATTTCCTTCAGCAATTCTAGAATTTTGTATTGAATTGCACTTCCTACATCCATTAATATTTAGCAGTTTTGCCACTGTATATTTGCAAGGAAAAACACAGTGTTTGCATTCCGTTGTAAACTTGCCTGAAAGCTACCTGGGTACTGCTGCTTCACTAGCAGCGGTTTGGGTTTTTCCCTTGAATAAATTGTCTGTCGAGAGCCCATCAGTGAAACCGTATGAAGCAGGATTAGACACGGAGGTGAATGCATCAAAAATTAATGGTGTGAGCGCAGCTGCCTCAGAGGCCGCAATGCCATTTAGACCTGGAGACAACAGATGTAAGATAATGCTTCTCCAACCGGAGTTTCAGAGGCGGATCACTCTCTTTGCCAGGGTATAAATGACTATACCGATTCAGAGGTGTTGTGCTCTTAGGCCATGCTTGTTTTGGCTGGTGTGAAAGGAGACACGTCCGCTGTAACCTGGTCTTGGCTCGTCTCGTACCTGTCTCTCAAACTGCCCATAGCATCAGCAGCATCAAGCGCTCTGCACAGGAAACCGGCACCTCTGCCGTTTTACGTACGTGACGCCAGGAAAGGGCAAGGGAGACTTCCTGAGAGTCTGAAGTTTTGTAATGAAATACTTTGGGATGTTTTATTTCAAAAGTCACGTTACACATTTTGATGCAGAAGCTGGGCAATATGAAATGCCAGTGTCTCAGAATACCCCACAGGATACAGCTCAACCCTCTCAAGATATCTCTCTTCAAGGGAATGCCGGAAAACTATGAGCCAAGTCTTCCTATATCTCCATAGTAGGGAGCTCTCACTGTGTCGGTGAAAGGTTTGCAATGATGACTATCCCATGCCAAAAAAAGTCCTGAACCTGGGTCTCTTTCTCTCTAACAAATGGTAGAGCTGCCAGGCTTCCAGTCTGGGTTTATTTTATCAACGTTTCCAATTTTCCTTTCAGTCAAAATAAGACTGCGGGACCATCTGAGCAGATAATTGCGTAACTGTGAAAGTTCAGAGCATGCAGAACAAAACAAAATATGTTTTGCCTCAATTATGCAGACTAAACATATTGTCAAGGTTTTGAAGCAGTCAGTCCAAATTTTTCACAAAATAGTGCAGTTTCCCACGCAGCCTGTTAGTGGAAGGATTGCACCAAAATACTCTCCTCTCCGTAAGCGCTCATCAGGGGGAAGACTTTGCTGCATACTTCTAGTACCTAATTAACTGCAGACATCTGAAGAAATCTCTCTGCCCATTACAGTATTGCCAGCTGAAGAATTTGGAAATCACTGGTGAGCTTCCCATAATTATAACAATTTTAAAACAATTAGGGATTTGGGGAATCTCTTCTGAATCCCCTTGCTTGTATTCTTGTGACAGAGAGGACTCCGTTCGGTTCCCTATATATATAGACATCTCTTGTCATCTGAGATGCCCTGGGGGTCCAGAGCATCTGCGTGAGTCCCACAGATGGGACACTGGGCCAACAGAAGACCTGGGCCCTTCTGGAGCAGTAGCTGGAGGCCAGTAGGACATCTGGATGCCTGTGCTTAGGTCTCTGAATCAGGTGCCAACTGTCACATTTCCAAGCTGTTCTTTGTAGCTGTGAAGGTCAAAAAGCTAATGAAAGCTGAGATTCATATATATTTGGCTAGCATCAAAAGTTGCATTTTTATATCAAGCATTTGGAGACATTTGGTACTCCTTGCTCTTCAAAGCAGCAGTTACAGGACTTCCAGGCCTCAAAGGTGGCTCATTTGGAAAACTTTCCATAACAGTTCCTATGGAATATCCACAATATGCTTCTAAATCCACACCTCCCCCCCCTTTTTTTTTCTAAATGGGAGAGCAGTCTTATGTTCTCTCTTGAAATGAGAGAACAGTATTTCTGAAGTGGGATTTAAAATAAATGGGTTTCAAATCCAGCCATGCTAAGATCTTTTTCTGAATCTGCTTTTAAAATGTTCACTATTTATATGATTCAACTTCTGGAAGCCCAAGACAAAATCCCCTCTTCTGAATATCGGAGCTGCTGAGACCTCTTAAGGGCAAGGACAAGATGAAAGTGTTTTGTATCTCTGCAAAGAGGTGTTTATGCTTTCAAGTTTGAAAATGCTATACTCTGTGGGCATTCCTGCCTTCCAAATGTCAGACTTGCAGATTACTCTTGGCTTTTGCAGGCTCCATCAAATTATATCTGAACCTTTGTGAAAGAAATAAGAAAATCCACAAAGGACTTACCAACTCATACGCCTCCAAATTGTAGTAGACCTTTGTCATTTTGCTGAAATGTGTATCTTGGTGATTCCTCCGGTATGTCTTAATGAACATTCACATGAAAAAAAAAAATCATCTCTGCTTTGTAACTTTTGCTTATAGCTGACTTCCACCCCCAGAACAATTTTTGGTGTGACGGGGGCAGGAACGTACTGAGAGCTTTCAAATTGTGTTTCTGTTTCTAGTTGTTTCTTCTGATAATTATGTCTTAATTGTGTTCATGCTTAAACAAAACCTGAAATGAACACTTAGAAAGTGACTGGCTCTTCGCTCTACCTCTTTTTCATGGTTTCTGTAATATTCTCAATGTTATTCCCTGCTGCATGGAAGAATCCAGCTCATGTTTACTAGTGAAGAGACACAGGATCTTCATTCAAAGTGGGATCATACTTATAAGTTTAGCCCTTTCTGAAGCGCCTGCTGGCTCCAGTGTATCCTCTTTATGACACATACATCACACTGAATGTTTTTCTTCCAAATTCTATTCGCTCAGCCAGTCTCTGGCTCATAAGATTAAAAAATGGGAACTTTAAATCAAATTATACTATATTGACATAATTAGGCTCAGCAAAGAGGAAGCCTTGTTAATTATATTATTCCTTCTCAAGTAGCTAATGTAGTATATTACTAGCATCATATTCTTATCCTTAATATAGCTGATACTGATTTTTCTTAATGTAGCAAAATTGGCCTCATTTTAAACACTCTTGGGCTTTGTCTTCAATAAAGAGATAATAGTTCTAGGAGTGATATTCCTTAAAGATATTTAGGAAATTCTATTAATATAGGGGTAATATTTTTAAGGATAAAATACACACGTATTCAACTTAAGACTCTCAGTCATAAGACTGTAATTAACTAATGATAAAACTTCTCTAAGCAATATTTTCTTTTCTCTCTGGAGAACTTAGAAGATAAAAATTTTCTGCTAAGCCCAAGTGAACTGGAAACCTAAACGTCAATGACAGTCACTGGGAACAGAATATTTTAAGAGTCCTATCTGACCAATGTATTTAAAGCAGATTTATTTGTAAAGTTTTAAAGTTTGATACATAAAAATACATAAATCACAGAAGGATGTAGGTAAGAGCCTTGTGATGCTTACAAATGTGTGAGCAAGTTATGTCTCCACCTCACAGTTGCACTGGCAATGGATACCAATGGAAATTCCTGTAGACATTCTCTGGCAACTTTCTGCATTTCCACCCAGGTCAACTGTAGGATGCAGAATTTTTTAAAAAATGAAAGAAATATTTGTTGTCACAATGCATTCAAGATAGTTTGAGTGCAAAGCCCAAATGCTCTGAAATGGTTAAGTGAATCACGTCATTTTTTAATGTTAACTGATGTATTGTTCTCCTGTGAAGTAGTTACCATGGTGTAGAAAAACACTTGTAACTTGCAATTTTAGAAATTGTTGCAACCAAAAAGAAATATACTTAAAGTTTTCTAAACATTGACCTTAATCTCCCAAGATTTTGTAAGACCAAGGATAGATTTGAAGCTTCAGAGTTTCCTAAGTAGCTACAGTCAGTAACTGGTAGTTACAGTAACTAATGCTGGACATCATAGCACAAAGCAGCACATTGCCCTCCATCTCCATGCTCTTTCTATGGATCTGTACATTTCAAGAGGAACATACGGATTCATTACATTAAACATTGTGAAGTACACCTCTACTACAAATTCCTAATGAGCTAATTTCAAGGCATGATAATTCCCTTTAAATAACAGTGACAAAAATGCTTCGAGTGAATCACCTATTTTTATCTAGAAATAGTCTTGAGGATTGCAAAACATCAAACAAAACTGTGTCTCTCTCTCTCCTAGTGTTCCCTTTCCAGAAGACTTTCGCTTTAATGTCACCGCTAATATAACACTAATTGCCTCTCACCCCGGTGCCTCTAAATGAATCATCATCTCTGGTAATAGAACAGCTTGCCTGGGTGTGCTTGGCTCCCCAGCAGCTGGTGCTAGTGGGGATGCTGCAGAGTTTTCCTGGGGAGACTGTGGCTGTTTGGAGGGAATTTGGTTCCCACAGAATTCACTAGTAGCTCTGGGTGGGGATAGCTGCTTTCCCCTTAATTACAAAGGGTAGTTCCCCTGCAAAAAATATGGGGAAAAAAGGTTGTGAGATCAGTGTGATCCAACACATTCCTTTTCCCCTTAGCTATCCCACCATGATGAGCCCCATCTTAACCATCCCTGCAAGATTCCTGCTCAAGCAGCTTAGGGACATGACTGTATAGCAGTCTGCAGAGTCTTCCTATTTTCTTCTGATAATAACTGCTGATTTGGTCTTCTTAAACAGGTGGCTGGGTTCATTTCAGGCTTCACGTGGACTGATCGCCACTGGACTTACAGACTTTGCTGCCATGTAGTGTCAGAGGACCGAATTGTAATGAAGGGCATTGAAGAACAGTGTGGAATAGCCCAGAGTTCAGATATCTAGCTCTGCATTAAGAAATGAATAAACCTTTATAGAAGTGTCTAACCAAAGAGGGCAAAAAACTGCCCACTTATTCTTGGCAATTGGCACTGAAAAGCAAAAGACAGAAAGAGGAGGTTTTTTGCAACTGAGAGTATAATTCAAGGGCACTTTTTATTTGCTCCTCCCATTCTATGTTCTGCTTAATCAAATGCTTCTTTTTTTAAAAAAAAAAAAAAAAAAGACAGACTAATGAATGGGGAAACACAAGGTCGGAAAAGAACAGGGAAACTATTTTAAAACGCTTGCCTTAATCCCTTCTTTCACGCTTCTTCCCTCTCTGCTGCTCTTCTGCTCTACCCCAATACATTTCCATATTATTTTCTTCCAAGAGTTTTACATCTTAAACTGCTCTCCATAGGTTTTTAGATTCTGTTTATCATTGCACTGAAATACCCTATTATCTTGAGTTGGGCAGCATACCTCATACCTGACAGGCAGTCTTTGTCTCCTCTCCTTTCCCAAAAGAGAGAAGTGAGCACTTTTTTGTTTTGAAAACTTACATGCGTTTACTGAAAGGCATTAATACCCAGGTAGGAAGCCAAGGTGAAAGAAATGTGATTTCTGTTTGAGCTGGAAGTGTCTGATATTCTTTCATTATATAAAATGAATGCCTAGATGCTCCAGCTTTATTCTGCATAGAGAAGGCCTTTTATTTTATAAATTATTATGTATTATTCTTTTGCACCAGAGGAGAGGAGTTGTCAGCAAAGGTCCTTGTGCTTTAGTCAGTCTTTTAAATACTCAATTTCTGCTTGGAGACACCTTGAAGACGACCTTCAGCCTGGCTCTGCGTTGTACCGGGCGCAGTGTGAGCACCGTGGCCGTGCTGGACACGGTTGCTGTGGCACGCTCTGCCGTGGATATACGCTTTCCCGTTCTGCCCTAGGCAGCATCCTTCAGGCTAAATTCAACTGCCAACAGGCGTTTCTGTGTCCAAGGCCTGTCGGTGACAAAGGCTTGAATGCCAAGGCTGGACTGTCACTCACAGGCCTGGACTCGGATTTTCTTTCCTAGCCCTGTTCTTATGCTGGATTATTACCATACTGAACCTTGAGTATTCAGTAATTCACAGAAAGCTGTTACCTAGCAGAGATTTTTCTTCATTGAATGCATTGCAAAGCAATTTTTTTTCCTATTTATTTTTTATTGTTTTTCAGTTAAGAAATAGGAATTAGTTTATAAAAGAAAACACTAAATGAAAGTCTCATCCATCTCAGTTCAAGATTTACATTTGTCTAATGACCATATTAAACAAAACAAAATGCTATGCCAAAGTTATGAAAAGGCTATAAACCTCCAGCGTGCTGCTGCTTCTTTTTCCTGTCATGGGCAGTTATGTCAAATTATGTCAAATGGACCCATGAGGACATAAGGGAACAAGAGATCGCTGAGCTCTGGTTTCCCCACTATTTTCATTATCTTATTATGTGTCCCTCATACCCTTTGGCCCTTTTTGTTTGAAATTAATCTGGTCCTTTCTCAATATTGCTTTGGTTGAAGGACTCATTAAGTATTTCTTGTGCTTATTACCCTAGGCATAAAGCTGTCATCTTATTCATAATTTCATAATTTATAAATCGTATGTCCTCTAATTTTCATGTTCTTTAATTGTATGTGAAGAGTTTGGATTAATTCTATCAATCCTCATTACAATGTTAAGTACTCAAATTAGATACTATAAAATATTCACTTCCAGTGTATAAAAGTGTATCTTCCTTGATTTGTTGGCTGAAATATAAATATTTAAAGCCAATTACCATTTTGTTCCCATTATAACTTACCCCTTTACAATATATTATGGCCACTTTTTAGTGGGTAACTAGTACAGTAGAGTGTTACTTTGGATAACTATGCTTTGCCACGGGAACTTGTTCTTTAACAGACCAGAGGACCATCTTGCTCATTCCCCTTCCCTTATCTGCAGTGTGCATTTTTCTCAAGTTCCTATCAAGTTCCTAATACTGTCAGTATTAGCTTAAATGTATAACACATTTGCTTATAGAAAATACCTCTTCTCTGGTTGTGTTCAGATTTGTCTTAAACTAGTTATGTCATCTGGTGATGAGTTATAGTAAGTTAGCCCTTTAAGGTACAAGAAGACAATATCTGTGACTGTCATAGCGCAATCCAAGCTCTCTGGGTTTCTTCCAAATGCAAGGCTGAGAAACCAAGGAAGCAGATGTTAGAAAGAGGAAGAACTCTTCAGGAGCAGCTCCCTGCTTATGAAGAATTGGGCTTAACAATTCTCCTTGACTTGGCTAGGATGTGTAGGCATCTCCTTGTAGGTACATGGTGGTGGAAGTGCACTTATCTCCCTAAATATAGAACATGAGGATGAAATTAGAGGCATTGATGGTGTCTTCTGAAGACACTTTCCCTCTTCCCTTTCCACCTGTGTTCTTGCTAATCTCAGGAAGAGATGAGGAAGATGAAGAGTCTCTCAGGAAGCAAAGCTGCAGACAGGAACAGTTTTAGAGGAGTCCAACTCACATTTTGCAGTACAAACTGGTCAGACAAAACCAACTGTAATTATCAGGGTGAATAAGGGTCCCTTGTGCACCTCACCTTCAAATATCTGCTAAAAACTCTTCATTATTTAATGCTTTCAACATCTCTGTGATATAGATAAAAGAGTATCTATGAATATCTGTGCTCTCCAGTGTGGGAAAGAGAGACATCATCTGGCATGACCAAAACCACAGAGAAATAGTGTTGGGGAGGATCAAAGTAACATTTAGGCACCTTGGTTGATGAAGTAAAGGATGTAAAGGATGTATGCGTAAAGGATGAATATAATTTATTTTCCATGATGAGCTCACACCACTAGAAAATATTTCTCTTCCTCTCTGTGGTAACTGCATTTCCTTCTTTTGCCTGGCAGGCACCTCTTTTAAGTGTTAAGGCATGGTGGTGGGATATATATAACCTAGTTGGAAGGTTATATATATATAACCCTTTGGAAGATACCCTGGGCCATCTCTTAGATGACTGCACAAGGATATCCACACTGTTTATATAATGGCACTTCATCCAGTTCCTGGAGTGCCTGGGCTACAGCATGTGAGCTTAAAGAGGGAGGATGTTTTTATTAAAAAAAAAAAAAAAAATCTATTATACCTCATTTGATAATTTTATCTAATTTTAGTATTCAAGAGTGAAACAAACGGAGACCAAAATTCCTTCTTTACTTTCTGCAGACTTTGGTTTGTCAGCATCTTCCGTGTGACCCAAGGCATGTCTCTCTGCCACAGCATCCCGCCTTTGAGCTGTGTTTGGAAAGGAATTGTTAGTTTACTTAACAATTTGCCCAGTTTTGTGCAATATGTCTCTAAACAGTATTTAGACCATAAGTGCCAGATTCTTCTTTACAGTATGCCATACCTCTTTGAACAATATTTATTTCAGATTCTGTTTTAGTTTGGGGGAGCTTTTGAGCTTTCTGTAACATTTGCTTTACCTTCAGTGAATACACTCTGACACAGCAATATGCTTCAGATCACTTGTATTTTATTAATTTTTACTGCTGCATTAAGGCTATATGAAGAACTTCTGTTCATACCAGTGCCTGTTGCAGTTTTACTACATTTGACTTCATCTTTAAAATTGTCTTTATAAAGGATATTCGTGTTTATTAAGATGCTTTAAAGGTAATGAGCAACTATAGGTACAAAAACAAAAGCAATGTCTTCTGGAAAAACTGAAAGGCATTAGAAAGGTCGTTGTAATGAGTAATCACACTGAGGGAGGACATTGCCAAATTTGGACCGCTTATGAAAATGTATTTATTTTCAGGGGGCAAAGTGAGCTTTCCCAGTACTCGAAAGGTTAACAGTTCTGGAGCAAATGTTTATCCCTGTGGGAAGAACATTGTCACATTTACTCCTGCTCAGTTATTGCTGTAGGGATTAAGTTATTTGTAATGCAGAAAGTGCTCTTGCTACAATAATTAGCTTTTCAGGGAACAGAGCTTACACCTTTTGGAACCCATGCAATTAGAACTGAGGAAATAGGTTCATCATTACTGCCACCATTTCATTACTGAGTAATCATTTGTATCTAAGTACACAACTCTTGGTAGAACGGCTGTCAGTGGTCCAATATGCTAATTAGTCCTCTCATTTGCATGGCAGCGTGTTTAGTAGTATATTTTTTAACATGGGTAAATAAGTGTAGTTGAATTTTAAATTACTTGCATCACTAAGCAGCTGGATAAGTTTAGAAAATCTGTGCTAGGACAGGCTGCCCCAGACCATCTCATCAGTTTGTAAACTGGAGTTCAAGAACTTGGTGATGCCGCTCTGCTCCTCTAAACGGCTTCTATCTCGGAGGAGATGCCTCTTGTCAGACCCCAGAGAAGCTGCCCAGCAGTTGGGCACCTCAAGCCACAACTCAGTGGGATGCCAGGGCACGCTCCTGCTCTCAGGTTTGGGTGTGCGTCCCAGCTGCATCCCGACTCTGCGTCAGGGTGAGACCAGCGTATTCGCGGCCTTCCCTCCCACTACGTCAACACGTCTGCCGCGGCACCGTTTCCACCAGAAATAAAACTGCAGCCGGTCTTGATGCGGCAGCCAGAGAGGCAGGGCTGCAGGGCTTGTTGCAACACTTCTGCTGAAGTTCAGGCCCGGCTTTGAAGGTCACGGGCTTTGGTGTGCCTGGGGTCTCTAGAGGCAGCTTAGCGTGTAGCAGTTCACGTGGGGTCATGCTGCCCATAGGCAGTTTCTCCAAAGAGGCTCTCAGATGGCAAGGAAGAAACGGAGGTTTTAGGCAGCACCACGTGGTTTGTTAAGCAGTGTAATTTTTTTAATCATTTTGGGCTCCTGTGACTAATGCCTTCTTCAATCCACCTGCAGGTTCTTTCTGCACCTGAACCAAAAGCGTCTGGCCACGTGCTCTAATTCACCACTAATACTCACTAATATCCGCTATCACACTGGGTCCAACTGCATAAAACTCTTGAGTGGATTTCACTTTTGGAAAAAAGGTTACATGTCGCTAATTCCAGAGGGATGTCCCCACCTGCCTCCCACCAGATCTGTGCTCAAGGGCTTTGCTGAACTCTACTAACATTGAGTCACAATGGCAAAAATTATCTTAGAGAGGAAGTATGAATAACCCTTCAAAGGATAGCTATAAACCTCTGAGGCTTATGGACTTTGCTACTATTTTGGAGGGTGTGAATATGTTAAAGGGGCTGCCGGGGGGATTTTTCACTTCTTTTGCAATGCTTACTCATTCGCTGAAGTTTTTTTACTAAAGGATCTTCTCCTCCTTGCTTGTAATATTGAATGTCTACTGCAATGTTAATATTATAAAAATCAGAATTTAGCATTCCTGATCCTTATAACCCTTAATCTTATGTAAAATAATGAGGTTTGAAAAAGAGAAGTTCTAATGTTTTTGTTTGTGTATTTGTAAGTATAAAACACAGACCTGGAAGTTTGAATGACTAGAATACTTAGTGCCATTACAAGATATGTAATTTTTGAAGAGGCTAGCTTTTCCGTGTTGCTCAATACAGTGTTAAGACTTCAGGTAGCTCTTTTGGAAAAGCCAGAGGCTTGAGCATTAAATGATTCTTAAATTTATACATGAAATGTTTAGCTAAAAATGGCCCTTTTTAGTAGGTGGCTACTCAGCTATCAGCCCTGTGCCAACAGCAGGGTCAACATGCGCTGTAGCTTTTGCTGCACCTGACTCAGGGCCAGTCATCTAAATGAAAGTTTCCCATTTCCCTGCTGCTGCTCTTACAGTGCTTTATCACCCTTCAAGAATATCTGCCTGGCACAGGGCAACAGGAAAGGTGATAACAAGGACCAGTAACAGGAGACAGAACAGAGTCGGCTACCGATGCTTGTTTCAAAGATAACGGAACAGAAGATGTTTTCCTGTCCTAGGTCTGAATTGAAAAGTGCAAGCATGTAATATTTTTTAGCAGATGAAGAAAAGGGCAGAAAACTGCTGGGGTTAGAAACAGGGTTTCGCCTATTTTTTAAAGCTAACATGATAGCATGATTTAGCTAAAGAAGCAAATCTGATTATGCAGAGTAGCTGAGAATCTGCCATGCCCGCTCAGCAAATGAAAGCTGTGCTTTCTTACAAGAGCGCATTTCCCACCACCTCCACTGAGTAATACCCGGGAGTGAAAACCAGCCCAGAGCCTTGGATCGACTTTGGAAATGAGGGGGAAGCTCGCTAATGAACCAGCTCCCATTATCCAGCTTTATTTGTGTTTTCTGTCTTTCAAGCAATTAGCTCTGTTCTTTTCTCAGCTCTGCTCATAGTAGTACCTGCCAGTGGAAAACTGAGGAGGTGGATAATAAGGCTGTTAAGGAACCTTACTAAAGAAGCAAATTTAAACTCCAAATTTCTGTTCAGGGTCCAGATACCTGAACAGGAAAAGGCTTCTTGACAAAAAAAAGTTGGATTCTGAGGATCTGATTGCTTTCTCAAGTGTGAATAAACAAAACAAGGGCAAAGAAGGGTAACCGTTATATTCAGAGAAATAAGCTATTTTATTGTAAGAGACTAAAGGATTTGCTTAGCATTGAAAAAATTGCCTTGGCCTTCCAAAGTGAAGGCTGTCTGTAAGTACAGAGCAACAGTAAGTGCCAACATGGGAAACAGCTACTTTAACTAACTGATTGTACTGCAAGAACTAGTTAGTGTAAACTGGTTGTCAGTGAATTGAAACAGGAAATTAGATGTAGGTTTGTATCAAAGCCGTAATGTTCTGGTAGAATACCATCCTAGTAGGAATGGTGGGAAGAAAGACCTGTCCTGGTGAAAGTGGAGCGTGTACCTTAATGGGACGTGGTGTCTGTTGCTAGCTGTAGGAGATGAATGACTCTGCTCAGTGACTTAGGAGGTGTGCTTTGATTCGGTAGGCGAATTTCCTCCATCCCAATACAAGTTTATTCAAATCAGTCAGCCGCTTCTCAGTGAATTAAATGCTGTCTGGATCAGCCTCTGAAGTTTCTTCTCCTCCTTCCTTGCTTTCTTCTTCACTAGCGTCTATTTTAAGGCAGAAACAAACAGAATAGTGTGGTGCTTCTCCACACATGGACGCCCACTCCTTTTCTCATTAACATAAGAAGCTGCTTTTCACAATATTCTGCTGCCTACAGGAGGAAGAGCTGTGTCAAAAGACATCTTTCCTGAGATTTCAGATTCAAGCAAGTTGGCAGAAATGCAGGCAGCCCTCAGTAAGTGTGAACCTTCCACCTGCCCTAGAGGAGAGTAGGGTTGGGCTGTGAGGGGCCTGCACTGAGTCTTCTTTGGCGTGACAGGGTCTCACTTGGCCAAACAAAACAGTCCCTGGACAGCAGGGTTGTGTTCACGAGAGCTGGGGAAGGGGCCTTCATCCATCCTCCAGGGGTCGGTGCATGACAGAGCTGGGGCATTATCCATAAATCATGAGGGGGAGTGGAGGAAAGGGGGAAGTGAGGAGAGGAGAGCAAAGGCAGGAGTTAAAAGAGAGGGAGGTAGCAATTACTCCTGTGTGGTGGGTGGTGGCAACAGTAATGCTGATGGCAACCAATGAATTCTATCAGGAAAAGGCAACAGGACCCCCAGAGGAGGGAAAAAAAGAGCAGCAGATTCCCAGTGGAGAGAGAAAGCAAAGAGTAGGGCTTGCCTGGCCTGGCAGGCAGTGCACAGAGTGTCCTGGACGTGTGGCCGAAGAAGAGGGGAGGCAGTAAAGGAGGCCACGGAGCGCAGCGGGGGCAGGCTAACACAGTGCTGACCAGCTTGCCAGGAACCAGGGCTTTCCACTTCAAACCAAGGATGATACTGAGGTGCCAGCTGTGCTTGTGGATCCCTGAACTTCTCGTGCCACAGTCACCACCACTCAACTGAGAAAGCACTGGCCAAGAGCAAGAGGTTCAGGAGGAGGAAGCCCCCACGCAGCCAAGGAGGATCAAGTGCATGGACACCGAGCTTCGCTGCTTTCAGAGCAAAGCACAGAATGTTTCAGTCTGCCAAGAGAAGCTCCCCCAATCATTTATTTTCCCAGACTTAAAGATTAAATGGTTCATATTTGCTACATCCTATAAAGATCTAATGAGAGCTTTTTACTGCTAATGATTGGGAAGTGCTAAGCACTATTAGGATGGAAGATGACACATCAACAGAAAGGGCTCTCTGGTGCAGTGTTCACCCTTAGAGTGGCGGTTTTAGCCTCACAAAATTCTTCTTACGTATATCTAAGCACTCCAAGGAGGCGGTAGCTGTGCTTTCTTGCATGCTTAGAAACCCAGGCCCACGTTTCGATCCCTGAATCTGTCCATCGATTGTCAGCTCTGCCTTGAAATGAAGAATAACAGAGAGCAGTTCTGGAGAGAGATAGCAGAGGGAAACTTGGAAAAAGAACAGCATATTTGCTTTGAGGGATGATCTTGTATGTAAGACAAAACTTCTAAAGCATATATAAATTCTGGGGAATTTGATGTTAGTTAATCCTCTTCTGAGAAAAGCAATGATTCACCAGAAAATCACAGGGTATCACTTAGTATAGAGCTTGGCCTACTGCCGGTTGGAAAACCAACATAACCTGCTGATTTACAGCTAATGTCTTCGAATTAAGATTAGATTAACACATATATTTTAGTTTCATATCTTGCTTTTGGAAAAATATATTAAACAACCTGCAAAGTACCAAATTAGAATGAGCAGATTCAGAAGGAAGATAAGAAAAAATATATATCTTTTTTGCAAAGATCACATGACATTTGCTTAGCCATTAAGATGGAATAAGAAGAGACTGGATGCCTGCCAGTCCTAGAAGTGTGGAAAATTAGATGCCATTCTGCACACAAATCAATACAGTAAGTGGGAAATTTCAGTTCCCCCAAACTGCCTGCAAATCTGTCTGCTAATTGACTCAATTAATCTATGATTCTGTTTCCACAAAATTATATGCTTAGAATAAGAAGAGACTGGCAGTGTTGTGGATGATTAGAGAATATTGCTTTAATAAGCCTTGCTCAGCCATGAGCAGTTAAATGACCATTCATCTTGGGAAGGAAAGGGACAGGCTCTGCACTTACAGTGTGGGGAAGGAAAAAAAAAAAAGCAACAAAAAAGTTTTTTAAAGAACTGCTAAAAATGTAATTAGATGCACTGATGATTATTATAACCATTATCTATCTGTGGCATGTGTTATCATTCCTTCACTAAAATCATTCATTCTTTATCCAGGCCGTGAATTCTTCCCAGAATTAATTTCTGAAGGTATTAGTGTTTCCCAAGTCCTTTCTGAAGACTTTGTATTCTAAATATATAACTGGAAAATGCTCTGAACAGCAGTTCAGCTGACAAAATGGGAAAGCAGGTATAGCATGGAGAGCTGTCAGTGCGCAGGCAGACTGTGACGCGCCGGTGCGGAGGCTGATACTCGTTTGCTGGGAGATGAGCTGTACACCGAAAGGCAGTTGGGATTTCCTCTGCCTTCTGCAGTCATAGGCAGACCCTGGCATCTTACTGTATTTACCTGTGGAGGTACAGAGGGCACAGAGAGGAAACTACTACAGGGAAGCAAAGGACAGTTAAGGGTAATTGTAATAGGATTTCTATATATAGGAAGGATGTGCAGCCACTTTTAGCACTTACTCATTCTTTCCTGGTACAGGATGACAAACTGTCTGGTGTTTCTTCAGGAGCATTTTAGAAGAGGGCCACTTTTAGGCGTTATTAGATTATTATTTAGTTGAATGTCATTAGGTCCTAGGCCATTAAAATAAGCGCAGGCATGAGCATGAATAAAAACAGTTCAAAAGCCACTACCTAAAAGCCCAGAGGTAAAGCAAGAGAAGTAAAGCAATTTTTTTTTTTTTTGGATGAATGAAATTTTCAGTTATCCCAAACCTTTAAGCAGAGTTATTTGTGATTTAATTTTAACTGCGTAAAATATGTCCTTCTGCAAATCTAACCTCAGTTATGACATTCACTGGTTGTTAAGAATAATGAGTAACTAGGAGCAGATTACGATTTGAGAAAATTTAGCATAGGGAGTGTCTGCTGCGCACCTGCTAGGGACTAGATGATTTTTATTTATCATTTGTACAGCTCCAGAAATATGCATGGGGCTTTACATGACATGTCAGCTGCTCGTCTGAAAAGGTTAGCATTATTATAGAGTAGAGCACCTTAAACTCATAATAAAGCAGTAGAGAACGGAGTACAGGAGGACAAGAGTTTTGCTGATATCGGAGCACAAAATACATAGCTTACTGGTTGCTTTTTTACACAAACATACAAAAACAGATAAATTAATGTGCTAGGGTTTATGAACAGGACTCAGCATCGGAGGGAATAATCCATGGGGGCACTCAAATGGCACTGAGGTGGGAATTTGTATGCTACATTACAGAAAGTGATATTTCCAGAACAACTGAAACACCTCCTTCAAATTATTATCTACTAAACCATCATCACCCAATGTATTATCCCAATATTTGCTGTATGCAGTCCATAGTACACATGGGATCCTTTCTCTGGGTTTTAGACAATGATCTTTTTCCGCATATAAGAGCCTGGTTCAGATCCTGCAGTAATCAGACTCCCATTTGGAGAGAGATCCTTGCCCTGGTATGGTCAAAGGGAATTTGGCCACAGGCCTGTGTTTCATGCACGGACTTCTAGGCAAATTGGCCATGACTTGATTCTGTACTTATCAACTTACCAGGCTGACAACTATGTTCTTCCTGCAGTTATGCTTTGTGCAGACTTGGAGGAGAAGTTGGTACCCAACAAACATATGTGCTATTGAGTGGGAAAGAAGTTCCGTGAAACTAAGTAATTGTCTCAAATTGACTGTGCATGCCTATCTTCTCTCTAATACTACTTTGGTTGTATTGATATTACATTGTGCAATCGTGCTTTTGAATCACAAGCCATGTGACTTAGGAAGATACGTTTGATTTGCCTGGGTTGTCAAAATAGAATATGCTTCTATCAGTTACACATACGTCTCACACAAAATGCCTCTTTTTGTGTGTGTATTAAGATGCAGTTGCTCTCTTCTGCCTTCTTATATTTGTAGCCAGTAAAATTTTAGTTCCAGGGCTACATAGGAATGTGGAGTTGTATTAAATGGTATCTGTGCACAGGTCTTCTTGCAAAATTGCCAGCTACCATTGCAGGGCAGTGCGCAGTGCGTGCACAGTGCTGATACAGTAGAGAGATCCTCTCATTAGACAAAGGCATAAGGATAAATTCCCATTTAGGGCTGTTCATTTGGGCTTATAATCAAAACTGACACTAGAACTAAAAGTTTTGTTTTAAAGCAATTAGCTGGTTGATATTTTAACACTCTGGTCTCAAGGAAAAGCAAAATATTTGTGCTGTACAACTCTCTCTGCTGACCTCATCACCAGTTTCACCAAGGCACCCAGACAGACATACTCACACTGTCCTTCTCCCCTTGTTCACCGGCTGCCCCAAACGCCCCTTTGCAGACCTCTCCCCCCTTTCCCTCGCCTTCTCCTATCTGCTTTCTTCCAGCATGGCTTGATGTGACATATTACAGACCCACATTCTCCAGAGATGTTGAGCACCAATCTCTCACTTAACCAAAGCCATTTCATCTTATTGTACAAACAGATTATTACAAGGGACCAAGATTTCCTTCTGGTAATATCCACTGCCCCTGTGCTGCAGCCTCCAGTGTAGCTGAAGCAGAACCTCTGTCTGTGTCTGTGTGTGTAACTCACATGTATGTGGACAGGATATGAAACTGTGGGGCACCTCTTGTTCTTGAGAGAAGCAACAGAAGGAGCTGGTGAGAGTATTTTCTTTGGGATGTGTGAAACAGAGTCGGAATCAGGATGAATGAAGACTCTGACAGCTCCATTTTCAGAAAAGAACTAGCTGATTTGATGAGACATCACTCCCTAATAAAGTCTGGAAATGGATGTGAGCATTATGACATAAATTTCCAAGGGAAGAACAGAATTATTTTTCATAAATATATATATTTTTTTATGTTTTGACTGCCAAAATGTCAAAATTAAATCAACACTTGGCCAAAACATGTCTACATTGATAACAAACTAAATCTGCAACTGAAGGTGAAAGAATTTTTCCCTTTGAATGTGAGTTTATTGTTTGGGGAAGGTTGGTTTATTGTTTGGGGAAGGGATTGATGGCTCTTAAAGTGTTCTATTTATCCGTAGAACAAGTGGCAAACTTCCCTTCGCTGCACATTTTTTTTTTCCATCTTCTGAAAAATAGCAGTCCCACAAATCTACTTACCTCAGTGATAAATATTTAACATACAAGGTCAGAAATATTCTGTAATTTGTCTGGCTACAATGTTCTATTCCAGTAACTCTATATCTTTCATATCAGATGATAAATGACCTTGGGGCTCTAGGTTTGGGCTGCAGAATGACAGTCCTGCAATGTAAATATACTCAAAGGCTTATAAAGTGAAGTGTGAATTCCAGCCAATGGCAAACAAGCTCATTTATAAGTTCAGATGCTGTAGGAAAATAATGTGCTCCACCAATGACAGCTCAGCAATGCCATATATTTATTTTTCTAACCAGAAGTTGCCGAAAGGAGCTGTTTAGTGAACACAGGTAAGCAGGCAGCTTTCCGCCCTGCTTCAGAGTGCACTTTAATCAAGCCCAGCAGGTCACTTTTGCCTGTATCTCAACGAAAGCCTTATTCCAAGATTTCCCACCCAGCTGCCCTACTACATCTCTTCTGAGTATTTTCTCTTCTGAGCCTCATCTGTTCCCAGCTCATGATCTCCTCTGCCCTTTAGCAAGTGCAGTCAAGCCCTCTGCACAGCTCATGCTGCCTTAAAAGCTGTTATCCGCTGGCATTAGCCACTGCTGCTGGACAGCAGGATGAAAATGGAAAAGCTGCCTGTGACTGTGCAGAAGCCTGGTACCAAATCCTTTCCTTCTGCACCCTCTGCTCTCGTGCAACCTCGCTGCAAAAGCAGTTTGAGCTCAGTTCCCCAAAATCCCTGCTGCAGGTCAGTGCTGGAGGAGTCTGCGTTAAGTGCAGAACAAATCTGTGGAAAAATATATTTGGTAACCATACTTTTCATTGTCTAGTGTAATCTATTCTTTTTATCAACTGTGATATAACTACAGCACATGAAAGGTGTCAGTAACAAAAAGAATTTTGGCTATTTCAAAAACTAGGTATTTTCTGAGTAGTCTTGAATTGTAGCTCTATCTCATTGTTATTGTCATTGTGGCCTTTCTTGGTTACAGGAAATCCTTTCATTACCTATTTGTCACATCTGGTAAATTCTTTTCTTCCAAAGTGCATTTGAATTTATAACTCTATTATCACTTGCCAAAAAAAAAAAAAAGGTCACCTTGAGATACCATTTATAGTTATGATAATTTTGCTATGACTTCTTGCTTTCTGTGTTAAAATCAATTTCTTGCATAGTCACAAGGTATGACGCTCAGTACTTTGTGATAACAGGATGTGCTCCTACGCTTTAAAGTGGAAGTTTTTCAGCACTACAATAAAAACAAAGAAATTTGGTAACTTCTTTCCATGTATTATTTATTTGTGATCCCATTCTCCTGGTTTTACCTGCCTTGGGAGGAATTTTGAAAAACAGTACAAGTGATGGCAACCTGTACAGATATTATTGGGTTTAATCTGGTTAGTTCAGAGATAGTAACATTGAAGATAAGATAGCATTGGTTTAAGTTCACTAAAGAACCAATCCTCCAAATGTGCCATGCATAGCATAGCATGGGGTTACTGGCCCTGCATTTTCAGTGTAATGCTGAAGAGTTTTATGTGCACATCTCTGCTGGTAGGAAAATACAGGTTTTTTCCAACCAATGGTTACAATGTATGTATCTATTTTATGAATACCAAACTGAAATCCTTAGAGACTGTGAATTTTTAACATGGATGAGATGCAGTTTCATTGCTGTTTTTGAGCTGTTCTTACTTCTCACCATTCTCCTGTAGGTAGGATTCTTGCAGAAAAGCAGTGGGCACTGAGATTGGAAGTGCAGGTCTGAGCACTATTAATGTACTGGACAACACAATATGCAGTAAAAAGGAAAGGAACCCAACTTAATACAATGTGGAATAGACATGTAACAAAACCGTATTTTCCAAGTATTTGGAAATATAGAGTATTTCAAGCCCAGATCCAATCTATCTGCTATCTGTGTGCTCCTAATTCCTTTAAAAAAGTAAATGTTGGAAATATTTGGGAAGAATCCTCATGAGGAGAGCAAAAAGAAGTCATCCCACTGCAAAGAACAGGATTGTGCTGGAATTGTATTTTTGCCATCTGCTCTCATGAGATCTAGGGATTTGTAAACGGCAGTTCTGTGTAAGACTAAATCTGAGATTTGGTGACTTTGCTGCAGAATCTGTAATCTCGAGACACTATCCTGATGTGTTAGATGTACATTTCATGCGTTTTAGATTAAGTATCTTTGATAGACTATGAGAGGTAAGTAGTCTGAGCAGATATCTTTGTCATCCTCATCTCTACACAAGTGAATATATGAACAGCTGTGTAGATCTGGAGTAAAATCTTCGTAATAGAGAGTTGAAATGGTATTTGCAGATAGTCACAGCCAATACTCCATCCTCTTTTTTGTGGATCAGATGCTCCCTATCACTGCAAAATATTTTCATATACAGTTGCGAACAGATGTCTTTCAAAATTAAGCTCATATTGGGGGAATGTATTAACCACTCTATTACTGGTAGTTACCACAAAATGTGTTATGAGAAGTGGCTACGAGAAGTGCATGGTCTTCTGCATGTGTCCTGGAAAGATCCTGCCCATTGCTCTGAATTGCCTTCTTTCATGTGTTACAAAACAAGAAGGTTCCCCAGTTTTATTTTTCTCATGCACCATTGCAATGGTAATGGTGGGAGCAGCAACAGCAGTTTCCAGTTGGATTTTTGCTCAGAAGGAAGCTGTTGACTTTCCAAGCACTATCTATGCATCATTCATGGCAGGTAAGGGTTCTGCCTTTTAAGCAAAGACATTTTACTCACTTTACTTAGTCATTCATAAAATAGCCTAATATTTTATTATTGTTTTGTTTTGCGCATAGCCATGCAGCTATGCCTCCAAGAACTGTTTTTGTTTGTTTGTTTTCAAATAGGATAATCGACCCTAAAAGGCGCTAAAAGAAACCAATGAAAACAATGTTATGAATTTAAAATTTCTGTTAACCAGTATCTCTGATGATCGGGAACGAGTTTGGTTTTCACTTGAGGTCTTAATTGCTAAGACCCATGTTTCCTGTTCTACAGCCCCTGAGGATAGTCCTTTCTGCGCCGAGTGAGAATTAATTTTCACAGTTCTGGAGGTTAAATAAAAAAGATAGTTCTTCATGGAAGGGCTTGAGATGTGACCTTTCCTAGACCTTGAAGTAGCAACAGCATATTTCGTGGACTATAATGCAGCCCAGATCATTTGGGATTTGGTGAATGTTCCAGAGAGAAACTAGGGGAGGAAATCCGCTTAAGTGGCCATTAATATTTAATAAACTTTATTCAAATGACATCTGTCAACCAGGCAAGCTTTATGGGCATCTGTTGTCCCCTCAGCTTGGCATTCAGTTTGCTTTATGTATCTGAGATATGGATCAGATACCAAAACCCTTGGTTCACTACTCATCGCTATAAATAACCATGCATGCAAGCAATTGCTTAAGCTTTCAGCAATAACATACATGCCCCTGTAGGTATTCGACTTCATGTCTATCAGCATAGTATCAGCTGTTCTCATATGCTTCAACTCTGTTCTGCAGATCAGCTGTAAAAGCCATTAATAAGGCATTTGTATTAAAAGTATTCGGAAGTTCTTTTCCTGATTGCATTTAGGTCATTCAGGTGTCTGCTTTTATAGATGCTGTAGTTGCAACAGATGCCCACATGTACAGATTTTGTCTTCACCCACATTTCTAAAGAGGGAGCTTATAAACTGATAAGTAGGAATTTTAACCTAACAAAATGCAGTGAAAAGATGCACCGTTAAGAATAACTAACAATGTCAGTCTTCCAGCTTGGATGGCTAGTGCAAGTATCAAAGAGGAAAAGGATGTTTTCTTTTTTTTCTTCATTTCCAATTTGTTAATAGGCCTTTCTTCAAATGGGCTACTTATAGCTTTTTTCCTTACCTGGAATGTATATAAAATAAATACATTATTCATGTATTCATAATTTTGGCAGAATTTCTGCAAATAAGTGCCTTTCAGGAAGGAAGGGAAGGAATAGTCAACCATTTGCTGGAAATACTACCCACTGTTTTTTAGAGATATGTGAAAAAGTGTACAGAATCAGTATAGCCCATCCCAACCAGTGTTTTACCCATCTCAAAGCCTTCCCTTATCTTCACTGACTGCATTTATTTTATTGTGAGGAAATGAGAATGATTATTAATGTGATAATCACAGAATCCCAGATGGCTGAGGTTGGAAGGGACCTCTAGAGATCATCCAGTCCAACCCCCTGCTCCAGCAGGGACACCCAGAGCACGGGGCACAGGGTGGCAGCCAGGCGGGTTTGGGAGATCTCCAGGGAAGGAGCCTCCACAAGGAGCCTCTCTGGGCAGCCTGTGCCAGGGCTCTGGCACCCTCACAGGAAAGAAGTTCTTCCTCATATGGAGATGGAACTTCCTGTGTTTCAACATGGACCCATTACCCCTTGTCCTGTCACTGGCCACCACCGAGAAGAGTTTGGCCCCAGCCAAGCAGAGTTTGGCCCCAAACCAAAAAATAGTTCTCATAAACCAATAAACATAATTCTCATTCAATATAAGGCCATTTTCACCATTCTAATAGTTGCAAAGTATGTGTAAATCACACACAAATCTAAACGATCATTGAATATAATAAATTATCTTCCATAAACATGTCAAGAGGCACTTAGTGGTACATAATGCTGAGAATTCATAAAGGTATTCCTTCTAAAGGTATGCATATAGACAACATAGATAGTAGGTCATATACTAAGTTTTGACCAGCAAAGGAAGTGTCCCCACTCCCCTATTTTTCATTACTACTGACTGTGCTCATTCTGTATCAAGTTAAATCTAGATCTTGATGTCCAGAGTCACGAGTCTACCAGTTGTCTAAAAAGAGTCCACTTCACAGTGAAGAGCATCCTTTTAGCCACAATGTGTGCCCTTGTAAGTAATAGAGAAAAGAAATTCTCTAATGCCACAGTCATATAATGCAAAAACAGTAATCTGGAGAGGTAGCGCAGGTGGGATTCACAGTTAGTCCAGTGTGGCATAATTTCCAGAACCTTTAAAAACTGATAGCAAGAACATCAGCTCAGGTCCCTAGGTTGTGATCAGCACCGCTCTGAGTGCCTGTGTGACAGGACGTTAACAGCATCATCCCATCTTTTATTCTCGTCTAAGAAAGATCGTAGCCCAGGTCTCAAAGGGTGTGCAAGTGCTGTGATTTCAGTGGGAACTGATCTCTGAAAGATGTGTGTATTTTACAGAATGTCAAATATTAATTAACTCATCCTTACAAGAGAAATGTAAAAATGGCAGCTATTACACAGTAGTTTATGCATTTATACAAAAAGGTTTTACACAGTAGGAAATTTATATCTCAGAAAAGTGAGGCATTAAACATGATATTCCAGCCTTCCCAAGGAGCAATTTGTTTTTGCTTCTCTCGAAAATTAAACTTCTCCTGTCTAGAAAGAATAACATTAGGACCTGTTTTTAAATTTCACAACCTACCTGTATGTTCCAACAACTCACATCCCATCAAAACTTAAGGCTACAATAATAAAGAATAACTAATTATTTCCATAAGTTTGTTCCCATTAAACATGTGATATGTTTAATAAATCAAATGAAGTGTTGATGTTTTACCTAAGATGTCTATGCCTACCTATTTGCTGATTCTTTTTTACTTTGTAATATCTAAATATCATTTCAAGAAAATAAATAGTAACTGTTTAAGGCCCAATACATCACTGACAAAAACAGGTTCAGAGTTACTGCATTTAACCAAACTTCATTGCTGGCCCCCTGCTCAAAATCTGTCCCTGTAATTCTACCAAGCCACCTTTTAAAGGGTTTTTTTTTTTAGAAGATTTTACTGGAAATCTATGTTAGAGATAAAATTACTGAGGTGATCAGATTTTGAATGATAACAATGCAAAAAATATGGTCAGAAAGGTACATATTATGGTGGGAATGTTACAGCCACAAAAATATATATATTTTTGTTTGAGATATTTTAGTCGATTCCAGCATTGTCAGTCAACAAAAGGCATATTCATTCCTGTGGCAATGTCAGGGCGGTATCTTCTACCACGTGCATTAGCAGGTCTGTCTTTCTCTAATTTTCATGCTTCAGTCTGTCTAAATAACTTTAAATTTACCACCTGGTGCAAGAGCCAATAATTACTGTACAGAGTGCAGAAAGGAAACTTTAAGAAACAGCTGCAGACTCAGTCTTTCAAACCGATTTAAGATTCACCAGATTTAGGCAGGGTTTTGATTCCTTGTGGGGATATTTCAGCTGAATTCTGTGAATCAGGATAAGTATTTGGACAGCACAGGACAGAGCTATGACCACGTACTGTAAATTCATTCACTGCAGGCACAGTGTGCTACTGTTTAATCCCTAGTGACCACTGGACCAAAGCTTACGTTGCTTAAGCGATAATATGCTAATCCCAACTTCTGGTACCAAGAGGTTAATGTGATGCTTGTGATTTAGTAATTCTCAATAAGACTGACTTACACATTAATACAGAATTGATGAATCTGTTTAGCAAATGCAAGGGCCTCTTGGAAAAAATATACAATTCATTCTTGAACTAAATCTGATAAACAAATAATTCAAGTCGTTTGTCAAATTGGGTACTCCAAAACGAATATTGCTTTTCTTTCCAACTACAGAGTTAGAACTAAATGAAATTTAATAAAAGAACAATAGTTTGTTTTGGAGAGGGGATTGCGGATTTTTCTATTTGAAAAGATATTTCAGTTAATTTCCTCTGATTTCCATATTTCCGCTGATGTGAAAAAAAAAAACTTTCATCCCAGCTTCACTATGCAGCTAGTCAGTGACCCTACTAACATTGCTTATGTTTAACACTTTAAATATGATTTTATTTGCATCCTTTCATATTTGCAATGCTGTTTCTTGTATTGAAAAGCTAAGTGGAAGTGGAAGGATCAGAAAATGAAAGTGCATCTGTTCCTCACTTTTTCTACTGGCACCATTTTACTGTTTGGATTTCAGATTTCCACTGAGAGAGATTTGGGCAGTGTATTCTTCTTTTATGATTTCTCATGCCTTCGGGGGAATTTCTTACCCAAACCATGCAGTTCTGAAACAAGCCTCCTGCTGATAAAAATCCATAGAAATTGCTTTTTATCTTGTTGAATTACATATAGTATGCATCCCCCAACCGATGCATTAAATATGCACAGTAGCAACACACAGTTGCTCTATGAGGGCCTTCTCTCATAAACCAGAGCCAGTGTCAGATTCTAGCTCTAATATGTACATTAGAAGGTGTGTTTGTAGCATGGAGGGAAGAGTTCTCCGTGGCTGAGCCCAGGGAGGTCACTCGACAGCACCTCCATCTGCAAGTGTCACTAGGGAACAAGTGTCAGAGAAAGGGGTCCATGCAGAGGAGGGGTCTGGGCGAAACCAGTCTGAACATCCTTGTCCCTGCTTTGGACTTCAGTATTTGTCCATACTGCTATCCTGGGGTGCATCACCAAGAATGTTGGTTTCAATTCAGAGAGAGGTGATTACTTGCGTGGAAGAGAATTACACTGTGGGACAGAAAAGGGGAGCTCAGTCATTCTTGCAGTGTACCCACAGACCATGACCTGCTGGGATGCTATAGTTTCCTGAGTCACTGTAACTTAATATAGCCCTGTATTTCTAAATCATCCCAATCTCATGTCAAACTAGATTCATCTTGAAATAAATTAAGGCAGAGGCTGAGATGCTATGGAGTCTGTCAGGTAAAGGTACACAGGAGTTCGGAGATGAGGAGTGTATTCTCAGCTGCTCTCAGTGTAGAACTCAGATCACAAATTCTGAATAGTTCCTCAGCCACTGCTACGCTTTGACTCCTTAAACTCCACGTCACACAAATTTCTGCACCTGGTATGACAGCAAAGGCAGGATTTTCATTTATTTGCTTTCAGGGTAACATTAACTTCTCTGTCATATTGTCAAGCTTATTGTATTGAAGGCAACAAATCACCTTCCTCCCACCTCTTTTTCTTCAAAGAAGCATGGGACGGTAATAGGAGTATGCACTTCCATGACTACCGAGATAAATCATTTTGCAAAAAAAACAAACCACAGCCGCAGTGCTGTTGCCAGGTTTCTATTATTAGCAGTGAAATATAGCAATGTCTGTTTGCTTACAGGTATAATAAAACAGGTATTTCCCCATAAATTTGTTCCTCATTATTTACAGAAAAATCATTAGGCAGGAAGCACCCAGAAAGAAAAAAAAAGTAGAAATAATCACAATCTACAAGAGCTGTAATAAATAATCCTCTAGAAAGAACACAGCTCTATGTTTGTATCTTGGAGAAATCAGACATAACAGTATACAGTGATATTATATATATTCCTTGCGCTTTTATACAGTGGATCTTGAGTATTGCCATGCTTCTGTATTAACTGCTAGAAATCACATGGTTTTGTCAGCTTTTTATCCACAGTGAAAGATTTTTCATAAAGATTTGCTATGTTTTAATTTGTACCTCTAAATATATAAATATTTATATTTATA
>VZSV01000016.1:2553466-2595575 GCA_013398735.1 Nothocercus julius
CTAAGGCTTTCATTCCAATGAACCATTAAAAGTCTTTATCGTAAATTGCCAGATGTTGGCAGTTAAAAGAAAAATTATATATATTATGAAATTGTCACCTATGAAAGATACTTCCTGAGGCATAGCCAGAATATAATGTATTTGTTCCATGTTCAAGGTTTTTTTGATGATGAATTTTATTGTATGTAGCTTTGCTGCAAATAGCTGCATTACAACTCTAGCACCTGACAAATTTATTTTCCTGCTCATTTCTTGGCTTGAGCTTGGTTGAGATGTAGATACGGTGCTGCATAGCTGCAGTCTCCAGTGTTTCTGTGGCTTGGCAGTAAATTTTGCAAGCAGGAAGATTCAGCAGATGTTTTGGTCCTTCTTTCGCAGCTACTCAACGTTGCTTTCCCCCTCTGCATTCAACTCCACATTGCCCACACATCTGGGGAACAGATAATAAGTCATTTCAGGCCTTAGCCCTACATTTCCTGCTAATACTTTGTATTCTGCTTGGCTCCTAGAAATGGCCATACTGGGAGGAAGAGGCACTCATGAAATGTCCCTGATGACACTTCCTTGCCCTCTGTGGTTATCAAGAGACTATCCTTCCACTCCTCCCATCACAGTGCATTTGGAGGGCGAATGGGGACTAAGGAGCAGCTGATCTCTGGCTCTGCCAGGCTCTGCTTAGCAGTAGGATAACTGACCACAAAGTGCAAAATGGTGATCACACAGGAGAATTCAGCAACACGTCATTTTTCCTTGATTCAGAGCTTTCTCCATCTGGAGAAATTCTGCTTCCAGTACTGACCTGGGTGTCAATGGCAAAAAAAAAAAAAAAAAGTCCCAACACATTGATTTTGTACATGTGGGCACAGGTATCACCTCAGCTAAGCAGCATTTTTCTCCTCTAAGGTAATAAGCTTATGCAATTTAATTATTAAGAGGCACAATCATAAATCCTAACAGTTTCTACAGGAATTTCAACTGAGGAGGCACATGGCCTGCATGGAACAACCCATAGACAAAAGGCTCTGCTGCTGTCAGCGCAACTCCAGCTTAGATTTGCCACTGCTTTTTGTCTCTCTCATGAACTAAACCAGGGGCCCCAATATAAAGATCCCCAGGAAGACAAAAACAAGGAGCTGGGTCCTGATATCAGAGGTATGGACTATTGCCATAGGACCGGCAAGGATAAAACCAGGAAACAACTCATAGATATCAATCATATTCTGAGACAGTTGCTAAATTTGAGAGGCAATAACGTTTGAAACAATCCAGCTTACTTTTCTGTCTATTTAAAATAACGTATTTTGAATATTATTCAAGAAATGCTGATCTTTTCTGTAAAGATTGTAGCATGGCCATTTATAAGTATCTTCTTCTATGTTTCCGAGATCACAAGGAAAATACCCATGTCTGAATAGAATGCATCACATTGATATATTTCAATTGGGTTTAAGTGTTTAAAATCATCTACACTATTGCTTTTGGTTGATAGAGATACACAAGTGATGCTATTTTACACACTCCTGGAGCAGAGATGATCTATCACATCATGGAATTTTCCTGAGGCATTAAGCAGAAATCGAGTATTTCCCCACTGTTTTGTCGGCTGCTTCAGAGTGCCTTTCCA
The DNA here is from genome assembly GCA_013398735.1 of Nothocercus julius. Classification (NCBI taxonomy): domain Eukaryota; kingdom Metazoa; phylum Chordata; class Aves; order Tinamiformes; family Tinamidae; genus Nothocercus; species Nothocercus julius. Next base: position 2,555,091 of record VZSV01000016.1, read on the forward strand.
TATGGCAAAGAATACTGTACTAAGTTATTGAATTTTTGAATAAGTGTCCACAGAATCCTATCAATTTCTCTTTTGTCCTTCTACAATCCTACGGGATACTTCCTTAAGGATTATTTTCAAAGGTGCAGAGCACCCAGCTCTCTCACTGAAGTTTTCAGGGGCTGCTCTTGGTCAGGAAATCTTCAGGCAAAGTAAAGAGTGCAAAATAGGCAGTTTTTACATTCATATATACACATTCTATGAGAGAAAAATAAATGTTTCATTTTTACTAAATATATATTTTTACAACAGGAATGTTGCATCCTTGTCGAAGCTGCATGATAAAACAGAGACATCTACTGGTTAAAATAGGAAAATATCTTTAAATTGCTCCTACTTCTGAATAAAGGTTCACTATAAACTTTCATAGAAGCTGGCCCCATGCTTTCCTGAATATTTGGAATCCCAGGAAATGTTGAAGTTGAAAGATTAAAAAGCAATAAACACTCAATTCACGACCAGTAATAGCAGTGAGATCTGACTGAACCCTGCTTACATTGTCGGATAGGATCAGGATGTGCAGGATGAACATTTATTGCACTGTCAGAGGCTCTCTGAATCTGTGGCTGGCTTAGGCCTAACTTAAAATATCCTGTTTCCACAAAGCTGCCTAATGCTCCAAAGTGTCCCTTTAGCCCACAGTGGCAAAATCCATTCTTCCTGAACCACATCCTTTCTAATAGGCAAAAGAATAATGTAAGAATGTTATAAATAAAATAAATAAAATAAATAAAAGAACTCAGCCAGATTCCTCAGATGATTTGTGTTAGGCTAATTCTCACCCAGTTCATTTAATCAGCTCTTCAGCTGCTTTGGACCATGCTGGGTAAATCAAAGGTTGAATTCCATGGGTTTATTCATGTTTATAGAGGGCAGGCTGCTTTCTGCTATGGTGTTATTCCAGACAAGCACTTACTCAAGTTCCCCATCTGATTTCTGATTATGCTGATTATTAAGCTGCTTAAATATTTTATTTAAGAAAGACAAATGCCATGATGCCACAATTACATTAGTATGGCTGGTTTATTTAGAACTAAATATAGCTACATTTCACCTCAGATTGCCATGTAAAAATAGCCTGTGATTGTTACCTTTTACTTTATTTTTGCAGAATACTTTGGCTCTACTAACCACTAGGTATCTTTTCCTCCTCCTGCTGTAGCTGTCATTTTTGCCTCTGAACAAAATGTTTTTATGATACCAGAACTTGTGGGGATCTTTTACAATACATCTACATCTGACTAAACCAATTTTGTTTCTTTAGCGATTGAATTCAGAGTAGTGTCTTTGTTAAGGTGCTGCTCATTTTTCTATCCTTTAGAATTAACATACTCTAATGTTCTATTTAACTAAGGCTTTTATTTAAGAAAAGATACTGCAGAATTAAAAACTTAATCAAGAGTGCAGTGAATGCAGTGAACCATGGGCAGAAAAAGTACTTTAAGATGTCAGTGAAGGAGCTCCATGGGGAAGCTCTGAAGGGATTATCAAGTGATCGCCATGTTATTTGATGCCTGTGCTATCAGAAAGGTTTTGTAGGATTTTAATGTACTTAATAGAATAACTAAAGCTTTGTAAAACATCATTTTAACAAAACACATGTAAAAGATTGAAAATATTAATTATGCAAATGTTGCTTTATGGTTTAGAACAAAATGTTTCAGGCATAAAATAAAATTACTATATATATCAGGAATTGGCCCTAAAGTTAGATCAATGCTCTTTTTTTTAGAATTTATTATATTTATAGTAAATTTTATTAACTGAAAGAGCTGATAGCATATCTTTGAAGCATAAAATGAGTGTAACTTGTAAAGCAATGTCTGCTAGAATTTGATAGCATTCTCAATCATGTGCTGTGATAGGAATGGTCTATATATTTCTGGTGGAACTATAGCTAATATTTTAAATACCATAAACATGAGTTTGCCTAGTAATGAGAAGAAGTATAACATTATGTATAATGGTTATGGAGAAAAGGACCTTTATACATTATGTATAAAGCTTATAGAGCTGAAAATGGTTTTAGAAAAAAGGGAAAAAGAAAGGAAAGTCACCCTAAGCAAGCGAAGGAAAAAGAAAAAAAAAAGAGAAAAAAAAAAAAAAAAGATAATTTAAGACAAGCAAGCCTGTATCTACATGAATGATTTGCATAGGAGAAAACAACAGATTGGATTCATTTCCCTAATAAGTTTTCTAATTCCACAAGTGTGGGAAATATTGGCATAAGCTCTATACATAAAACTATGATGTAGATGTTTTATGTAGTGCTGCAGTTCTGAAATATATCTGGAAATTGAGATGAAGCCCAGACAGGAAAGTTATTTTAAAAGTGAAAGTGTGAGTGAGGATTAGGATTTCTGAATTTTGTGCCTGTCATAATTTAAAATAAGGCTGAGTAGCAAATCTCTTTGATAGCTAGCAGTAGTCTTCAGGTGGGAGGTCATCCTTACTCACTGTATTGTATTCTTAAAAGACAGTCTAAGTCAATGGCAGGCAAAGATGACAGAGTGAGAATAGTTTACCCATAATCTTAAGATGGGTCAGCAAATTAGACTGGAATGCACAGACCAGGTTAATCTGAGATATCAGCTATAAACAAACTCCATTAAAAATAATAGAAAATATGAACTGTCAGAATTAAAATTAAAAAAAAAAATCCTATTTTTTCATAGTACATTTTGAAATCAGTTGTATCCAGTTTTCCATTTTAAGCTGAATGATAAGAAGGATCAACAGGTCATGAAATCGAAGAGTCATGTCAAAACAAATCTTTGCATCAGGTGCATTGATTCCCATTACACCATTCCCATTCAGCAGCGCATATTACAAGGAGTTAGAGCTCGACAATTTGTTTAATTTTCATTGTTCCCAATTGTTTGTCTCCGCTATGCGAGCCGAGTCATTCTGGTCGCTCCTTGGCCTCGTTCAGCACCGCGCCCGCGGACAGCTCCGCGCTGCCTGANCCCGGTGACGTCACAGGCCAGAGCTGCCACTTCGGCTCCTTCCTCGTCTGAACTAGTTCGTATTTGGCCCTGAGCATTTATTATTATTATTAAACAATTTCCTGATAGTGTTGCTTTTATTCTGTATGTGCAAGGAACGCAGAACACATCTTGCCTATTCTGCAAAAGAGGCGGAATTGTCAGCTATTAGCCTTGAAGTACACGGATTTTTGAGGGAGTCCTGTGCCTGATTGCTGGCACTAATAATAACCAGATTTCCCTCTTTTTAGAATCAGATAGACAGTGCAAAACACAGCCTAACCATAATGTGTCAGCCATGGTCATGGAAGTATTTAGGAACTTTCTGAATGAGGACAGACATTGATTTTATTAAAGTCATCTCATTTACTGTTTGATAAATTTGGAAGACTTTTCCCATAAACTTTGGGGAATTGTTTGAACTGAAAATAACATTTAGGTCATATATTTTTTGATAGACAAGAAAATATCTTCTACATAAAGAATTTCACATTAGTCTTGAAAGTAACTTCTGTGTTCATTGTGATGTGTAATTAAGCCCCTTCCATACTTACACAGAAAACAAAGCACTAGCTAGATATACTGTTTTCATTTTTCACTGTAACCTGCATTATATTGAGTGAATTGATTAAACTAGTTATATTGTAATTACAAGCTAGTAGTAGCTCCACTTCTGTCAATAATGTGTCAGGCAGATTCATGGGCTTTCCCAAATTCTAGGGAAATAAATGAAGCAATTTCCATTCACTTCCACTGATTTTGGATCAGGTTGCTATTTCTTCTACATTAAGTATTAATGAGCAGTTTGCTACTGATCATGAAATAATTGATTTCATGTTTCCAGGTGAGATGGCCTTTCACCATTCAACAAAAACATTAGGACTGACTTGATACAGATTTTAATCCGTGTTAACAAATCCAGTGTAGCACTGATTAGCTTTCTGCTAAATAAACTTCATTCAGGGTTGTCTGCATTCAACCTGAACTGAAAAAAAACTGCCTCCTCCCAGACCACAAAGACTGTCTTATTCTGTGATTACTTAAGGTCTTACCTCTTCACCCAGGCTAACAGGATCCCCAGTATCAGCCCCATCTCTTGCTACCAGTTACTCACAGCAGGTTTCTTCAGGCATGTGCCAGCCACTGAAGATGCATCTGATATAGTCACAATGCAATATGTCCAGACTCCAAGGTGTGTCATCACTCTCTGATCACAATATTTGGTAACTGTCCTAAAAATTTTAGGGATGTCGCGCTTGATTTTCTAGCAAGTACTAACATCTCACTAATAGATTATAATGGCCCCTGTGTTCAGATTCCTACCATCTCAGTCTACATTCTCAGGAATTTCCCTGTATTATCCACAGGAATAATGCCTTATGCCAAACTACTTCGGTCACAAGTGAATGCTCCAAACCACATTTTACTAAATCTTACTGCTGAAATTCTAGGTGGTGTAAATCCCAAGATCACCCCTAACTGAATAATGCAGACATTAAGTAAATGCAGTGTGTCCACCAGTGTGCAGGAGAGATGAATTCTATTGCTGTTATGGTAATAGCATAAATACAGATGACAGTTCTATCTACAGGCCATTCACCTATCACAGAGTGCGAAGTATTTCATTGCTATTACTTTTAATCTTTAAATATGTCAGGCTCCTCTCAAGGAATGTAGGATTCTATCCTAAACTGGTTTACCCCCTCTAAGGATCAAGTTCTTCTTAGGCAAATATTAGTCAACAGGGCAGGAAAGTCAGTGAAAAGTAGATGATGAGTAGACACGGGAAGGCTTTGTGGAAAAAAAAAACGCAGGGCTGTAAAACAGGAAGTCTATCTGTTATGCACAGAGACTTTGTGACAGAAGTTCTGAAGTAAGGAATATGCCAGGATAGTAATAATTTCTCACTTCAGGCAGACTGACAGCTGCTGATTTTAAGGAACCTATGAAGGTGTAGCTCCGCTGGCAGAGGTTTGGGTGACCTGGTGCTGAAATCTCAGCCACTTCCTAAACTGCTTGTAATTTCCCCCCTTCTGCTTGACTGCTATCATCAGTAGTTCCATCCGTGCTCAAGGTGGTATGCAGCACATCACCTCCCCTTGCTCTCCGCAGACACAGACCTGAAAGCCTCTGCTTTGTGGAGGCAAAAGCAGTCCCTTTGACTACCTGGCCTCAGCTTCACTCCTACATATGTTGGTTCCCAGCTGGTTCCCATATCAGTGATCTTGATATGATGGCAAACCATTGGACCTATGCCATGTAAGAAGTGGCTTCTTGGGTGGAGCCACTCCTGGACTTCATGGTTCCCTGAATAAACATGCAGAAACACTCGAGTTCCCTAGCTTAAAGGGAGTCTGCCAAGCTGAGCTGAAGATGCAGCAGTGGCTAATGATGAGGGAGAGAGAGAGAGAGAGGAAATGGATGGCCACTTCTCATGTCTAGGAAGTCTGCATAGATTCTTTAAGGACAAGATAGGGAGTATCTATGAAGGTAGTCATGAAGTCTTCAGTGAAGACTATTTGAAGACTAAATGAGCATTTCTATGCTCATTTTAAGGTGACATTCATACCAGTGCAAAGAGGCAAAAAGAAAAGTCTGTGCACCACTTGGGCCCCAGATGAGTACAGGATTAAGAGCTTGGCCTTCACACATGGAGGTTAATGTCAGGCTTAGTATGTATCCCTGAAAGATCAATGCAGAAAATTCGAATAAAGTCCTTAAAAAAGTTAATAGTAATAATCTAGGGAAAAGTGGAAATGAAAGGTCAGAATTCTAAATAATGTCATCAAGGAAAGAGATCAAGAGCAGCAAGAAAGTTGTTCAGTGATTATACATACCGTCAGAGCCATTATCACACACGTTCCTGAAAGGGCAATTGCAATAAAGGTGCAAACTAGATTAAATTTATGTTATTCTGTTAAATTATTCATCCATCTTATTTTTCAAAAACTACGCATTTTATGCTATGTGGAATTGTAAGTGCTATGCCAGAAATCTGCAGTCAGAGATTATGTTAGAGGTGAAAAGTGTTCTCTGGAAGGGAAGAAGAGTAGTAAACAGTTTCCATTTGTAATGCTGGTTTGCAAGCATTATAACATAATTACAAGAGATGCCTATTTGAAAAGTTTATGGCAGAATGATACAGACATCTTTCCAACTGTATGGTGCAATTCTGTCTTCACTGTTGCAAGCACTGATTCAGCTCTGATAGTGATAAAGAGGGCAGTGGAGAGGAGGATACATAGCCTGGCCAAGCACATAGCCTCACTGGAGGGTAATGTCATGTTTATTTCTCAGTAATACTTGTAGGATAAGCTTAAATCGGTACATAAGTTTAATTGTCATATCTAGCCACAAATTCTTCCAATATTTAAGAAATGGGGTATTTGCAGACATCTACTATACATCTATTCTTACAGAATTTTCAGTGTTACAGATCTTTGAGAATTGGATAGAACTGACATGCTTAAGGTTTGCCATTGCATTCCATTTGAGATCAAATGCAAGTCGGCTTTTTCTCTACACTCCTCCCTTTCAAATGTCCCCTGCCAAAGATGTTTTGTTGTTTTTTTTGAAGGGTATTAGCCAGTAAGGACCATATCCTGCTATTGGTAGCAAATTGTCTTGCCTGTTTGTTGAACATTGTCAGACTCACCTGTGAAAAGCTCAGATTCAAAGAAAGAGATTCTGTGCATGCCAGATTGTCCATGATATGAGCTGTGACACACACAAACATTTGAGTACGGAATTGCCAACAAGCAAGCGTGAGCTGAACGCTGTCCTCTGCAGAGCAGCACAAGGCAGAACCATGGCACAGAAGCAAGAGGTGATGCTCCTGACTTGGGTGTCCCAAGGCAGGGAGGCAGTGAAGAGACCAGGGAAGGAGATGCTGCTTCATGGCATCATTCTGCAGAGTCTGAGGAAGAGTGCTGGCAGCTGCTGAAGGCAGTGCTATGTTGCTGCACTAAATGCTGTAATTGTCTGATAAAATGTCCTTGTATTTGTCCAGGTAGTACAGATGTAAAAATGTGCCTGTCCTTGCACTGTTGAACTCAATTGCTAATGCTGCCTTTACTCCTGCAAACAGTTCCTCTTTTAGACAGCCCTAGACATCAACAACAGCGCACATACAGATCTAGCCTGACGTACAAGGTAGCTGTTTACCAAAACCTTTCATTTTGCTCAGTTACAAACTCAACACCACAAGCTGAAGACGGTAGACAGTAAAGGATGCAGTGGATTCAAGCTGATTGCCATCAGCTTTGCATCAAACCTACGAGCATATCTTCCATATTTGCGGGCACATTACCTCACAGAGATGAAGACTTTCTTGAATTTAAATACACTTTTACAAGGCCACACAGAAAAGTATCCCTAATACAGAGGCTGTAATATAGCCTCTGCATATTTCCATTTTCTTTTTACAGAAGCATGCCCTTGACTTGTGCCTGCTCACTCACTTTCAGTCTAAATGAATTTTAAGTCTAATTAAAGCCTAGTTTGTTTTAATCCTGCTACAGACCAAGTGTGGTTTCCAAACAGTTAGCACTGGCAGAATGATCTCTTCCCATGGACAAGTACTTGGAAGACTGTATTGGCATGGGGCCGATCCTGTCACTACTATGCATTTCTCTATGACAAAAGGCATTCAAAAGCAAGCACTGCCTTCTGTTCCTTTTACTCCTTTTTCTTCTGTTCCATAAGTGATGCAAAACATGTTGGCTGATTTTTACTATGCAGGCCAAACAGAAAATGTGAGTAAAGATGAAAGTGAGTGCCATTTGAAAGCCTAATGGAAGCACTTGTCCCTAAAAAAAAATAAGGATTTTGAGTCAGTCCCCTCAGCCCAGTTTTGCCCCATTGACTGTTCAGGGCACGTATTTGAGTGCAGTGCTGTCAGCTTATTTGAGGTGTCTATTCCTTCAGGTGACAATATAGAAAACATTAGGTCTTTGTAATGGAAAGACATGGCAAGATGCTAACTTGGAGTCTGGACACCGAGCTTGGAAATGAAGGTAGAATACTAGGATTATTGTGGGATGTTACATGGGATGTTACATTTGGGATGTTACATAGTGGGATGTTACATAGTGGGATGTTACATTTCCTAAACGTATGGACTTTTGCCTGTCTGAGTAGCTAGGCTGTCAGACCAGCATCAAGCTCTTTCTGCTGTTTCTAAATGGCCTGGTAATTCTTGCATTACTACCTGCCCAGCAGCAGTCCAAGAATTTGGACCAAAAATTAGGGGAACAACATTATTAATATAGAGCTTACAATTAATCACATAGCCTACACTGGCTATTAGACACAACTCAGCTGAACTTTCCCTAGCATCTAAGCCTCAGTGCGAACGTCACATATACTTCTCTGCTTTATGCTACAGTTCACTGGCCTGTCCCTTGTCACAGAAATCTTCTCACAATTATAGTTGTTGCAGAACCGCAAGGAGCTGCTTGAACCCTCCTGCAGTGTGTTACAATTGCATCTTTAATGCTATCCTTTTTTTTTTTTTTTTTGGATAAGTTTTGCTATCCATCAGGAGTAGAATCAAAGTCTCATATTGAGCACATATGAAAGAACAGTCTTTTGGAAATATTTGGCAGTTTACAAGGAACTATTTTAAAGTTTAACAAGAGTTGGATTTTTTTGAGTGATCAAGTCAGTTGTGTTTTTTTCACTTCTCAGTATCAACTTAAATAGCCTAGCAGATTGCTACAGGCCTTTCTTATAAATGCCATGTTTCCACTAGTATAAGCTGCATCTGTTTTACGAGGACTTACCAGCATAATGCTACATGCAACGTGTTCTTTATGCAGACTTGGAACAGGGAATCTCTCTGTTGTTTCTTCTTCTCATAGTCTCTATTGTTCTTTCTAGTGATCACCTTCCATTCCTTGCCTAATTACTTGTAAAATCTATTCAATTACAGTAATTAAAACACACTATGGGGAATGATACACACCTTTAATTCATTACACGCCAAAGTCCCAGGCAAATGAAAGCTTTATATCCTTACAAGAAGCCAAAATGCTTTCTTTTGCTGATTTTTTTTCACTCACACTTGTAGTTGATACACCTAAAACACTAAAAATTTCAGGCCTGCTATTCTGTGTGCTTTATTAAAACAGCTGGCAATGCTTAGATTAGTGTGTGAAGAAATGGTCTGAACAGACTGACAGATCATAGAATCATAGAATGCTTAATGTTGGAAGGGACCTCTAGAGCTCGTCTAGTGCAACCCCCCTGCACACGCAGGGTCACCTAGAGCACGGGGCTCAGGGCTGCGGCCAAGCGGGTTTGGAAGATCTCCAGAGAAGGAGACTCCACAAGGAGCCTCTCTGGGCAGCCTGTGCCAGGGCTCTGGCACCCTCACCGTCAAGAAATTTTTCCTTAAGTTCCTGTGGAACTTTTGGTGTTTCAGTTTGTGGCCGTTTCCTCTAGTCCTATCAGTGGCCACCACTGAGAAGAGGCCGCCCCATCCTCCTCACTGCCTCCCTTGAGGTACTTAGAGACACTGCTCAGGCCTCCTCTCAGCCTTCTCTTCTCCAGGCTGAACAGGCCCAGCTCTCCCAGCCTTTCCTCACAGGGCAGATGTTCCAGGCCCCGGATCATCCTCGTAGCCCTGCGCTGGACTCTCTCCAGCAGCTCCACATCCCTCTTGTGCTGGGGAGCCCAGAACTGGACACAGCACTCCAGGTGTGGCCTCCCCAGGGCTGAGGAGAGGGGCAGGATCCCCTCCCTCGACCTGCTGCAGACGCTCCTCCTAATGCAGCCCAGGATCCCCTTGGCCTTCTTGGCCACAAGCACTCACTGTTGCCTCGTGGGCAACTCGTCATCCAAGTTCAGATAGTTATTGTCACTCTAACTACCACCACCTGGGTGGCCAGGAAGGTTATGTATTCAAGACCAACAAAACAACCTGTCCTGAATAGAGTTTCAATATTGTCACACAGCATAAGAGAGGGGGATATATACCAACTCACCTCTTTTTTAATGGAATCTTTTATTTTCTGGTGAACATTGAGGTATAAAATAAATTTCCTATGAAAAATTTTGAAAAGTCACTATTTCCTAATTTAAAACCAGTTCAACTGATGACAACAAGGCAGATGGGTTGTTATTATTTTATTTTCTCAGATCACTGTTTGTTGTGTAATTGTGTCTTTGCGGTATACAGCTTTTTCTCCTACGCTATTATTTACTTTCTGACGCAGGCTAAAATGAGGAAGCAATTAGTTTGATTGACAGAAGCTGCAAGCTCTACAATTCAGATCTGTGCCATGCTTAGGATGTGTTTATTCTTTGAATTTTGAAAGTATAATTATATTACTGAGTATATTAGAGAACTCAAGCATGCATTAGCTATTTCACAGTAATTTCAGCAGAGTGGAGAACCTTACATACTTTATTTAAGCTTCAGGACTTACAGTGAAACCTAATATAAGCAACTTTCACAGTGTGGAAGGTAGTCATTGCTCTACAATAGTATTTCGCTTTGTCTGACTTTTCTTCTAGCTACAGGCCATTAAAAATTTCATGGTTCAGCCCTGCCCAGGTATGCAGTATTATTGCCTTCATTCTCTTTTCTCATCTTAGCAAAAACTTTACTAAAATTGGCTTCTTTTTTTTTCTATTGTGCATAGCAAAAGCCCTAAAGAAATGTATGACACCATATATAGAGTAGATTCACCAGAGCATGTCTTTTGGTTGGGCTGCATGGAGATGACTTGGTCCATGATTCACTTAGCAGGAGAAATAAATACATCTTATTCCTATAATAAAAAAGACTCACATCAGAGGCACTTACATTCTTACGTGTTTGGGATGCTTCAAAACATAAAAGGTGCCAAATTCACTTGCATCAGTGCCCAGGACAGTTTTCTAATCAGAACATTGTTTATTTTGTTTTACAGATTTTGGCCATCGTATCCATTCTGTTCATCGTACTGTCCACTATCGCTTTGTCTCTTAATACACTGCCCGAACTGCAAGAAATAGACGAATTTGGGCAGCCAAATGACAACCCTCAGCTAGCACACGTTGAAGCTGTGTGCATTGCTTGGTTTACCATGGAGTACCTTTTGCGGTTTCTCTCCTCACCAAATAAGTGGAAGTTCTTCAAAGGCCCATTAAATGTTATTGATTTACTGGCAATTTTGCCATATTACGTCACTATTTTCCTCACAGAGTCCAATAAAAGTGTACTGCAGTTCCAAAATGTCAGGCGTGTGGTTCAGATATTTCGCATTATGAGGATACTGAGGATTCTTAAACTCGCCAGACATTCAACGGGCCTTCAATCTTTAGGCTTTACTCTCAGACGGAGCTACAATGAATTGGGCTTGTTGATATTATTTTTAGCCATGGGAATAATGATATTTTCAAGTCTGGTATTCTTTGCTGAAAAGGATGAGGATGCTACAAAATTTACCAGTATCCCTGCATCGTTTTGGTGGGCAACGATCACTATGACTACAGTAGGATACGGTGACATTTATCCTAAGACTTTATTAGGTAAAATAGTTGGAGGACTATGCTGTATTGCTGGAGTGCTGGTCATAGCTCTGCCCATACCAATTATTGTGAATAATTTCTCAGAGTTTTACAAGGAGCAGAAACGACAGGAGAAGGCAATTAAAAGGAGAGAAGCACTAGAGCGAGCTAAAAGAAATGGCAGTATTGTCTCCATGAACCTGAAAGATGCCTTTGCTCGCAGTATGGAAATGATTGATGTAGCAGTAGATTCAGGTAAGGCTGAAGAAGCAGCCAATCCAAAGGAGACACCCGATGACAACCACCTGTCCCCGAGCCGGTGGAAATGGTCCAGACGGACAATGTCTGAAACAAGCTCGAACAAGTCTTACGAGAACAAATACCAAGAAGTTAGTCAACAAGACTCCCATGAGCAACTGAACAACGCTGCAGCATCCTCCAGCCCGCAACACCTGAGCGCCCAAAAACTGGAGATGTTATATAATGAAATTACTAAAACTCAGTCTCAGCCTAATCTGAATGCTGGTTACCAAGACCAGTCAGCAAAACCACCCATGTATGAAGAGGAAATAGAAATGGAAGAAGTTGCAGGTCAGAGAGATCAATTGCCAGCTGGACCTACTGATGTAGTAACGGACATGAGAAGCACATCTAGTATTGATAGTTTTGCCAGCTGTGCCACTGACTTCACAGAAACAGAGCGGTCTCCACTTTCTCTCTTCCCTGGCCCTCATCACTTGCAAATGAGATTTCCATCAGATTCTGTTAACCTAGAAGACAACCAAAGAGCAAAAAGTTCTCAGTTTATACCATTCACAAAAGACAAAATGTTTTCTCCAACTGATATCACCTTTGACTATAATCCAATTGGCAGAGCTGTAATCAGTGACGGCAGCGGCTCCCAAAGCGTTTTGCATGGCCACTTGCATTTCGACACCACCACGGAAAGTCCCAAAAGTTCTCTGAAAGGCAGCAACCCATTAAAATCCAGATCCCTGAAAGTGAATTTTAAAGACAACAGAGGTGGTGCTCCGCCAACACCGCCGAGCACCACGAGGCCGCTGCCGGTGACGGCAGGAGCAGACTTCACGCAGGCCACCCCGCAGCACATCAGCACCATCCTTCTTGAAGAAAACTCCCCGCAAGGCGAGCGGCCTTTGCTTGGCGCCGACGCAGCCGGGCTCTGCAAGGGGCCTCCCAAGAAATCATCCCCTCTGTTTCCCAAACAAAAGGTTTTCACTTTCCCTTTGAAGGAGAGGAGGAGCTTCACTGAAATAGACACTGGAGAAGAAGAAGAGTTTATGGAGTTACACGGTATAAAGCATGAAAAGCAACAGGATCTCAAGACAAACTGCTATGGGGATCAACACAGCGATGGCAGCCATTTCATAGAGGAGCCCCAGGTCAGCTCTTCCTCTCCCAAAAGCATGAGTCACAACTGTACTCAAGACATTTACCATGCTGGGGGCGAGGTAAAGAAAGACAGTAACCAAGAAGGTTACAAAATGGAAAACCACTTGTTCGCCCCAGAAATTCATTCAAATCCAGGAGAAACTGGCTACTGTCCGACGCGTGAAACTAGCATGTGACTAGTTGAAAAAGCAATAAAAATACTTTTTCTTAAGCCACCGTTAGCAATGCCTATGAACTAAAATGTGGGAAGCCTCAAAAAAAAAAGTGCATAAAATATTATTTTTGCATGGCATGAAGAGTTTTAGTTTAAATACTGTTTAATTTAAAAAGACTGCTTTTTGTAACAAATTTAAAAAAAAAAAAAGAAAAAAAAATGATTCAAGAACAGTGAATAAAATAAAGAGAGCTCTATTAGGAGCCTGTGTTTTGCAACATCTGACATTTTTGATCCTTTCACTTATGATTGTAGACAGATTTTGAACTCTTTTAACTTTTTTTGTTTTCTTGATTACAATGAATTTTAGAATTTGCACATGAAAGGATGAAATGTCAATGCATGCATTCATAACGACGTGAAACAAGGTGCTTTGAGCTTGCAAAATGCATATATTTGTAAATAGTTTGGGGTCGGGGGGAAAGCTACTGCTAACAAGGATTTATGGAAAAGTTTCCTGGGACACAGGTAATTCCTTCACAGCGCGCTGCCTGGAGGTTTTGTACAGACTTATGTTGCAAAATTGCAACTTCTACTTAAAGCATCTCACATATCTTGCTTTCTGTTAAAAAGCTCATGGATATATCTGTTAATTAAGGGACTACAGTACTTAAATTTATCTGTGCTGTAAATCATAGTAGGGTTTGGGGTTTTTTTTGTTGTTTTTTGATTTTTTTTGCATAACTTTACTTATTGCATTTGTCAGTTTAATTAATGATCCTGTGAGGAAAAGCAAAGATTTAATGACCAGAACTTGAAGCATTTGATATTTTTATAGAATACTGCCAACATTTCCTAATAAGAAAAAATGTTGCATTTTAAAATACATAAAAATCAGACTTATTTCTGTGGCCATAAAGAGTGCCAAATGGCTATATAGACATGTTTTAAAGTTCTCTCTCTTTTAATGTATTTCCTTTAACTTCGTATTAAAAGAAATATTCCCCATATTGTTTTTTCCTATGACTTAACAATATGTGCTTCTACACGATCTTTGTGGGTTCTTGATAATGCTCCTTCCCTGCTAGCTATAAATCCCCTTTTCTTTACACCCAGGAGCATATGTCAATCCTGGCAGTGCTGCTGTAGCCATTATGGTGTAAGGGCACAAAAGGGGCAAGCTTTGCAGGGAGAGGTAAAACCTTTTACGATCACAACTGGTGTAGTTGGAAAAAACAGACAATCCTGCAGGCACATAATAAGACTTGCCCCAGGTCTCCAGTGCCCAGAACCTCGTCTGTGTCTTTCAACTTAAAGGTTTTGACTGGTAGAAGATATTGCCTGACTCAACTTTGCCTCAACCCGTATTCCAAGCTATCCCAAAAGCTGAGGCCATTCCATCCTTGAATAAGTGAAGGAGGAATGCTCAAATATAGGGAAGTATCAATAGCTCCACAGACCCCTTCAAAGGCACCTTCCGTTTCTCTGATACTCTCTAGTTCTCCATCACTTCTGTGGAAGATGGTGACCCATCTAACCACTAACAAAGCTATTAAGTTTTACTCAGCACCAATAGCTTCCTGTGCTATAATATAAAAAACTCATGTACAACTTTTTTTAAAAATTTCTTGACTCATAAATTTATCCAATTCATTTTCCCAGTCATAGACAAAAGTATGCGCCTACAGGAGTATGCCCCATAAAATGACCTTTCTTTTAGAAAAACAGAACATATACATATTTTTGCTGTCCTCTGGTTTCTGTCAAAACTGGGTACTGCCTTGCAGCAGCTTTGTAAGAGCAGTAGTCCACTCTGATGGGTGGTGGCCAGAAACTGAAAGGCTGATGAGGTGTTCAGAAATTCTAGTATCAGTTCCCCCAGCTCCACAGGCTTCCAGCCTCGCAGTACCCCATGCACAAAATGAAGCAAATGCTCCTTCCAGGTGAGAACTGTAATAAGCAAGGTCAAGCCTGAGAGACAGCTATAACGAAAGCCTTAGAAACACTTTAGGCCAACACGAGGTTTATAACACTAGGTCTCTGCTCCCCACAGTGGACCTAAAGCTAATTTACACTTACGTGTCATTTTCTGTCACTGAAATGAGTAAAAAATCAGGCGCATTGAATGTAAAAGAGCAATTATTTTTATAGCAATGTTGACTTCTGCTTGAAATGGCAGGGCTGATTCCACAGACATTGCTCTGGCCCATAGAAAAGAAGCAAGTGTGAAAAGCCCCAAAACGTGGAGTCTAGTGGTTGGACCAAATCATGAGCACAACAAAATCCCTCAGTCAAAAAAAGAGATAGCTTTCTAAGGGGAGGTTTTTGTTCCAAAAAGAGACTTAGATGACTCTCTTTAGTCATCTCAAACATTGGAAGTATAAGGTTATTTCTTCAGCTGTCTGGTCATTAATTCTCAAAAAAAAAAAAAAAAAAAAAAAATGTCCTTAGTTGCAGTTCACTGCAACATGCTACTACCTACAACTTTGACATTCTGTTTAACATTTTGCAACCATGTTATGTTCCACTGTTCCAAAACTTAGCTGTATTTTATAGTCATTAATCTTCTATTAGTCATTAATCTTCTATATTGATTTTTCCTTTCTCTTGCTAGATATTTTCAGTGACTCAAACTAAATGCCAGTGAATTTTTATATGCCTAAAGTGTTGGTCTGTATTTTCTATGTGCAGTTTTATGAAATCACATGGGCCTATTTGATCTGCCTTTACATCCTAGTCAACTAATGAAGACCAAATAAAGCCCAAATGGAACCTGATCCTATATTCTGGATCCGTAGAAAACTCCCATTGAAGATAATTGTGTTGTTCTGGCAAGGCTGAGGTTTGTACCCTATTGCTGAAAGTGCTTAGCTGACCCCTGCACTTTCTGGAAGCCTTCTCAGATCTGTAGCTCTTTGTGGAAAGGCAGAGGTCCAGCCATTGGGAACTCGTTACCAGAGCAGAGATTTGACTCTTAAAGATCTCAAACTAGATCAGTGCTCCTGGCAAACTTGATTCTGCCCCACTTAACCACTGAAAATTCAGTAGTGGTAAAATCAAAACCTCAGTCCTTGTGCAGACAAATTCTTCAGATGGGAGTTTGCCAGAAATTGGTACTGAATGAAAGGTAAATAAGGACAGCAAGGATTTCTCCCAGTAAAGCCAACAGGAGCTTTAACTATGTTAGTCAGGTAAGTGAAGACCAAACCCTTATTGACTGCCCTATTTTAAGTGATTTCAGAGATGCATAGATATTTTGAAACTGTACAAGCAAAAAAAAAAAAAAAAATGCAATTTTCATTATTAACACATGTTGTAATTTTAGAAATCTTGGAAGCAGAAGCATCAAGCTTTGTTATAATTTGATTGATTTGTTACATAGTTTTGACTATGCTGAATCACAGGTTTGGACATTTGATGCTTCCAGTCTTCACTCCTGATTCACTCCTGAACATCTAGCTCATGCAAAACTCCTGATCAAATATTTACTTGAATAGAGGTACAAGACTTTTACCCCAATATCGCATGTAAAAGTGCAGACCAGAATAACTTTCTTCATCATGAACTTGAATTGCTATGTAGTAAATCATGCAAAGCTAATGAAAATATTTTTCTCTTTTTCTAACATCTCCAAGCCATTTCAGACTTCACGCAATCACGCTGTAAGTGGAGCCTTTTTTAGGTTCTGGAGCCAGTCTCCAAAAGTTCTGGAATTTCAAAACAACTTAGGGAGTCTTAAGATGAAGTTACTCCCCTGTGCGCCCGAGAGGAGTCTGACTCTTTATATCACTGGAAAATGAAGATTGTTCAGGGAAATAACTTTGAAATTAAACAAACTATTTTTTATATTTTATACTAACTGCAGAATCCTGAATCAAAGTTTCAATTAATTTTCAGTGACGAAACCAAATGTAAACACTTAAACAATTTTCACATGGTAATCAGAAGAATTTTTGAATAGTCACATTAATGCAAATAGAGGGTGGGGGGACTAATGTATCGCACAAACTGCAAAGTAAGTACATACAGGAAAGCTGTTTACAGGGGAATCATATAATGTAAAGAATGTAGGAAGTTATTGCACTACTGAATTTTATAAAACACACTTTTTAAAAGTAAAAACACAAAAGGCCTTTTAATGCTTCATTGTCTACAACATAGGAGCCTCGGCGCGAAAGCAGCAATCTAATGCACTGTGTCCTCACTTCAAAATTAGTTCCAAAATTCAAACATTAATGATAGTGAAGAGGTGATATCTGATCCAATACTAGAGCAACTGACTTAAGAGCTGTTTCTTTTTAATACAATATTCCATAACCAAAAGCGCATACAGAAAATGGTATTTTTGCCCATAACAAACATAGATCAAAATGACAATTGGTTTCTTGAGACCTTTCCTTAATAGATAACATGCGAGATCATATTTTTATTCCTGGCTTACTCCTGTAAGTGAAAAACAACTGCTTGTTTTAAAAGTAGGCCTCTTCCCATACATGCAGCTGAAGCTTGCTTGTATTTCTTTAGATATGCCAGAATTTTTTTGTGAAAGAATACAGAGAAATCTGTTATATCTAGAAATGAACTAAGCTGGACATGAGAAATCTCTGAGTAGAAAAAAAAAAGAATTCCTAAGAAAATGCCATGAACTATGGACAGTAAAGTCTCTTGAACACTAGGTTTCTTTTCCCTGTATTTAATTTACTCCTTCAACTCCCTTCCTTTTAAACAGCAGTTTGATACAAAGGCCTGATGGCTTTCTTTTTTGGTCTGTTTTTTTTTTTATTGGTTTGGGTTTTTTTTTTTTTGTTTGATTTGGGTGTGTTTTGGTGCTTTTGCAAATACAGCCAGTTGGAGGTTATCCTGGTAAAAATGTAAAAAGCCGAGCAGACTTTTTTTCCCTTCATGTAATTTTTGGATCATTCAGATAGAAAATAAAATTTATTATTTTGATTGGTTAAAAAAAAAAGTTATACATGTAATAAAACATGTATAATATGGTCCTTGTTCACACTCAATGAGGCAAAAATAGCAGTTGCAAATATTTAATTCCTGCCCTGCTGCATCTGCTTTCTCCAAAGATCCAACAGGTCTCTCCAGAGATCCTCATGATGTTACCACCCACTTGCCTGCTACAAGAGCATCTGATCTGTAATCGTTCTCTGGCATACTTTCCTGAAAAGCAAAATATTGTTTGCCTTCAGCATTGCTAATCTTCAGATCTCTTCCCCTTGCCCTCCAAAACACCAAGCTGTTCCGCCACTTGGGAGCAGTTAGAAGGCACCCCACCAAACAAGATGACAGAGGTGTCTTGCTTATCAGAAAAGTATTTTGATAGTGTGGTACAAATGGCCAGACAGATATTTAATCCCTGGCGTTTGAACTGAGGAGCCAGGAGAACTGAGAGTCATTTCTGTGTCACTGTTGCAGCCATAGCCCATCTCACAACGTCACAGGTTTTCTGGTTTTGAAATGCTGTGACTCCTCCAGTGTCTCTATCATCCTGTAAGGTGTTTCAGTGCATTTGTTCAGTGTTTTTGCAGGATGAGGAGTTTCTTTATTTTACTTCTCTAGTAATTGCAAGGTGAGGAACAGCTATTTTATGCTGACATTTTGGCTCTAAGTTTTGCTCAGATAGCATCTCCCAGTGGAAGTTCAGAATATGAAACATTTATGCCTGTTCTTGAAGCCCTTAAGCAGAAAGCCAATGAAAATCCGGCCTGTATAAAACTGAAGGAGGGAGCGATATATTATAGCTTTAGGCAAAAAGAACAGTTTCGAACATATGTTGCAAAATGAAAATAAGAAAAAAGTAGTAGTTGGGGACAATCATGGGCACTTCTGCTAGGAAGCAGAATTCTAGATTTATACCTCTAAATTTACAAAGCGTTATGCAGAGTTTTAGCTATGTAATTCTTTGAAAAAATGGTAGCCATGCTGATAAACTGAAACATAGGGGGGATTAGTGTACAAAAAAACAGAGAGTTGACTACATAGCCCGTTGCTTTAAGATCACTGTAAATATCAACTGAAAATATGTACTAATTCGTAAGTTATTACTGTGTTAGTTTCATAGGTACAGTAGCATGACTATCCTTAGTTCTGTTGAGTTTAATGAACTTTACTTTGTATTCCTCTGTGAATGCTCTGAATGCTGCAAGAAAAAAAGCACAACAGTATTTTTTCAAGTTCTCTTGGCACGGTAGCAGTGTCTTCACTATTGTTCAATTCTACCAAATTCGCAGCATTTCATCATAAAATGCTATGTTAACAACATATCTTTCTTTAAAAGAACTGTCACTAGGAGATACGAGCATATGTGATAAGTCTTGTCTAATGTCATTCATTTGCCTTTACAAAATGCCCCAGATATTTTATGGGAGACTCTTTTGCTTTTGCTTCATTCATTGTTTGTATTTGGGGCTGGGGTAGGGAAACAGAGGGCATTTTGCAATGGTAATTGCATCAAACATGCTTTGTTTCATTATTATTGTATCTGTTAGAAACATTTTGATTTAATTTCTTTCTGTAGATAAGACTGTTTGACAATAGCTTTTTCAGCTAACCATCTTATCCCATTAGAATAATAACTTCTCACATTTAATGGTATTTGTATCTATGTCTCCATATCAGCTGCATTTTAACTTCATTAAAAAAGGAAATGTGATTATTATTTTTCATTATATTAGATTTTGCTGATCAACTAAATATTTCTGCACCAATCAACATATTAATATGCATGTTGTAGTCTGTACAATTGTTCAACATCAAAATACCTGTTTAATTTATGTCAAATGTCTGTAAAATAAATGCATTGTTCTCCATTTCAGTCTGATAGAATAAGCAGGATAGTAAATAAATGTGTAAATGAATCATCTGTGTCTCATTTCAGTTCTCTGCATGAAACCACTTTACATTGAACATTGCATATATACCAAAACAATAATCTATAGTGTTTATAGATTTCATTATTTGACAATATTATAAAAGGCTCTCAGGCAGACAGTGTGTAAAGAAATAACACATATGGCTATGCAAATAAAGTCAGAATCGAATCCATTATTTTTCTAAAAATTAAATACAATGCTTCCACGCCTTTTGTCCTCTTTGTATAACTACTGCTTGCACAGTCATACGTACAAGACCTCAAATCACTTTACAAGGCTGTGTAAATACTACTGCCTATGGGATGGAAAGCAGAAGCATGGAAAGATTAAACTTTTTTTATTATTATTACTTTTGAATATTCAAGCTGAGGTCTCTCAGCCTAACATTTAGGAGCAGCGAATACACCAAGTTCTCATTTAGCTTACTAGTAAAGCAACAAACTACTCGGATCTCTGGAATTTTTTGCTTAATGCGCACCAATTATTTTCTATCCCAAAAACTCCAAGAGAAAGCAGGTTTTGTTTCCTTCAAGATGAATAATGGAAATAACTAATCTTTTTTATTTGCAAAGGTAACAAAAATAAAGCATCTGCATGGTTCAGAAAATAAGGAATATGATTTTTCATCTTCAAAAGAGAAAGCTTTTTATTTCTACATCTGAACTGTAATACAATGAAATAAAAACGCAGGACCAAACCCTCCCCTTTGGTGAGCACGCTGATTACAGCTTCTGTGAGGCAGCTTAGAGGCACAGTTCAGGTTCACAACCCCATTCATTGTGCTATACATACATCAAGGTGTAGTTTGTTGCACTTCAGAAATTTTTCCTTTTCAGATTTTAATCTATGGCTTTCCTCTCAATATGTGTAGCACTGCTCATAAATCTAAATTTGTTTCATCCTCGGTTCTTCTCTAAATATATTCCAAACTCTCCTTCCTTAAAAGCAAAACCCACATCCTTCATATTTCTTCTCCCAGTCTCTCCTTTTTGACATTCATCTGAATCATTGCATTTGAAATAAAATAGTTTGTGTTTTACGTAATATTGACTGTACAAGCTGTCTGCAGCTCCCGCATCCATTCACAGTGCCTGAAAGCACCTACGAAAATACAACTCTTAGTGTGTATTCTGGCTGCACTCAGACACTGTCCTGGAGCAAGGCCTGAGTCTTGTGTAAGCTACTTGACCCCCCAAAACAACATCTAAGCCACAGAGGAGAAATGCAAGGAAAACATTTTTCCTGTAACTGTTGAGTTTAGACAAGCAAGGAAGCAGGATATACCAACACAGTAGCTCAGCTCAGACAAGGAAAAAAAAAAAAAAAAAAAAAAAATCAAGCAATGACATTAAGAAAGCTTTGAATTTTGACTGTTTTACCTTTTTCTGCCTCATCCTTTCTCTCACTTTTTTTCTTGTGGAATTGATTTTAAAAGAATGTCTAGCATCCTAAAAAGTGTTGTTATGTCCATATTAGCATTGATGGTTATTCACTGTATCTCATCCCAACTCCATAGCAGCCTATGAAAGCAATGAACTTGATGCTGGCAAGAAAAGACAAGGCAAGGGTAGAAGTCCCCTATTTTGATGGTATAATTTGACCTATGACTGGAAACAAACACTGCTAGAAAACAGGCAAACTATTTTATGCTAAGCTGCAAATGTGCTATGTGGCAAGACTAGGTCCTAAAGGAAGAACTACTTTTTGCAGCTCCAGAACAGAGCAGGGCATAGAGATCACCCTGGCAAAGTACTGAGGTTCTAGCAGGTTAGGGTAAAAGTGCCCATCTCTAATCTACTCAGTAGGAAAACTTGAGGTTAATGTATGAGGAAAAAAGAAAAACTAAATAGTCAGGATATCATTACATTAAAACTTCATGTACTCTACAATTTTATTACAAAGTCCTCACCATCTACTGCTGAGTCTTTGAACGTAAATTTTCACTGAGGGCAGGAAAAAAAAAAAAAAAGTTGGGCAAAAACTGTCCTGATCTTTTTGTAGTCTTAGGGCGAATGTCTCTTCTTCTATCTGCTTGTTTTAAAAAACAAAGGGAACCCAACTCAGTTCTCCCAAAGCCATTAGCTATCAATACTCAGCATCATGCAAGAGGCCCTGATCAACCTGAAAACTGATCATAAGCAGCTAACATCTATGAAAACTACAGCTGCCATTTCTGCACTAGGACTTTTCCTATTTTGTCATTATGTGTTCATAAGATCCTGTTGTTGAATAAGATACTACGAGCCAATGAAATTTGAAGGCCTTTAGTAGAAGTTTTAAGTACCTAAAGGATTCAAAGTTGAATTCTGCACTTAAGAAATTCATTCTTTCCAACTTTTTGAAGGGAAAAAAAAAAAAAAAAAAAAAAAAAAAAAAAAAAAGTACTGTACAAAGTTACATACTTTCCTTGGGAAAAAGAAAGTAAGTGGATTATTGTCTTACTGTAGGTAATTGATCAGAGCCCTTTCACTGCTTAGATATTCAAAGTTACCAATGTGTGATAGTACTATATTGCACGCTGCTAACAGACACTATTAACCTGATTATGAGAAAAATATTCAGCAGTCTTGCTACTCAACAACATCAGAGCGCAGAGGAAACAAGAGTTAACTCAGAGCTGTTAACCTGGCTTAAGACTAAAAACTGACTTGTCTTCATAAGGAGTTTATCTGTTACTCCAAGTGAACTAAGATGTAGATAAACACACATTTTTTGTTACTAATAGAGACGTGATCACAGGGAGCAGGATCAGAGAGACAAAAACATAAACTATAAAAAAGAGCCTTTTTTTCAGAAAGAAAAGTCAAAAGGAATACATTTCAAAATTATAATGAATTGCACAATTTGTTTTATTATTTTCTACCTTTCTTTTTCATGCTTTCGAGAGACTTGCATCCTTCCAATACAGGAAATCAGCACAACAACAATTTGCTGTTAATCTTCATTATGTTACCACTTAGGCATTCCTGCTGGAAAAAGTCAAAAAATCAGGTTGGGTTATTTTACCATTCCCTGTCATTTAAACTACTGTTAACAATTGCTTTACTTCCCAAATGAAATCTATCCATTCTTATGACTTGTTTTCCTTTCCTGTGTTTTGAAATGGCCTACAATCAGCAGTTTTCTTCATAAAACCTTCCGATGTTGACTTTTTTCAGCTACATAGCAAGAGGTGAATTGTAAAATGTAATGTATCAATTCAGTATCCCTATCCATACTACAAAAACTAGAGAAGCCTTTAAAGTCACCATTGCACCTTAAACAGAATCAAGCAATATTTGTGCCAGCCTGATACATTAGATTCTCAGTTGTTTCACCTGGCAACTAACAGCTAAACTCAACTATTAGTGAGGTTCTCTTTTCGGGGATGAGCTCAGTGAACACACAAATAATACCATGATCATGTTTATGCCATGAGAACCTTAATATTTTCAGGGGTGATACCTCTAAACTTAATCCCAGCCAGGACATGTCTACATCAGTCAGTGCAGACAGACATATATTTATTCAGTCCATACCTCCCAGTGGATTTACTGAACCTGGTTCAGTGTCCTTCTGATGCAGCTTCTGGTGGTGGTGGTGGAAGATCTATTTATACAGCATGTATCTATAGTATGTAGTTAAATAGTATATATATGCATATCTTATGTGATTATAAAACCCAGCAGTTAAGGCACTCAGTGTTTCAATTCAAATTAAATGTTTCAATGGTGTCTTCTTTTCCATTTTTATTTTTTAATATTGTCACTTTAATGATTTATTAAAATATGGAAAGGAACAGTCATGATCTTACCGTCCACATTCTTATACAAGAACCATGCCTTTAATTCTCCACTCTCTGAAGAGGAATCTACCTAAAAAAAGGCCTTATCCTTGACTAGTGGCAAGCCTGATGACTCGTTGAGCAGGTACCTGCACATACATACACACACAGTCATCTCTCTTCTCATCAGGACCATGTAACAAGTCCTGTTTAGTCATGTCAAACTAGTCCTACGAGTATGCACACCTTAGCAAGGACTGGAGAAAAACTCTGATTTTTCTATGATATTTTAAAACTAAATGGAAAGTTACCCTCATTTCTTGAGGAGGTCCAAATAAGACTTCTAGCACTCACAAGAGGTATAGAACATAATAGATATATACATATATAGTATGTATAAATACACAGAGTTAAACAATAACAGGAAACAGTAGTTACAGTTTTCTTTCTCATAATATCTCTGAACCCTCATTCTAACCAGGGAAAACAGAAAAAAAAATCATTTTAAAATAGGCACCACTGCTTAAATTGTGTAGCTACCTCCAAAATCCATGAGAAACGTTTCACTTGACTATTTCCCCACAGGTAGCACTGAATGTGAATTCTGAATAATCAGCATGTCTTGTTCTCCTTAGAAGTTTTAATCATGGCTTCAGTAGAATTAAATCACAGGGACTCTCAGCAATGTATCTAGAGCTCTGAATGAATAAAACTGCAATTCCAGGAGTGTAGTAATGTTGCAAATTAATTTCACATTCACTGTGCCATGTCTGATCAGGACAACCTACTTTTAGCACTGTGCATATGTTCAGATGTATTACCTGCCGCCACAACTAGACTTTCACAGTAGCTATTTAAAATAGAGTGTTAAAAATAATATAAGTCCTAGCAACCTCTGACTTTCTAGTTTTTAAACAACAGTAAATGATTCTCCTTTATTTGGAAGTATATGTTGATAACAGCACATTAAGTTTTATCCAGTCAATTCAATCTCAAATTCTATGTTTTTCTGTTATGATTGGTTATTAATTCATCTTCCCCATCCCTTTTATAAATACAATGTAATATGTCTCTGAAATGTTTATGTCTCTCTCTAATATTTTAGAATATAGAATCATAGAATCATTAGGGTTGGAAAAGACCTTAGAATTCAAGTTCAACCGTGTTAAACCATATCCCTAAGGGCTTCATCTACACAGTTCCTGAACACTGCCAGGGACAGTGACTCTACCACTTCCCTGGGCAGCCTGTTCCAATGCTTCACTACTCTTTCTGTGTAGAAATTCCTCCTAGTGTCTAACCTGAACCCCACTCTGGTGCAACTTAAGGCCATTTCCTCTTGTCCTATCCATAGTTATTCTGGAAAAGATACCTACCCCCAGCCTCACTACAACCTCCTTTCAGGTAGTTGCAGAGAGCGGTAAGGTCTCCCCTGAGTCTTCTCTTCTCCAGACCAAATAGCCCCAGCTCCCTCAGCCGCTCCTCCTAAGGTCTGTGCTCCAGCCCCTTCACCAGCTTTGTTGCCGTCCTTTGGACACGCTCCAGCACCTCAATGTCCTTCTTGTAGTGAGGGGCCCAAAACTGGACACAGTATTCAAGGTGCGGTCTCACCATTGCTGAGTACAGGGGGACAATCACTTCCCTGGTCCTGCTGTTCCTGACACGAGCCAGGAGGCCCTTAGCCTTCTTGGCCCCCTGGGCACACTGCTGGTTCATGTTCAGCCGGCTGTCGACCAACACCCGCAGATCCTTTTCTGCCACGCAGCTCTACAGCCACTCTGCCCCAAGCCTGTAGTGTTGGATAAGGTTGTTGTGACTGAAGTGCAGGACGCAGCACTTGGCCTTGTTGAAGCTCATAAAGTTGGTCTCAGCCTTTAAGATTTCCTTCTTGAGAAAAATCCAGACTTCCTAGATCCCTTTGCTCTTCAGCACTGTCTCCCAAGGGACTCTCCCAACCAATGTCCTGAACAGTCCAAAGTCTACCCTCCAGAAGTCCAATGTAGCTGTTTTGCTGACACCCTGCTGACTAATACTGAGAATTGAAAACGCTATCCTTTCATGGTCACTACACTTAAGACAGCCTCCAACCACCACATCTCCCACCAGTCTTTCTCTGTTGGCAAAGAGCAGGTCCAGCAGCGCTCCTCCACTTATAGGCTTGCTTACCAGCTGGGGCAGAAAATTATCTTCCACGCACTCCACGAACCTCCTATACTGTCTCCACAAACCTCCTAGACTCTTTCCTCTCCGCCTTATTATGTTTCCCATAAACATCTGGTAGGTTGAATTCTCTCACAGAAACAAGGGCTGCTGATCATGCAATTTCTTCCAGCTGCTTGCAGAATGTCTCATCTGTCTCTTCATCTGCGCTGGGTAGCCAATCCACCAGGATATCAGCCTCAGTTGGTGTTCCCTCCCTGAGCTAACAAGGTCTAGTGGTGGCTAAACGCCAAATACACTCCTAGATCCAATCTGGATCTACACTACATTTGCTTTGCATGCCTTTTCTGGCCCCACTTCCCATGGGGTTATGGGCTTTCTTTCTCTCTTAACCCTAACTCTAGCCCTAACCCTAGTCCTAACCCTCAGGTCACCAGCCTGGTGCTGGTTAAACACGAAATATGCTCCTAGAACCAATCTAGGTAACAGTGCTACATTTCCTTTCACATCCACTTTCTACCCCACTCACCAGGAGGCTCTAGGCACTCTCACTGCCTTAGCCCTAACCCGAACCCTAGCACTAAACCTGAGCTCACCAGGCCTAGTGACAGCTAAACACCAAATATGCTCCTAAATCCAAACTGGATATAGCACTACATTTCCTTTCGGATTGTATTGGGAATAATGCAATTTTTATTCTTTCATAAATGTATGAGCTTTATGATCTGTTTAAACATCTATTACTTAAAGTATACAATGAGAAATCTATGTTTAATCTTCTGATATCCCTCAAGTATCTTACAAGTGCCAAGAGTACTCACAGTATGACAAATCTAGACTTCAATGTTTTCATGCAATCCATGACATGCAGGTATGTATAATGAAAGCAGAGGAGATCTATGATACTCAGCCAAATAACCTAAAGTTAGAACAGGAAAATGGGAACAGGTTTTTTAGATAATCCCCTACTTCTGAACAAGCTGCAAGAAACTCATTTTTTCTCTTATAGTTTTTCTATTTGATTAGTCAGAAAATTCTTTTCTTCCCATTGATCAGATTCCTCTAAGGAATTTGCCACCTTAGAACCAGGAGACTCCATCCACAAGCTTCTGCAGTGAATTCTAGCTCTTCCAAACCGGTCTGCACGTAGGAATTTTGGCCTTGTAGCTCACCCCTGAAATACCAGAACTCACCTGGCATATGATGGTACAAAATGCAGCCATCGCTTCAGACGTGCCACTTCTGCCTGCAAAGCCCAAACCACTTGAAGCCACAGGAGATGCATTTCCAGAGGACTAGGGACAGAGAGCAGCTGCTGCAGAGCTGTAACTAGTTCCTATTGCAGATCAATGTCACCTGTCAGGGTTCCACCATTTTTCTCCTTTCAGGAACTTATTGCATCTAATTACTTTTGTATGATTGGCTAAGTAATAATGCAAATAAATCTATGAAACTTCTAAATGGCATCTTCCTCACTTAATCCTGGGAGAATCATAAATAAAATCCTTCACTGAATGGAAAGTTTTTGTCTGTATTTTCTAGATAGGTGTGATTTCCCAAGATCTGTTATCTCTGACAGTATTCCATCAAACTTTGGTCTGATCCTTTATTTCTGCATATGTTGAACAACCTCAGAAATATTCTTTTAACTGAATTTTGAGGCTCTGTTACTTAGATCTTTCCCTCATTCTGTCTTGAATAACTATTACCATTAAACTGATAAAATGAAGTGCATTATAGTAAAACAGCATTTTGGCTGATTAAACATGTATTGAGAGCATAATCATCTCTTTCATGTTTGCTCAAAATAATTGCAAACAATACTTTATAACCACCATTATAACTGTATTTATGTTTTACAGTTGTATGGATTTTAATGGATCTCAGTCTATAGTGCACTCACTCAACCAGTCGCAAGGCTCAGCACTGCCAGTAAGGCAAAACAAGTACCTATGATACAGCACTCTGGAAAAAAAATCACAGTTTTTGAAGCAAGAATAAGCTTTACTATGCAACAAACATCGCCACCCAAGAAGCCTAAAATAGATCAGCAACTTTAAATGCGTGCCTCAAAGGCAATGAAGACAACTAAGGAGAAAAACTCCTTATTATATGATCACAAAATATCACCAAGTGTTCTGTGTGGGCTCTGGAGTCTTTAGTGTACATGTTTTCACCTTGCTAGCTTCTTTTGTAAGTATTTTTTTTTTTTTACAGAACTCTTAAGGTAAAAATGTGGAAGGTTTCTTTCCACAGCAATCTAAAAGAAAGGCCTTCAACCCAAGGAAACCATCACATTTTTGTATTTTTTTTGGTCAGAACACCAAAGACTGTTTTGTAAGGATGCTCAAACTCCTGGAACAGAAGAGTGTATTCTAAAATGATGCATCTAACAGTGCAAAATATAACTAGTGAAGCAAACAATAGGTTGGGATGACACTTGATATCCAATTATCTTCAGAGGAAGCAAGACAAATTCTTACTCCAAAACTGTAGCGGAATTTATGAACTTTGATCAGTCTGTCACACCAGCTTAAAAATCTCTAAATTCTTCCAGGGAATTCTGCCAGGCTTATGTAAAGGAAAGTTCCATTTCAGGCTACCTGTATCCTATACCACGTCATTCCTTTTTTTTTTTTTTTAATAAAAAACAGGGAATAATTGTAAACAAATGTAATGTAATGTTAATTTTTCTAGTTAGGAACACCATGAAAATAAGATAAGTAATAGCCTTAAACTATGATTTTTATGAAGCCCCCCGTGATAACTTTCTCAACACCATCAAACATAGCTCACTTTACACAGCTCTAATTCACTAGGAACTGTATGTGGAGCATCCACAGGTGTGGAAAAAGTTAAGGACCATGCTATATGTAAGGCCGCCTGCCTCTGAGATCAGAGAATGGTAGCAGTACCTCCCTATTTTACTAATATTGACATAGCCCACAGTATCTTCAAATGACACAAATGAATCAAAAAAAAAAATGTAGCTTCTGGATGGGAAGTGAGTTGCAGCCGAAGCATCTTCATAGGAATAGTCCTTTCCCTTCAGGACGTACATAAAGACACACTTCTTCAGTGAAGTCCTTTGCTTCAAATCATTTTTTTATACAATGTACACTTAGTTATAATTAGCCTCCGAGACTAAAGCACCGTAGCTCTCAACTCACTCCAAAGCGGGCATTTCCTTCAGCGTTCCGACCTCACCACCAGACTGCACCGTTTATCCAGCTCGCAGTAAACGCGACTCCTTGAAGGCGCCTTGCGGCTCGCTGGTAACGCACGCACCAGCCGCTCACCTAACGGCCGCACTGCGCACGCGCCCTCCCCTAACGAACAACCACACCCACCCCAACGGTCGAACCGACCCACACAGCCTTTGGCGGGGGGGGGGTCGATGACGTCACACACCCCGCTCCCACTCAAAACAAGCGCGGCGCCACCTCAACCAATCGGCGCCTCCCCCTGCCGCCCTCAGAGCGTGGGCGTGGCGCAGCCCCGCCCAGCAGCCGTTGGCGCGCGGCTCGAACATGGCCGCGAGCGCCGGCGGTGGCGCCCAGGTTTCGCTGTCTGCTGCGCGGCTCGGGCAGGCCGAGGCTCTGGTGGGCGACTGGGTGCTCGAGTTCGCCTGTTACTGCCTGTGCCGCCACTTCCGCGAGGGCCGCGCCGCCGAGTTCCGCCGCTGCAGGGACGTGGCGCAGGGTGAGCGCGCGCGCCTCCTCGCCGCGGCCTCGCGCGCGCGCCCCTCTGAGGGAATCTTTAGGACCCTTGTCTATAAGGGAGAGGCTAGCAGATCGTGTCACACGGATAGTGCATCTGAGGAAGCACTTGTTTTGCTAGCGCAGCTTTTCTGATTAGAGAGCAAGTCACAACTCTAAAGTTTGCAACTCGTAGCTTTCAAATGCAAACATAAAAGGGGCACCATTTAGGGTCATCTTTTTCCATAGCACCCCTGCCTGTTTCAATGTTTAATTTTTGGCCTGTGTAACCAGACTTAATATGCCTGGTTAGCCTGCTAATAATCATAGTCACTAGATTTGTGGATGTCTTTAGAGTTTCTGAGAATTTCAGGTAGTGCCTAGAATGATACGGGGCAGTTTGGGGCCTTTATCACAGTATCAGCGATGATGACAAATAGTGGACTCTGGATATCTTTGGTTGATCCATTATTTTTGTTTTTTGTTTGTTTTGTTTAACTTTCTGTTACAAATCACTTTCCTAAAGGTAATCAGGTGAGAGGGAAACTGTTGAGAGATGTTTTTTTGACCAAAATAAATATGGCAGAGTTTTGTCGATAAGTGAATACAGTGTCATGCAGAATATGACTAGTGAGGAGACTGATATGAAGAGTTGAGGGGTAAGCAATGTAAAGATAAAATGATGAGGTATGTTGAATGGAGGCTGTTATATTAAGTTAGTAATGGTGCTCATCAGTGGTCTTGGGTTTGGAGGGAGTACAGTAAAGAAATGTCATGATGGTGTTGGAAAGTGGAGACATTATCAACACAGAAGCAGACTGGAATATCTGAAAAGAATGGGAAGACTTTTGAGGACTGTCAGTAAAAGCAATTGTACAGAATGGAAGGTCATGTGGAATTGCAAGCTAATAGCAAAGTTCCTTTAAAACTTCAGACCTCGACAGAGAGGAGTTGGACTTATTGATGCTGTACGATAATTAAGTCATTTTTTCCAGTCCATGGAAAAAGCAAAGTGCAGAAATGAGACTGTATTGGAAAACACTTTCAGTAGAAATAAAAAACAAAAATACTGCTTTTGCATAAGGCAAGGTGAGACCCTGCTGCATGCGGTTCTGGTTGCCCATCAGCAGGAAAGCTGACTCAAACCAAAGCAAGAATAGAAATGGGATAGTAGGAAGAACAAAGGAACAGAGGTGCTCTTTGAACAGGTGAATGATTTTGATGTAAACTTCGCCGAACTGCCAAGGAGAAATAGCTGGGCTAGCTCTGAGGTCTCAGGGTAGCTTTTATAACAGTATAATGACAAGGTTACATGCTTTGCTTAACAGTCTATTATCCAAACTATCTTGTTGAGATATCTGCATTTCTACTATTTTAATGTAAACTAAGAAATACACTTATCACCATAGGTAGGGAAGCAACTGAAGACCAACCTAAGGATACAGTTAATAAAAGAATGAATAGATATAAAATGCCTTTTTTTATTAAAAGAAGTGAGATTTCTAAATGAGCTTACTATCGGTATATGCTGATGTTAGTGTGCATTACTTGTGAGCATTTAGTGTTTAGGACCTGACATTTCTCCTGTGAATGTTTCAGGCTCTTTTTCTTGTTTGGAATAGCTCTATTCTGGTCCCATGAACTGAATGCCTGTTTGCAGCTGGAGTGTGTTCTTTCAGTTTAGTTTCATGGAAATTTAGTGCACTCAGGACTACTTCATCATGCAACCCAAAACACAAAACAGTTTGCTTTAAAAATGCATTCCTCGTTTGGATTGAAGCACTAATGTATGTGTGCCCTAAGTGAAGGAGAAGGAGCAAAGAAACCTGAAAGATCAAGCCACCTACCAAGGTGGCAGGTTTTGTCCTGTTGAATCTTTCAGCTGCAGTTTTCAGCCTGCCTCAAAAATTTCTTAGCTCTGGCTCCATCTTCAGGACATGATGATAGCTCTTCTCTCCATCCATTAAATTCAGTAGTCAGCTGTTTTCTAAAGCTGGACTCTGCTTGGTCTGAATGTTGTAGGAATCTGTGATCATAGAGGCACTTTACTGTTATGCTGAACAATGTCCTTTAAATTGCTATTTTAGCTTTTAAAATGTACCTGTTAACAGCTGTTGTCTCCTGTACTCACTGAAGTAGAATTGCAGTGCTTTGAAGCTGAAGGGACAATAACCTGCTTGATGTTAGATTTCACAATCAGTCAAGGGCTTTTTAATTAGTAAGGGCATCCATTGCTCCTAGGAGACTCTCATACACTACTAAGCAAGTAGGCTGAGCACTCCCAAGTAAAACCAAGTTCTGCTTGTGTTACTGTTCCTCCAAACTTGAGGAGTCCCATGGGCCAGACTTCTGTGTGTGTTTGTTTTTGTTAGGCTAGGAATGAAACATGCACACAAGAATTAGGGTGCTCGATCTGCTTGACATGTTCTTCACTTCTCACATTTGAATGTTTCTCTGCAATGCTTTGAAGATAAATCACTCACAATATGCAACACATTATGGAGTGCTCAGTAATCAGTATAATGATGATAATCTCATGATAGCGCCTATTCTAAAATATCTAATAATCCTTATGACCTTGCCAGCTTGTGAGGAGGATTGCCTCTGTAGGCTTACACTTCAGCGCAGCTTTTGCTGGCTTGGGTCTGTCAGTTGCCTCAGCAACTTAAAATTGAATTGTTTGGAGCCTGTGTGCTCCTCATGTTGCCCATTTTGCAGCCATTCCTCGGAAACGTTCTCTGAAGCAGCTGCTTCTGTCTTTCATCATAAGCTACTGAGCAAAATAAGACTTTGTTTATGTATGATACTGTGATATTTTCCTAATTGGATGACTGTAAGCCTGTGATGCATCTCATTGCTTTTAGGTTGCTCTTGCCAACAGGAATAAAATTTTCTGGTCAAATTATTTAAGAGATCTAAATTCTTGTGATGTAGAAGAAAACTAATTAATAATCTCCCTAACTTAAATTCTTTAGAGAACTGATGCAACACTTCAAGTCTTACACCAGATTCTGTGATGTATCTTTAGCCACACCGTGGCACTGCTGGAGCAAGAGTAACTTATTTTTTCCTCTTCTTTTCCAGCTGTTATTAATAACCTCTCCAAAATAGCTACTCATCAGAAAAAAACAGTGTATGTCTGCCAGCTTTTGACAAGAATTGCAAAAGGAAAAAGACTTGGTAAATATTCTGGGTTTTTTTGTTGTTGTTTTTGGTTTTACTTCACTTTCGCTTAAGTAGATTATTTCCATGAACTCATACAAAGACTTATTTGATATGTTTTCATGTAACTTTTACTAAGTAAATAAAAAGACCGAAATACCTATGCTTTCATACTGCTTATATTCCACAGGTAACTAAGGTGTATGCAGTACTGATGATGATCTGAAATGCCTGATTTAATAGCTTTGAGCTTGAATATTTCTGTAGTTTGTAAATTACAGGACTTTCTGCCACAATAGCCTCAACAGAAGAATTTCATTAAAAAGACTGACTGCCTTTTAGTGAGCACAATCTGCACATGTAAAGCAGGAAGTCTGCATTTCTTCACATGCAAATCTTGAGGTTATGTTGTGTATGAGAGACAGTAGGCGTGAGAATATGAATGAAAATGATGAGTGCCTTCTGTGCAGAAGGTCATAAGAGATTCAGACAGCAGCTCCTTGGGAGTTACAGTCACTGTAGCCTTCTGTTTGGCCATGTTCATTATCTACTGATTCTGCTTTTGTGCTCAAGTTTCTGGTGCTTTTTTTTTCTGCATATTCTCAACTTAATAGAACTCATTTGATTTTAGGGACTTCAGAAACAATCTTTCCGGCAAAAACAGAAAAAAAAAGTAAAAAAAAAAAAAAAATATATATATATATATATATATAGCCTAGCAGTTTGCTACAAAAGAATTTTTGCTACAAAAGAATTTTGTATTGGTTGTCAAGTAATAACACGATACTTGATTCAGTTCAAGTTTAGAATCAAATTATGTTATTTAATATAATTGCTCATCTCACAAATTATGAAAAGTCTCTGTATTGGCATTAAAACTGTTGTTATTCTATATAACACTTGGAAATATGACTTCAATGTGCATTTTCATCTATTGCAGTGTTGTGCATGTGCTGTATAGGGAGGAAGATTCCATGCGTTTATATCGGATGTAGCTGCACAATGTACATGGAAAGTTTATATATTGTATGGCAACTTTCCTAATTAGTTTCTGGTGATTAAAATAAGGTTAAGGTTTAATCTTAATTGACCCTGAAGATACAATTGCTTGTTTCAGATGCCAAACTTTAAAGCTAACTTAAACACTTAGATTCTTATAATTTTAAAATAAGTGTCATAATCACTTGAATGAACCAAGGATTAGAAAATGCCCTGTGAGGGCAGGTGGACTTATATGATACTGCTCATTTTTTTTTTTTTTTTGCCTTTTGAGTTATCTTGTAGCTGGTATCAGACTAACATTTCTTCAGTCTTGCTGAAATAGTTTGCCTTCTGTCCTTTTTTAAAAAAAAAAATATCTTGACTATAAGGAATAAGGAAAAATAGAGGTTCTGTTATGGTGTTATCTAAAAGGTAGGAATAAGAGCAGCTGTAGTTGACTGGACACTGTGAGCTAAGCTGGCATTCAGGGAGAGAAGCAGTTCCCTGCAGCTGCCAGCTTCTCCTGCATCTGTTCTGCCAGCACACCTGTCTGTGCAGATGTGCAGTGAGGGGGCTGGAAAATGCTTCCAGAGGGAGGAAGGGAAAGCTCATTGTCTGTGCTAGGTTTTCTGCCAAATCTGGTCACTGATTCTGCTTGCTGGGAATTGGCATAAACATAAATGTTAGCACAACAGATGAGGTGATGTAGGTGGTTACTTCTACTTTTTTTATGGCCATGCTGTGTTACTTTGTTTGAGTTTCCCCTCTAGACTTACAGCTTAAAACAACAAATTAAGGCAGATGGTAATGTAGAGCTACACCCTGGAAAATGAGATTTCAAAAAAAAAAAGTTGTTACAGAATTTACAGTAGTGAGAGCAAATGTTTTAATGCCTGATGACAAGCTTGTTGTAAAAGCATTATTAATGCCAGCTGAAATATGTGATACTAAACTTGGCAGTATTGCAAATGGTGTTTTAAATTAACAATTTCAGAGACATTTTCCTTAAGAATGGGATGGCATAGTTACTTGCAGCAGTGAAAATAAGGAACATAATTCAGCTCTCCTAAGTACACCTGGAGAAAGAGACTACTATTTCTTTGAGGAAAAAGCAACTGAAATGATGCAAAATACATATGACTTTATTGTGCTTGAATAATGACATATTTAGCTTTTTTACATTTTTTGTTTAAATACTTAGCACTAAATTTTTATTTTCTCTCTAAGATTGTCATTTTGAAAATGATGAGAGCATTTCACCTTTGGAATCTGCTCTGTCAGTTTGGACTTTACTTGAAAGGGAAGAAAGTAAACCTGACAAGCTTCATGAAGATATTCGTCGCTTAATTCAGATTCAGGTCTGTGTGGCTTGTCCAGAGACTACTCACTAAGGATGCTACCTATTTGTTCAGCTAAAACTTTTTTTTATAAATCTGGGCAAAAATGCATTTCAGCCTGTCTTGTAAATGTAACTATCTTGATTGTAGGTTGTAGCAGTCCATATGGAAAAAGGATATTTTAAGGAGGCTTCTGAAGTACTTGAAAGGCTGTTTACAGATTTGGAATCAAATAAGGTAGTAACAGTACTTCAAGATTCTTTTTTTAACTAAAACTGTTCTTTAAAAGTGATTTAGTGAAAACTTTACATTGTTATATTCAGCTTGGCAGCTTGTTTCAGGAGAGAGTGGTGTTGAAAATAACTTGGTCTTGACACAATTTTGCTCAAATTAGGCAAAGATTTAAAGGTTGGTTATAACATTTAGATACTCTGTATACTCGTGTGTACTCACGGTGTGTTCTGTGCTGTCGCGTGGTATTTCATCATCCTGTTTAATACATGCAAAAATGCATTTTGTTTTGTATTGATCCAAATGGCTAATATCACTGAATACTGCATTTTTACTTTGTCTTAGAGGCCTGTCAGTTTGTTCCAGATTGGATAAAAATGTTTGTTTCTTTTTTTAAAGAGTCCTTAAAGTTACGTCTTGGCCAAAGAAGTTCTTTATAAACAAGGATCTTGATAATGTTAAAAAGATGGTTAATGCTGGTTTTTCAGAATGATCCAGTCAGTATGAACCACTGTCCAGTGGATGTGTGTTCATCTGGTTGTCAGCCCCTTGAGGAGGGGAATAGGTTTCCTTAAGTAGTGCCAACCTGGGCTCCCTTTAAGTCTTGCTTCTGTGGTCACTTACTTACATGTGGCAGCTGTCAACACAAAAGGACGTTTGGGGGTGGTAGGGTTGACAGAGGTGGAAGATGATTCAAGGTAGTAAAATAACTGTTTCTAGCAGCAGTTACTTTTCATGGACAGCAGTGGACCCACCTCTGTCTCCTCTTTCACTCCACATGAGAAGTGAGGTGTGAGATGCCACTAAAGCTTCTGGGAAGGTGGTACCAGAGGTCTTGTCAGAGTAAAGATGGTATAAACATGCTGGTAGAGAAAGGGTGAGCCTGCTGTGCCAGTCAGGCTCCTGATCTTCTTTCTGAATCCTTGCAGTGGACTCTGTTTACTTTCTCCATTGGCAAATTGAAGCATCAGAAGGAACCAAAGCTCCTTAATATGGAGTGGATGTTATACCTCTGTCTGAAAAAGATAACATCTGTGGGTCACGATGCATCCTGGTTTCACGTTGATTGCTTCATTAAGATACGTGTTTGAGCACATACCTATTCATTACCACAACTGGTGCATATGCCTGCATTTGCTGAAATCCATAAAACTACTTTAGCAACTTTATTGGGAGGCAATGGGGACTGCTGCTAGGAGGCTGAAAAAGGGTAAGAAACAGGGGTGGGTTATAGGTGTAAGAGTTTTGGTCTGTTCTCTGAATACATGCAGTGCTTGTGTTAGCCAAAAGACAGAATCTCTGACAGTCCCTCTCTGTTCCTCTTCAGAAGGACTGTGCATTGTAAGCTGTAGAAACTGGTGGAACTCCTGGTGTTATTGGTGGTTCACTGGAGAACCATTTCAGACTGTGGCATAAAGATGTATTCAGAAAACTGCTGGAATCTCATTTATCTTTGTATAACTCCTAGTATAGAAGAATGATGCTAAGATTACTGTAAAATATATTTTCATGTACTATATAAAGCCGTGCATTTTTTCTAGCCTTTAAAGATGAAGCTGGCAACCATAATTAAGAGCAAGGATCCTTACGTTCCCTTTCTTCAAAACTTCAGTTACGATCTTATGATAAGTAAAATAAAAAACTATGTTGAACTCTTCATGAAAGACAATGAAGATAACTTCTTAATACAGGTATGTCAAAACTTTTTGGAAAACTTAAAAGGAGGCACATAATAAGATTGATACTTTCAAGGCAGTTGTTTAGATGGTGTTCAGTTATTGCATAAGTTGAAAGGGAAAGTTTACCTTGCTGTAGATAGTTTCATTAATGAGAGAGCTTGAATGTAGGTTTAAGAAAACTAGGAAGAATAAGACTCCTCCAAAATTTCACTCTTTCTTTCCCATAACTGCTTTGCTTAGAAAAGTAGCATTAAAAAAGCACAATTAGAACTACATCTAACTACATCTATCATCTGAATATAGGAGGACCAGTTCTGATCTAAGATGCTGAAAGATAATGTATTTATATGTTAATTTGTTTTCTCAAGCCAATAAAAACATCATATTAAAACTAAAAGATCTGGTCAGCTTAATTTGGTTAAAAGTTCTAGGAATGTCAGAATAATTAGAGATTTAAAGCTATGTTTTCTTTTTTTATTTTCTGTAAATAAAAAGTTCCTTAGAAACCTTATTGCTCAAAGGTGAGTTAAAATTGCTAAGAACAACATTCCTTCTGCAGCTCATCTTCAGGAGGATTGTGAAGAATTTCCCTCATGTTTCCTTGCTATAAAAGAATATTGAATTACTCAATTACAAAAGCACAAATACCTACAGAATAAGAAGTAAATTTTAAATAAACAAACCTGGAATTCCTCTGTATTTTTTTTGTTTTCCTCCCCGAAAGAGAAATTAGCCTCAATTTTTTTTTTTATATACTATATATCTATATAAAAAATATAAATCAATTTACGTAAACAGTCTAAATATATATTTAGTAGGCAACTCGGCTGTCATTTTCAAGGCAATGTCTTTGAGTCTGAGAGAGTGCAGAGGTTTGGAGGTGTCTGAGCAGCCCCAATACCCCACTGTAGCACATCTGTGCCTCTGTGCTGCACCACTACTGCCTTCATGTCTTGCTGGCTGTCCTTTTTGGCACCAATGTGGCAAATCTTTTCTTTCTTCTGATGAAATATTTTTACTTTAGTCTGAATGACTCTAGGAAGCGAAAGGGACCACATACCATTATCTCCCAGAGCTTTCTTCTACCCAAGCATAGAAAAATGCTAGAGCTTTAGCTGTTTTTTCCCTTCCTGAGTACCACATGTGGAAGTATAAGAAATCTCACACTGCTGGACCATTTCGTAGGCTGCTGCTTATGGGCAACTATCAAGCTTGGAATCTGCAATAGTGTGGCACCCACTGTTGACAAAAGTTTTTGAACTGCAAGAGACATTTAGGTTAGCTGCCGTAAGTACAGTCTGCAGATAGTGCAATCCCAAGAAACAGGATCTGCACCATGTAAACATCAATCTGGTTATTTGGTAACCAGACAACAATTTTTACTGTTTTTGAAGGTGTTTCTTATTCTAGAAAGTAAATATGAAGAATTTGGGAACAGTACAAATTCTAAAATGCTTGAGAAATTCAATGGAGTAATGACCTCTTTTTATTCTTCTACTCTCCTGGCCCCAATGGAGGGAAAAATCTGTTAAGTTTATGGCTAAAATAGATTTTTAGTTATTTAGAGAAAACAGGAAAAGTTACCTTAAGCTTAAAGCCTGTCAAAACACATGTCTTTTGAATATGTGGTAGTTTTTCTGGATCCTGCCCTGCACTGAGTGGAGCAAAACAAACTCCTGAGTTTTCAGTGTTCCATTTCTCTTTGTTACGAAAGACTTAGCAGTGCTCTCACAGTACTTACAGTCTTAATTATTCCCTGTAGTATATTTCACATATCCTTTGTGTTTTCCCTTGCTTTGCAAGTACTTATTTCTCTCAATGTCTATATAAAAATTAGTTGTGGTTATGCCCAAAGTTTCTGAGTTTTTAGCTGGTAAGCCAAAATCCAGATTTTTTTAATCTCATTACAATTGTTATTTTGAGACATCTTACTGTAATGGTAGTGCCCTCTGTTAAAGGATCTGGAAAATAAGCATTGTTAGCCCTAATAGAAGGTACGTTAAATAGCTGCTTACAAAGATTATTTTAAGTACTGTTTGTGTTTAAAATTGAAGTATTCATTTCACACAGGCTGCCGCAAAACAGGTGGAGGCTAAAGAATTAGGAGCAACGATGTTGCAGAACGAAGTTGTGAATGTCAGTGCAACAAATGAAGAAATTGATTTGGAGGAAAAACAGAGGTTTGTGCTTGGCAGTGTAATGCTGAGGGACAGCTTCATACTAAAAATAGGTTGAAGGAAGGATGATAAATTCTAAAATTACTATTCAACAGAAAATGAAAAGTACAAATACATTCCCTTCTATCTTTAATTATTGGATTTGATTTTTGCTCTTGACATTAGCATCAGATAGCTTGACATTTAATATTTGTTGGAGAGGCACATTTTTTC
This sequence comes from Nothocercus julius, assembly GCA_013398735.1. Lineage (NCBI taxonomy): Eukaryota > Metazoa > Chordata > Aves > Tinamiformes > Tinamidae > Nothocercus > Nothocercus julius. The sequence continues at coordinate 2,594,462 of VZSV01000016.1, forward strand.
AGTTTAAATAGCTGATAGCTGTCAGTTTTGAATTTTAAAAAAAAAAAATTCAAGCTTTTTCTTTATGCTTTTACTTGTTTTAGTCTTATCTCTTTAACTTTGGGCTATATAGGCCTTATCCAGAAGGCAGAGTACTAACACAATTGTCTCTCAAAGAGGCTGAATGTAAGACTTGGTCAGCAAACTTATAGAAACAATTCTTATGCTGTAAAGAAGTGAAGTATGAGAACTCTTAAATGCCTTGTCTTGCGGGGGCGGGGGGTGTGTGTGTTTATTTTCTTTTAGCTTTATGGAAGTGCTGAGTACTACAAATCAGTCATCTGAAAGTGGAAGAAAACCCACAGTAAGGTAAAATGGTTTTTGTCGTTGTTGCTAATGGTCATACACATTCATGAGAGTTCTCAGTACATTTTACTTCAGTTATGTTTCTTGCAGGCCTCGCTCAGGAGGCAAACACAGAAAAAGAAGTGCTCTTCAAAGTGAGTACTAGCTAACTTTTATGCTGCTAAAATAATGTGAATGCTCTTTCCAGACAAAAAGTTGGTGGTTAGATAACTCTTCTCCAAATAATGATTGAATTCCTAGAAAAACAATAATGCTGAAAAAGGAGAAGAAAAAAAGAAAAAAAAAATGTTTTGTGCAGACACGGCACACAACAATATGCCCCACTTAGAGAGGTGTGAAATGGCCTAAGATTCCCAGGCATCTCATCTTGCAAAATCATTTACTCTTTTTATGTTTTTTGTCTTTTTATTAAGGTTATGTTATTCTGTCCCAAAGAATGCAACCAATATAGTGATATTGAATTTTTCCCTTTTTGGGCTTTTTTCGGGGCTTCTGACCTAGGTATTTTTGGGAAGAATAAAGATGCTGACTTTTTCATGGGTGAAAAAATAATGTGTAAGATGATCAAAACTAGGATGCTAATGCCTAACTTTCCTGGTATTATTTTAAAAATACTTAAATATTGCATAATCTATGTTGTATCTCCATTTTGAAAAGCATTAGTACCCTGTTACCACAAATAGCCAAAGTTATAATAACCAACACATTAGATGCTTTTCTCAGAAGTTATATACGTTTTTGTGGAAATGATGGACCCTGTATGCAACGT
>VZSV01000016.1:2598229-2613533 GCA_013398735.1 Nothocercus julius
AAAAAAAAAACCTTGGTGTAAGCACTTAAAAAAGCATAAAAACAAACTCTTTAAGAGCAAGTGTAATTAATCACTGCAACAAAATGACAAGTGTGATTGTTTCAGCTGCTGGAAATACTTGAATTCTGTCTGGTGCTATAGGTCAAGCATAGCTGTGTTACTTGAATAAAGATTTTATTTAGGAAAGTTTTTCTGGCATGCTGCAGAATCAGTTGAGTGAGATGATACCAGTGGAATCTCTGGCATTTAAAAAAAAAAAAAAAAAAAAAAAAACTTTGGTGTTAATATTGCATCTGTGTCAGTCTTAATGCAATGCTTAAGTTTCCAACCATGAGCAGTTACATGAAATCTTTTTCATAAAGAGAGACAATTTTGGACAAGTTAAATGTTTCCAGTGGTTTGCAAAGACTGAACTACTTCCCCTGGGTCTGTTCCTGCCACATTCTCACTGGTTAGTGAGTGAGGGGCATTAATGGGCACTGTTCCTTCTGGCAAGACTTCTCAATCAGTTTGATATGCTATTAGTAGAAACTAGTAAGTCTTCATGTATTCCACTTTGCAGGGTGTGTTGTGTATTTGTTTTCCATTTTTGTTTAGGAATCCACATTTTCACTGACCATGACTAAGCAGGGCTTTAGCTAACTTGCTGACTCTCCTGGTGCTTTTATTAACAAAAACACTTTCAGGGCTTCTTTGCTTCTTTCAGAGTAATGGCAAAGTAAGTAAAGCCCAACCCAGACAGGTCAAATTCAGAAGTTATTTGTGTATTAAGCAAGAATAAGAGTATGGCTTTTTTCTTGTCCGTGCCCCCCCCTCCCCCTTTTTTTTTAATCTTTTCAAGTGCTCTCTTAATTTTTAACTGCTACTCCAGAATGAGAGAGGGAAAAATGGCTATATATTATATACATACTGTTTACATATTTTCATAAAGCTACAATAGAAGAAAGTTGGTACTCATAATTTACTCTAAAGGTAAATTTAAGAAAAATAAGCATTAAATTCCAATGCTCTTTTACTGAGTTCAGACATAACATTAAGGGATAATAATTGATATTTGTATTGAGAACCTACCAAGGAAGAATCGATACACTAGAGAAGGTCATCAGAAGAAGAGTTACTTGCAGGTGTACAAACCAAGCAAAAATCACTCTTATAAAGAGAAATGGTGTTCCTTGAAGATCAAAAACTTTAATTTTTTTTAAGCACATTGAAATTCTGTTGCTATTGATAAGTAGTAACTTGATTCACAGTACTTGTGTTGTATCACAAACTGCTAGATCTTTCGTGTTGCCTACTATGCCTTGTCAAGGTTCATGTTGGCTCAATTGGCCCATAAAGTAACATTTTGGAGAGTGTTTTAACTGAAGTGAATTTCTCCCCTGTATTTTTTTCATTTTTCTTTTCCTGAAATATGTGGAATTTAAAGCATTTGTTTTTGTTTGAAGTCTGCTACTGTGTTTAAAATACTTGAGCTTGTAATATTTGTTGTATTCAGTGTCAAGGTATAATTGAGAGAATCAAAATCAGCCTACTGACACCTAAAAGATGTGCTTGGTGTAATAACTATGTAGCTGTATAAATACTTTTGTATTTTTTGTAAGGTGAACTCTTAAATTCTTTATACGTTCTGTGTTTTTGCTTTCATCCAAAGCGATGGACATATGAAGAAGACATGCAGCTGATATCGGGAGTAAGAGAGTTTGGAGTGGGCAGTTGGGCTAAAATTTTGGTCCATGGTGACTTCAACAACCGAACTGGTGTCATGTTAAAAGACCGATGGAGAACGCTCAGCCGGACTGACCAGGTCTAATTCGAACTGCAAGAATCAGTTTTAACTGTTCTGAGTCTTTCCTACCTGAAGACAAGCCTAACTTTTCAGAATAATTTGGACATTATGCTGATGACTTAAAATATTACAAACAAATATTTCTGTGGAGTTAAAACAACAGTGCATAGTGAAGAAGAGATGGAGCAGAAGTGGGAAGTGATAGTGTCATAGTAGCTCCTAGCACTTCTTACCTTGTGCCACCTGCGTTGCCTGAAAGGGGATTTCTTCCAGACCGGAAAAGAGGTAGCCTGAATTTTCTTTGCCCAAAGCAGGGCTCAGTAGCTTGTCTGCTTGTGTACTGCTGGCACGAACGAAGCCGCGTTTCATCCCTGCATCTACAGCGCTAACAAGCAGAGGCCTCCTCTGAGGAGGTCAGCTGCGCCGAGGTGTCTCTTGGTCACTGTGAATCTCCTGCTCATGAGAGGCTGTAACGGGTGGTTGAAGGTGCCGCGCTGCCTCTTTCGCTTTTGGTAATAGGGAAGAGGCTCCACAGTTTCCACTCTATAGCACTAGATGGGATCTGCTAGGTTGGATGGGCATGCTATTGCATTCTTTCTAGAGTTGAGTATCTTCAAGGTTTTTTTACATACTGCTGTTCTTGGATAAGGTATTTATTTTACAAGAACCTTTCAAGGAAAAGTGTCTGTCTAAACTAATAATAAAATATACCTTTTTCTGGAGTGTTTTTTGTTTGTTTGTTTTCTTTTCTTTTCCTGGCTCTAAATGAAAAATATTCTTGAAGGCTGGAATGTTCTGAAGATGCCAAGACCTTTTGGTCTGGGAAATCTGCTTGCATTTGAGGCTAAAGGGTCCGGTACAGTTACAGAGGTTTGTTTCTCATCGTGTATGGGACCTTGGCAAGACTTTGTTCCTCACCCTAGCCTCCAAAAAAGGGGGGGTTTAATGCAACTGTTAGAAATGAAGTCAAACAGCAGCCTTCCGGTGCTATAGAGACGCTGCACATCTTCCCTGTAGAGGAATCTGGTATCTGCAGCGTCACAGGGGAGCAAGTCTGCAGTTTGCAGCCTCCTGGGTGCTGGAAGAACAAGCAGTATGAAGTCAAACACGTTTTCTTTAAATCAATCTTGGTGAGCACGTTTATATAGTAATAAGTGATTGCTTCCTAAATGTTAACCAAGGCTTTAGTTAACCTGCTAGACACAAAGTTATTTTATTTGGATCACAGTTTATTAGAATAGAGCAAAACTTCCTAGGGAAGACGGTTTAACTTATATCACCACTCATTAAGAAAAATAAGGCTTTTCAGGACCTAAATTATTTGCAAAAATCTTGCTTAGATTTGCCTGCCATAAAATTCAGCATAGTATTGATATGAAGACTACTTCCCTAGTCTTGATGAATCTCTATTTTATGAGGGTGATGGAATCTGGAAATGACTATGTAGACAAAAAAATATTTATGCACCTGTAAAAAGTAGTCTAAATAACCGCCTGGGTAAAAGAGAATGAACAAAGAGAATGAACAAAGGATCTAAACTGAAGTTCAGTTTTAGCTCTCAAACATTCATTTTTATTCACTCTTGGCACATAATGATGACAGTAACTATTCTTGATTGATGTAATGATGACTAACTGCTCTCAGACTCAAGAATCTTTGGCTTGCCCGCTGCTGAGTAGGGTCAATGCCTGTGAACAGGACTATTGCCCATAAAGAACAGGAACTTTAGGAACTGAAGCGACTGGGGTTAGAAACATTAGCTCTTTAATTACAAAAGAGAAACACGGAAACAGGCTTATAGCATTCTAAGGTACAAAGACCAATCTTAAAAAGCTTCCAAAGTTTTGCCTCCTTTAAAATTAAATTAAGCCCCTAGCAAATACAGTATAAAGGTGCACATTTCTTGGCATCAGTGTTAATTTTCCTAATTTTTTTTTTTATTGTTGCTGTTTTAAAGGTCTTTGGAACTTTTATGTAAAAATAAAGCTATGCACAGGGGGACACGAACACTCCTCCAGCTGCCGAACTTTCTTCCAGGTTCCTTGGCACCGAGAGTTGCCAACTGCTTCCCAGTGCAAGATTTTGCCTCTGAAAATTGATAATAAACAAGTAGCAGTGAGTTTATAAACACTAAAAACTGTAAGTTTTGTGTAACCAGGTTATGTTTTATGACATATCATGCAACAGAAGCTTAGATTTGCCTAATGCAAGACCTCAACTACCTCATCTACCTTTTGTAAGTCTTTTACTGTGCTTATACCTGAAAGTTCTCTGGAGCAGGAACTGTATTCATTAGTATACAGGATGATGGGCATTATCCATCGGTGTTATGTAGAATGCACTTTGAGACGCGTGGACTAGATAAAATTTGTTCTAAATATTAAATGTGTTATTTCAGAATTGCTGTTCTAGAAAGTGAGTTTACAGATGTGAGGGGACAGCGTGCGGTCAGTGGGTGGCACTACCGAACCCGAGCTCACGTTTGGGTTAGGGCAGGCGGTTTGCCTGTGGAGCAGCAGGGTGTGTAACTGCTTCAAGCCCTCCGGCCTCGGGAAGCTGCATTGTAGCTTCACAGCGCTGAGGAAAACGGCCAGGGCACAAAACCCTGCTACTGAAATTGGCTGAGCCAGTTTTATCTGGGCTGGAAATACATTAGTTCAAATGCAACGTTGGGGAGAATGGAAAGGTTGCATCTTTTGAGCTCTGAAAGTGATATGAATTATTTCATTTTTTAGGTAAAATAAATGCGACTTGTAACGTGATCTTGAGAATTCTTGAATTGTGCTCGGTTTTGCTGCAGAACAGAGAGCAGAGGAATTATTTCAGTGCTCACCCCTCTGCATTATGGCCATCCCCGGAGCAGCGGCGGGTGTCGGTGCTCATGGCCGGGGGCTGGCACGCCACGCACACGGTGTGTCCCTCCCGCAGGTACTGCATCCAGCGGGCGTACGGCCGGCGCTCCAGGGCACAGTGCTGCGAAAGCCATTCAGTCCTGAACTCCACGCAGTACCTGCGCGAACGATAAAAGACTTCATCGGCACGTAAGCATTAAATTAGTTACAGCAGTTAATGCACAAGCTAAATTTACGCTTAAAATGAACTCATCGCATAGGCGACATTTGTGAAGTGCAGATTAGACCTATGCATTTTAACAAGTCTAATTCTGAATCCCACACAGCTAATGGTTTCTTAAAACATTAGGCAAATTATTGCTCATTCCGTAGCCAAGTCCAGTGCTTTATATTTGTCTTCTCCATTCTTAAATTATGCTGCAAAGCACAGCTCTTACTACTCTTCTTTTTCCCTCTGTGACTGCTAAAAGAGGAAATGGAAAATAGCTTTTGAAGAATACCTACTGACTTTATTGGTCTGTACAAAGCGTAGGGCAAAGCATTCTGAGCATTACAGAGGCAATAGTAGCTTAATATAAACTTCATAGCCATGTTGGTAAGCAAATTATATGTTTTTTTACTACTCTTGTCAGTCAGTCAATCAAATAATGCTTTGATCACTTAGAAGTGATCACATTCAGCTAATTCTGTTTGCTCAGAGATCTACGTCTGACTTAAAAATAAATTTAATGTTGGTTTAACTGTACTTAACTCTTGGCTTTCAAAAAGCAGCTGTCCTCAAATTTTCCATGACCCCAGTAAGCACCTAAATCAGGGCAGTTAGCAAATAATAATAATAAAAAAAAAAATCTAGAAATGCAAATGACCTACAGAAGAGCAAAGCAATAAAAGCTGCAGCCTACTTTTGAATGGTTGCATTTAATATTTTTGTGTGGCCAGGTATTTTCCTTCGAACGAAATGAACTGTGTGTACATGGTAGATTACCCAACTTCTTCTTTTTCTGAAGACCAGGTAGGAGATGCTGTTTGTTGTTTTCTTTCCTTACTGTACTCGGAGGTAGTGATGAAAGCAGGGACTGAGGAAGGAAACAGAGCAAGGCATCAAGGCGTAGCTCAGACACACTCCGATGGCTGTAACAGTCGGCAAATTAATCTCTCATGCGGTTGTACGGCACCATGCCCTGCAGCCCTGCTCCCTACATCCGAGCTCTCTCCTTATGCAGAAGGAATCGAGGAATGAGCACAGCTGAGACTGAGGAAATAGGATGTGCTGGAGTCCTACAAGAGCTGCGTTTTCTGTCTTGTAATGAATTTGTGGTCTGACTTGGCACAGAAATAATTTGATACTTATGGAGAGGCTTAAATCAAGGCATTGAAGGAATGTGTGCAGCTTAGCTGCTTACTTAACAAATGCAGAAAAGTCTGAATAGGGAAAAATAAGTAAAAACAGAAAGATCAAGTAGCAAGCTGACAGCGAAAAGCAGGAGTCTGAATTTTTAACCAGCTGGCTACAGCTAGTTACTTATTTTCAGTGCTTTGACAGTGAAAAGGTGCAGCCGCAGTGGTAAAAGCCACTAGAGAAGAGCCTAGCGAAGCCTAGAGAAGAGAAGGCGGAGAGGAGATCTGATCAACACGTACGAGTATCGTAGGGGTGAATGTAGGGGGGACGGGGCCAGGCTCTTCTCAGTGGTGGCCAGTGACAGGACCAGGGGTAACGGGCAGAAGTTGAAACACAGGCAGTTCCATCTCCATGTGAGGAAGAGCTTCTTTCCTGTGAGGGTGCCAGAGCCCTGGCACAGGCTGCCCAGAGAGGCTCCTTGTGGAGGCTCCTTCTCTGGAGATCTCCCAAACCCGCCTGGCTGCCACCCTGTGCCCCGTGCTCTGGGTGTCCCTGCTGGAGCAGGGGGCTGCACTGGATGATCTCTAGAGGTCCCTGCCAACCTCAGCCATTCTGGGGCTCTGTGAAAGGTATCCAGAAAGGCGCAGGGCCTACCGTGCTCGTGCCCGCAGCCCCTTCCCAGGCGATCCAGGTAGTGGAGGCAGCCGGCGCGCTCCTCCAGGGGCGGGCAGGGCTCCCCGCCGTTCCGCGGCTCCTGCCGCACGCGGCGCCGCCGCAGGCGCAGGTCGGGTTGGCAGCGCTCGGCACAGCCGCTCCAGTGGCTCCACTCGCCCACCACGCACGGAAGAGCTGCAGGGAGACACTGGAGCATTACACACAGCCTCGGAAGCCTCGCTTTCTTTTTTTCCCAGTTTCCTAGTAAAGGAAACCACATTTGGTTTACCTTTCGTTATACATGTGTGTGTGTATATATACATATACATATTTTTAGTGGGGGTTGAATTTTTTTTTAAGTTTGCATCTTTAAGTTTGCCATCCCATCCCTTGTTTGGGGGAAGGAACAGTTCCCTATGGAAATTTCTTTCCCTGTTCTCTCCTCTGAAGCGTATGGCATTGCCACGGAGAGAGGCCAGCTCGTGGATCTAGGTCCCGGGCTGCTGCGGCAGGAAGCCTTTCGACCAGCTCCGTTCCCCCCAGGTTGATTTCTAGCCCTCTTTCTTCCACACTGAAAGAAGCTCCACTGCCATAGCTTTCGTTTCCTCATTCAGTGTCCTTTGGTTTTCCTTGGAGCAGGCAGTCCTGCTCCGCTGTCCTTAATGCGAAGGCAGTTTTTGATAAAAGATTTGCATTGCTTCAGTTTCAAGATAAGCCAGGGATGTGTGTACAGGGTTGTATGTACATCTGTTTATGCATGTATCAAAAATACCCATACACACCTACTTGAATGCACATAAAAAATAAGGTACTCTTTTTGTCAGCCCAGCTACAGACATCGGATATTGGAATCGTATTTCTCATGGATCACAAGCTTCCTCTGAATTTGACCCAAGTGTAATCTAAATTGCTATGGGAAAAGTGCCATTATTTTAAATTAGACTTTGAACTTATAAGTTCAAAATGCTTACTTATAAGAAAGTATACCCATGGCATAGGTACCATACTTTAGTTTGTATCTTTGGTCTCTCCGAAACCTGCCTAATAGTCACAGGCATAAACTAGTCCTTTCTTCACCTGTTCGGCTGACATGTATTAGGTGAGCTCATTGAAGGGCTACGATGAAGAAGAAAAAAATATGTTTTATATTCTATGCTAGTTTTCTGTCAATTTTCCTAACCTTTAACCCAGCTACAGCCTTTCACACCATTTTTGTTAAAGACCGTAGAAAAACTAAATGAATCATCCTCTCATCTAGAAAATGAACCCGAACCCTAATTTCATATTTTTCAATTTTTATAACCTTTCAAGGAGGAATGGAGATGATACAATAAAGATTATTAGTTTAAATACTGTCTTGAAACCCATACTTAGACATGCCCAGATCTGTCATCTCTGATATTCCCCAGACATTTCCTTCCTTATTTTATTCTCTGCAGTGCATCTAATAATGATGCCTGCCCCTTGTATCTGATAATTTTTCTATTCATCTATCCAAAAATGCATGCTCCTTTTATCTCTCCCTTCATTCTTCCAATCTGTCCTCTTCTCTTTCCCTTGCATTTCCCATTTGTGTTCTGCCAGAACAGGAGCTCCATCTTACCTCGCAAATATAAACACAGACATGTCACAAACACAGATGTCCCAGGTGAATTCAGACAATCTACTTGGGAAGAAAAGATTCTGCAGCCTGACCACCAGAATACAGAAACAGATGATGGGTATATTATTCCTGAGTTAAAATGCTGCATAATACACAAATCTTTGTTCTATTTACCCATTAACCTTCCAGTACAAAACACAGTCATTTGATATGTTTCCATGAGGGCCGAACTTTCCCTCCCTGAGCTTCTCTGGTGTTCATATACAGGAACGCTGAGCCCCAGGTCTTGAAAACTACATGACTTATTGATCTCACCTTTAATAGTCAAAGTGTCTAATATAGTTCTTCGAAACTGTACTCAGTCCTGGCTGGCTGAAAAGGGCACCTTCGTATCTTAGCTACCACATGACTCAGAGCATTCCTGCCACATCAGGCAGTGCTGACCATCGGGGAGCAAAGTGTCAGTCCCTGTCACTGTCCTGCTAGGCCTGTGTTTGCTTTCCGATGCTCTCTGTGTGGCAATTTAGAGACATGACGAAACGTATTAGGGGAGCATTTGCAAAAGTATTCTCTGCAGGATAGGCAAAAACACAGGTCACGTATCTTGTCTCTGTAACATTCATAGCATGCGTTTTTCTGTGAATTGTTCCTTATCCACAGATGCCCCTGGTGCTTATCCTAATGCTCAATGCGTACTGTTCTGCTGCTTTTGTCCATAAGGATGTTTTTATACATTCTGATAGTGAGCAAAATCCAAACATTGTCTCAAGCTTTGAGGTTCCTTCTGACGAGGGTCCCAAAATTAGTACTGTATTTCCCAGGCTCTTCAGTAGCCGTCGCTCACTTAAGAACTGTCCTGTGACTAATGTGTTACATAGGGAGTCAGAATATCTTGGCCTAGTCTCACCATCTACACGTAGCTAGTGTGACTGTGAGGAAAATCACTCACTCCACATCTGCTTCAGCTCCATTCTAAGACCTAATCCCAGTTCGTGCCGTTATCTTTGTCAAAGAGCCAGGTTGTCTTTAGGAAAGCTCTGCTTCTCCGTTTTTCTACAAGTGGGGTATCCTGCTCTTCAGGCTGCTGTTCTGTGCCAAGGACTCCTCAAAGCTTGTGTGGATTTGACAGAACTGCTCGTGTTTCATTTCTAGGCACTGATCATTGTTTTAGAGGCCAACGAATGCAATGTAGAAGTCCTATAGGGTGTATGTGACAATTTAAAGGTTAATCCAGTGGGTCATGCACAGGCCATTCAAGCAAGGAGCCTACATCTTCAGAGGGTTTGAACTAAAAAAAAACACAAAATTGTATTTGTCTTTTATAATCATTACCGTGCTTATAAAATTTTCTGTAAGATACAAAGACTTGTAGAAAGCAAAGGTTTTACCTGCTCTGTACTACTGCTTAGGATTTGTTAGCGTATCATTCACTTTCACAGCTGATCAGATCTGCTCAACAGATCTACAAAATCTGCTAAGCAGATTTCTAGAGGAGTTAAATAAATGCATCCAAGGAAAAAGCTTGGCCTTTGATTCTAAAATGGCAATATTTATATTATCATTAACTAAAGCCATTACTGCACTTATAGTAATAACTGTTTTTCTTCTTGGGTCTTTTGGGAATCATTCTTTCATATATAATTTTATAAGCACTAACAGATGATTTTTGAAGACTCTGCATCTTGATGTCTTATTCATCAGTAATTCAAAATCAAGGTCTTTTCTGTGTTTACTTGCACGGAGGTGTCTCGCAGAATACCGATTCAGAGCCTGGGTTATGGACGAGCATCTCTAGGAACCACTGGAGTGAGTACAATCCCTCCAACAAGGAGCAGGAAACCTGTAGAGCCTGGGCAGGCAGAGCAGCAGAAGAAAGGAGAAATGACCTGCCCATGGAGAGGGCAGGTCATTCCATCAAGAAGAAGAATCCACGGAGGATAAGCAGACATTTCTCTATCCAGGGGGTCTTGGCCCGAGCAGGCCATTTAATTTGACAGGCAGCTCATTCCCAGCTCATTCCCCTTTTCCTACAGGCCATTGGGGAAGACCGGGGTTGTTCCAGGTTGAGCCCCATCTTCCCCCGGGCAGTGCCCATTTCCAGTGATTACCCCCCTGGCCGGGCAGCAGCAGGAGCCCCAAATTTCCCATGGCATGGCAGCCAGTGAGCAGGTGAGCGGGACAAGGTTCCCCCTGCCACGCTGCCCAACCATGAAATAAGACACGCAGCCCAATCCACACAGCATCGTGTACTGCACCATGCTGCTTAGTATCACTAGGTGCTTTTTGTCCTCTGCTAAGCTTACTATGTCAATAAAATTATGATTTAATCTCATGTAATTGAAATACTATTGCAAATAGCCTTAAAAAAAAAAAAAAGGTAAATATTCTAGTTTCCTATTTTCTAGTACTAAAGTCTTTCAGTTCCTCAAAGAGTTGTTTTCCTTCCTCACTGCAAATAGGCTTAAAGTTATTTTCTGTTTAGTATGAAACACATTTTACTTTGCCTTCTCCTTCCTTTAAAGATAGGTCTTTAATATGGTACTTAGGGAATGAAGCAAAATATATAGTCAGTTATAGTCAGTGGTCATGATACCTTAAATTGAGTCTGATTTTTTTTTTTTTAACTATACCTCTTGTTGTAGTTAAAGAAGCTTTTTCCTTTTTCCACTGTGCTGTTTCCCAGCATAGGAACATGTCATGGGAACATATCACATGTTTTGGATTCTATTTTTTTCTGTATTTCCTGATTACCGTTTAAATTCCCAGGAAGCTTTACAGCTTAAACCCCAGTTTTATTCCTATATCAGTACTGAGGATAACTGACGGCAGCAAGGTAGTCATTGAGAAAAATGCTTCCTGCCCTCAGGGATTCTGTCGATATGAAACTCGCATAGAGGGATGCGCTACCCTCTTTGGTGTCTGCGGCTGGTTTTGTGAGACACAGAAGTTGCTGGGTTTGCTCTCTCACTAAGTGTCGAACTTACTGGGGCACTCCAGGCAGAATAAAGCAGATGAAAACCCTGAAGGAGCTACCCTGAAGCAGTGCGACGCTGCTAACCACGTTGTAGTAATCCCCTCTGCTCCTCTCACTCTGCTCCGGTTCTCACCAAACCTGTACTTTTCTCACCAAACCTGTACTTTTTAGGGGCCTGACAGCGACGGGACAAGTGACCACAGCTGCTGTATCTCCTGTCCTTGGCAGCTCTGCAGTTTTGCCTGCACTGCCCAAATAGAACCAAGGAGCAGCCGTGGGCATTGAGCCACTGCCTGTCCCTGTCAGCGTGGCCTGGCATTTCCTCCTACATGAAGATGTGATTTGTAGAACAGCACAAGAAAATAGTACAGAGAAGCCTGCACCAGCTTTGGCTCCCTTTGCCATATGGTGATATCCAACACGGTGCCGTCAGGCATCGCGCTCAGACACCTCCGTGTGCCAAACCTCAAGGCGCGTGGTACCTGCTCTGTGGCTTCAAAACCACCATCACTCCAAAGTGCTGCTTCACACACAATCATAGAATCGTTATGGTTGGAAAAGACCTTCAGGTGGATCTAGTCTAGTCATTTAGATCTCTCTTTTCTCCACCTTGGCTGTACAAATGACCTGCAGAAGTAAGAATTTCAATGTACTTTTAATCCCAGAGTAGCACTGTGATATGCAGATAACGTCAGGTCTACATCACATGCATGTCCATGCCGAAAACTTCCAAAGGGATTGCCTAGCCCTATTATAAAGAAAGGAATGACTTCACTTCTTGCTGAAAGGAGCTCAAGTTGACAGTCAGACACTGGCGGTCTCCAGAAATACATGAAATTTTATGACCATACAGATTCAGAAGGGGAAGTATGAATTGCCTCAGTCATGTGGAATATGAAGAATATTGGGTCGCTAGAATGGAATTTAGCCTGTGAGCTAATAATGTCCCTCTTGCACTCAGTACCCAGAAATCATTAAGGGACAGTACGTTCATTTTGTGCCTCCTTGGAAAGAGATCAAGTTTTCCAGCATGACAGAGAACGGATCCCCAAGCTGGCATAAAAGGAGCGGTGCCATCTCTTGAAATACAAACAAATATATCAGGGGGCTCCCAGCTATTTCTTTACGACACTTTGCCCATCTTATTAGTGTTCCAGGCCAGTAAAAAAAATGATGGTAGATGGCAAATCATTGAAAGAGTAAGGATTGATCTGGAAGAGAGACATGACAAGCCAAAGGACCCTGAAGGAGAGGTACTGCACGCAGGTGACTGCACCAGGCTGTTGGGAGAAGACCTCATAGAACATGGAAGCTAATTAGACCCTTGGAAGCTCAAAGATGTACTGAAAAAATACATTTTACGTTATTATGTAATTATGTATTACAGCTTGTGTGTCTGGGATTTTTCTTTTTTCTTTTTCATTTAAAGGACTGTGAACTATACATTTTTTTGAGTTATACTGTATTTAACTTTTTTTTTGCATGAAACCACCTCCAGAACAAGGAGCATTACAGCATCTTCACTGAAGCACTGCACAACACATGTTGTAATGTATCTGAAACTGCAGATTTTCTCGGTAACCACTTGCACTCAAATGACAAAGTCACTCTTTTTTCACTGCACAACATTTTCTATTTAAAATGTTCTCGATGTGCAAAAATTCTCTTTCTTCATTGTTAGAACTGTAAGGAAATATATTAAAAAACCCTTGGACATGGGTTCAGCATCCCACAGGCTTATGCCAAGCCATCTATTTATAAAGTATGAAACATATGACAATTTTTAGGCATGATGGAATCTATCCATGGTGTTGGCAGATTTAAAACGTCCTTCCTGCCATGGGTTTCTATTATTTCAGAGTGTTGTTTTTGTATTATCCCTAACACATTTCTTGATAATTTATTTTTGAAGATATGGGCGTATTACACTTTCCCCACATAATTTGTGCTGTTAAATATTTGCAGAGAGATGAAAAGCTGGTGCAGACCAGGATGACAATAAAGCTGCAGCACAAGAACAATTTATCTCTCACCTTACTTCACATTTTTGCTTTCAGTTTTTGAACCACATTTAAACAATGAATTATTTGCAGAGTGAAATATGCACATAAATAGACACACTTGATTTCATTAAATGCGCACATGGACAGAACTTAAAAGATGCTGCAGAGCTCAAAGAGATGCTTGATCCCTCAAAATACAACAGGAATAAAAGCTCACTTAAAATGAAAGTATTTTTAGGCCATAATTGTCTGTGTTGATAAAAACTCCCATTGGAACTATTCAGAATTTTTGTTTATAGAAACCTACCGGCAGTTTGCAGTAATAAAGGATACCTGGTTGTTTGCCTCTAAAAGGGTAACTTCCCGTGATCAGTTTTGTAGCTTTGGGATGTACGAGTCGTGGGAGCGGCTCTCCGAGACCAGGACAGTCCGACAGACATGGGATGTTCCCTGAGACTTCACCGTCCTGCCCGTGTCTCGAGCACCCACTGTCCACACGGTGGACAACATGGAGACGTGGCAAACGCTTGGTACATCACCCATTTCCAGGTAACCCCCACCACACTCCAGACAGAAAACACCTTCACAAAAGCAACCAGGTTGTCTGACTGAAGTCGTGATAAAGAAGTGTCTTTTGGGCACAGGATGAGGCTTCTTTTTGGAGTTCATGGAGTTCTTAAAATCTTCTCTGCTTCAGAGCTCTGTTGTAATGCTAGCAGAACATCTTTTTTGGCTTTCTCCTGTTGCACTTGAATATTAACTGCTTGATTTACCGAACAGATGCAATAAGCTACAGCTCTATAGCAAAGAATTATCGCTCCCCCTATATATTTGCCTCACCAGAAGATCAATATGTAGAACAATGCCAACTTCAAGGGATGGCACACGGTTTCTTCCCTTCTGTTATTATGGAAAAAAAGACAGTTGAGGGGGCAGAGGCCTGACCTGGTTTTCCATGGAGACGTGGCATCAGAGTCCTGCTCTGCTCAGTCTTTGCGCACCTTCCCACCCCTGAGGACAGGACTACGTGGCCAGATGGCTGCAATCCCCCCCTCCGAGCTAGGGAAAGCCAAGCTGGGTGCTGTGTAACTCAGCACCGTGCTGAGCCCACTCAGAAACCCCAGTTAGGGAGAGGAGGTCTGAGACTTGTGGCATTTTGGATCTAGGCTGGCCTGGACCCAGGCAGCTCCGGGGATGTCAGGCTGCCTGAGGACTGGCTCTGCCGATGCAAAATGACAGCAGCCTCCCACGGTGCAAACACGGGGAGAGGGAACAAATATTGTGAAGATTGTGTGGGATGAAAGGGCAACAAGAAGAGGAGGTGTTAATACCCACAGGCTGCTTGGTCCACTTTGGGAGAAGTGACATGTAAGATCACGGAGAGCTAGGATCTGCCTGCAGGGAGCTTTTCCTCTCCTTGCCAGAGCTAGCGTGGGTGCCAGGCCTTCCTGAGCAGGTTGTTGTGGGCAGGTGGACAGAGAACCCTCCAAGCTCATCCCTGGCTCATCCCGAAGCCCCTGTCTTGGCTGCCTCCTGCCCCGGCAAGCGAGAGTGAAGTCTCACGCTGGGCATTTCCCCACTTAATTTAACTGACAGACGCTTGACGAGACCTGAGGATGCAGCTCCGGGCACAGACGGGGCTGAATGCACCTCCCTGCTGTCTCTGCAGTCCTGCATCCCTCTTGCAAGCACCGAGATGAGACCCTCAAAGTAAGGAACGTCGCTTTTTAGAGGGAAAATAACTTCGTATCGGCAGACTTCAGGCCCTGCACTCCTGCAGACCCAGGATCCTTGCGAACATCTAGCTTGGGAACGCAGCGAATAGTGAGGTGTCACCCCCGTGCTTGCTGCCCTGTCCCTGCAGCACCAGCCCCGGCCTCGAGGCCGGTGATCCCGGGGAGGAGTTGGTCCCCCTGGACTTCAGGAGCTGAAGAAGCCCCTCTGACCGAGCCCATGGCCACCCCCCGACCCGCAGGCCGCCGGCAGCAGCGCCCGGGAGCAGCGGCGCCCCGGCCCTACCTGGGCACGCGTGGCCGTGGTCGTGGCAGCAGTCCCCGGCGCGCCGGCAGCCCTCGTCGCAGAAGCACGTCCCG
>VZSV01000016.1:2613950-2633056 GCA_013398735.1 Nothocercus julius
GGGCTGCCCGTGCAGCCCATTCGTGCAGGTGCCTTCTCGCTCTGGGGACGTTCACACAGCCAGGAGCAGTTGGTGGCTTTGTCTTTGTTCTTCCCTTTCTTTTTTTTTCTTTTTCTTTTTTTTTCTTTTCTTTCCCCTTTTCTCTTTCCCCTTCCTCATCTTTTCCTCTTCGTTTTACTTTTTTCTTTCCCTTTTTCCCCCTTTCCTTTTTTCTTCTCCTTTTCTCTTTCTCTCTCTTCTTTTCCTCTTCTTTTCACTTTTTTCTTTCCCTTTCTCCCTTTTCCTTTTTTTTCTTCTCCTTTTCTCTTTCCCTTTTGTCTTGTTTTTACTTGTTTCTTTCTCTTTCCCTTTTTTCCTTTTCTGCTTCTTCTTTTCATTTCTGTTATTTTCTGCTCTCTTTCAGAAGAAAACAAGGTGCCCAAGGAAAGCGAGATAAATCCCCCAAATTGCCTTTCCAAACGTGATTCTGTTTTTCAGTTATCCTCAGCGAGTTCAATCATGAGAGGTCTTCAGGTTTAACAGGACCTAATCATTTTAGCCAAAACCAAATCCTAAGAGCAAATAGTGAAATGACTGCAAAGTTAGTTTCGCTTTGCATACTTCAGGTATTTCGCTATTCAAGTGGTAGCTGAGAGACCTCCCTGCTCTTCCAAATCTGCTTGGAGATGGGAAGTAACATTATATTACCTGCTATAGGTGAGGACGTGGAGCCACCGGGCTAGCCCAGGGCACCCAGAGTTTAATTTCTTCTTGCTATACAGCACTGCTGTTAAAACACTGTTTAACTCCAGGTCAGTTCTGTGCTGGTCCCCAGTGTGGTACTAATAAAGTTACCGGAATTTTGCCAGCCCAAAACTTGAAGCAGCAAATAGGGGAAGATGGGGGAGCTCCGACATTAGAGGAGAGGAGAGCAAGACTTGCAGGCCACCTTTGGAGCAAGGTGTGTGAGATCAGAATTACCAGATTCCTATGATTCACTTGAAAGATGTAATGCTGGCAAATCAATGAAGAAACTACCTTTATTACACCTACTGCATTTGTATTATTACTGCCTATCTGTAGGATGTCACCTGCAGGTGACACATTCAGTAGAATTTGGATGAGTTTAAAATGTTTGGTTGACTTTGGTACAGCTTAGAGATCAGTTTTCTCTTGTGGATCTCTTCAGAGAGAAGCAAGAAATCAGGTCTGCAATGATACGTTGAAAGACAACGGAATACAAATGGGAAATATTACTTCCAAATTTCTACCGGAGGCAGCAGAGCAAGTCCTTTTAAGCAACCAGATAGAAGAGTCATAACGAAGGGAGAGAACAAGCTTACATAGTTTCTTCCAGCAAATACCTTGCTTTTTCTTTTTCAAGTTTAGTTCCTTGCTGTCAGGAGTATTACTAAGTAAATGTAAAACAAAACAAAACAAAACAAAACATTCTTCTGAGTAAGAAGAGAAGAAGATAACAGAAACAGAGCAGCTCAGATGATTAAGCAGCACTGAAACCCTTACACACCACTCAAGGGAAATAGGCAGCGATTTCTTTCTGCTTTAGTGAGAGATGGTTCACAGAAAAAAGAAGCATTGCTTATGCCCCGCTGTTGGTTATCTCTTTATATCTTTATATCTTTAACGATGGGGAAAAGCAGATTTTGGCAAAGCTGGGATATTCCCAGCTTTGGGAAGCCTGGGAAATGGACAGAGCCCTTGCTGTCCCGCTGCTCTGCCTCGGAGGAGAGTGCCCTGGGCTGGAGGCAGCATCTGTTCCACATCTGCCAGCGGGGCCAAAACCTTCCTCCAAATCCCAGAGGTGAGGAGAGATCTCAGGGCTGTGTTGCAATTTTCTCAAAACAGGTGCTGCCACTCACTATGAGATTTTGAAAACAGCAGTCTGGTTGCCAGCTATTTTTGTAATTTTCTGCCATATTTCTGCCCTGGTTTAGCTTTTGCTGCTCAAAAATCAAATTCCCACTAATGCACCCACTTTTCAAACTAAAACATTACTGTCTTATTATATAGAGAGAAGAAACCAAGGCTATAAAATATGTTTTCAACTAATTGCTCTGACATGTAACTAGTTCCAATAAGTCTTACTCCATTGTGTTATTTTTTTTTTCAACCCAAGTGTCTCCATTGCTTTAAATAGCCTTCTGCTGGGTTTTTAATACCACAAAGACAAAGCAGAGCAAAATATCTTCCAATAATGAATCTAAAAGAGAATTAGGCTCTATTATTTACCATGCCTAGCAACTCTGTTATTCACTGGGCATACTTAAGCTTGTTCTAGAGCGTGTTTTCCCCAAACCCAGGTAGTCTCAGTCTGTTCCCATGGTCCACCTCTACTCGTAGTGTTAGGCAGAAGACTAAAAACACCTGCAACTGGGAAAAAGTGCTAATTTGGAACAAAATATGTGTTTGCTAACAAGATTTTTTTTTTTTCCAGCTTTGAATTATATCCACAGTAACTGGCCCAATATGAGAAATTTTCAGGTCAAACTTCAAAGCGTTCCCAGATGTATCTGTCAGACTGGAGCGTCCCACATGCCCACGGCTCCTCGCAAGGTCCTGACTGGCACCAGTGCAGCTCGTTCCTGTTTGCTGTGGGGAGGTTAACCTGCTGGCATCGCGCCGAGGAAACTTCAAAGATCCTGCAGGGCACTTCTTCTTCTTTCAGAGCCATGTTTGCCCACAGCTCTTTATTTACTTTTCAGAAACAGCCTTCCGAGAGCAACCCGCTGAAATTTTGAATTGAGGCAACACAGTGACCGATGTGACGACGAAGGCTCCCCTTTCTGCCGCCTTCCTCCTGCGCAGGCTTTTGTTCCCCCTCTCTGAAAAAGTAGACTTTCTCCTGATAAGGATTAATCTCTAGCAAGGTGAATAATCAAATCACGGTGTTTGCTAGTGTCACTGACAGTTCAGAGCAACGGTGACGTTTTATTTTTTTAAAAAAAGTAGTAATTTGTCTTCACTGACTATCAGTCTATATAATAATACACTAGATACATTAAAAAAAAAAAGGCTTTAACAAATAATGCACTAGATAGATGCATAAAAGAAGGGGGTTAATAGTTTCATAGCCCTTGCTGTTACGCATGAACCCTGGGCTGCTCCAAAGACCAGCTCAAGCTCTTCTACTTGGGTAGAAGGGGTCACTGGCAGGAGAGCAAGCTGAGTCCCCGGCTAGGTTTGACCAGGGGCATTTGCTGCAAAAAAAAGGGCCTTTACCCTTCATCCGCATTATCCTGGAAGCCCGGCCAGGGGACCTCTGCCCAGGAAGCCACATTTGCCGGCTGATCTCAATTGCAACCAATTATCTTAGGTGTGGGTGGTAACAGGGCATGAAATTGCTTGAATTCTAGAGGTTAGTATGAAGGCAGCAGAGCTGTCTATCTCTACAGACAACTCCATAGTAGATTAGTAGCTATTTTAAAAGGCCTTCATCCTAGAAGCTGTTGAAGAAATGTGCAAGCATTGGGATGAGCATGGAGCTGATGCTGAGTTTCCATGCAGAAAATGCAATTCTCAATGCCTGACCTAAATGGATCAGTGCTGAAAAATGTTCTTTTCCTTTTATTTCATTTGGTTCTGTAGAGGTTCAGTGGGCAGAAGGGAATGAGGCAGAGCAAGGAAGAGGAGGTGTCCCCAGGGCAGTGAGAGGAGAGGGAGGCAGCACTGCCTCTGCCAGCAGCCACTGACCATCGGTCTGGCTTAGCCAGTCCATGTGGTGGAACCTCCTCCTTCCTCTGTCAGGGTACAACAACATCTTCCACCCGAATAAATGGAATATAGCCTTCAAAACAACAGTATCTCAATCATAAATACTCATGTTAGTTCTTATTTTATCCTAATTCTAAGTGTAATTCTCATCTAGAAAGTACATGCAGAAATGCCATCACAAGGTCATTCCAGTTTATTTTTCTCTTAGGGATGTACTTTCCATGCACCGAGTTTTCTAACCGCTGGCCTAGGAAAGCCAACCTGCTATTCGGATGCCCTGTCCTGGCTCCTCGGGCCAAGCAGGGCACCTTTGCTCTGCTCCAGCATGAGGGCGCCTATGGGTGATGGGTGGGGGACTGAGGCCTCGTGACTCTCGCTGGTTTGGCCTCCTCCTGCAGGGCTTGCAAAGCAGATTTATTTTTCAAATGCACGCGATCGGCCAGGTTAAGAGCAGAGGGCGGGAGTTTTAACACAAGCAGCTGTCAGATCAGAACGGCCTCATAAAATGAGCATCCTAGGTTTTTATTCCACATACTCCCCGTTTCTTCTGCTACTGGGTTATTTTGTCTGGTGGCTACAGAGCCTTCTTTACTGCAACCCTAACTGAATCACTTGCTTCCCTTCTTGAGGAAACTAGCGTTATTGCTGTTTTTTAGGTAAGAGGAAATGATACTGGGAGATTAGGCCCCTGTCCAGCACAACGCTTGTGCCCTTGCGTAACCAGCGGCCGTAGGACGCGCACGGCAGGACGCTGCTCCCTGGTTCCAAGTTATGCAGTTCTGGCAGGATTTAGCGAAGCGAGGCCTCCCGCTGTGCCTGGGGAGGACGGCAGCGCCCCGCGGCCCCAGCTGCCGCGCTCAGCCCCCGGCCCCGGCGCCTCCGAGCAGCTCTGCCCGACCCAGAGCAAAAAGAAACCCTGATTTCGGCCTGCTCGGCTTCTCTTTCATCCTCAAAATGCGTGAGCTGAAAAGGACAAATCGCCTGTCATCACAGGCGCGATTTAAAACGATGCGAAAAGCAACCAAGACAGATTACTCCCCATTATTTCCGGATCTGATTTGCTCTGCTTGCTATTCGAAACCTTCCCCAGAGTTAGCTCAGCCCCGAACGCACTCTGGGTAGCTCTGTCCCCTGCATCGCCTCCCGTCCCCATGATCCATCGTCCTCAAGGCAGCAGCAGATCCGACAGGCAGGTGTGCGGCCGGAGCGCGTGCTGCGCGCGGGAATAAGCGCCCTTTTTGTCAATGGAAGAAGCCAGGATGACGGCGAGGGCGCTGAACTGTTGAGAAAGAGAGTCCTTTTTTTTTTTTTTTTCCCGATCATAATCCCACTTTTAAAAGCCTCTGCCAATCTTTCCACTGGCCCGATGAAAAGGTGGATTTCGCTGACTTGAATAATTTTGAAAGTAAATGATGATCCTGGTGTACGCTGGCTGGCAGCAGGAACTGTTTATATAATTCGGGGCTTGCTAATAACCCTCTTCATAGCTAGAAAAGGTGCCAGCGAAGCTGCTGGCTGTGTAGAAATGCTTTCACATTTCCTCGCTTTTATTGTTTTCTGTCACAGCTTGTTTTTTTTCTAATTAGTACATGAGCTATTTTTAGTGTCCGTGGACAAAAAGTGCATTGTTCAGGCTAAAACGAGGCCAGGTACCGTGGAAATGTATTCAAGGGAAACCATTCGGCGCCGGCATTTGTCTTTGGCTGCGTGCACCCACCAGTGAAAGTTCGCGTGCTTCGCCCAATTAGTTCCAGCTTTGTCATTCCGGGAAGCTGGAGGAACGGTGTCAGCGGGCAGGAGCAGCCTGGGCTCGGAGGCTGCGGAGACGTGTCCTGCTCTGCGCACATCCAGCATGCGCAGCATCTAGGATGTTCTGAATTATTTCCTCCCTCCGAATTCCATGCGTGTCTTGCTGCTAAAGGGCAGAACAATAAACAAAGCTTTTCAGGCAGATGATGGACCTAGTCAGATTTGATTTTTGAGGGCACCTCTTTGTGACTCATCTAATCAAGCTCTGGTGTCCGGAGAGCCGGAGCCGCTGCTTTGTCCGCGGGCCGCACGCTACGCAGAGCTCTACCCATGCGTGTAGACCCTTGCACCGCGCAGCTAAAAGCACAATAAGATTTTGCGAGCCCGGATTCAGCCCGAAGGCAATAGAGCTTTTCCATATGTAACAGTCTCAACTGAGAGGCAAGACGCTGAGGCCTTTTATATCAGTTTTCTATAGAATTTCAAATCAAGTTCAAAGTCTTGATCCTTTGTCTCCAGGACTGCTCAAAGCCCAATCCCACCCTATGGCTCTGCTATGGTCAACCGTTAAATTCCTCTAATACAATGAGGAAAGGGGAAAGATCGTCTGTGTGGAAATTATGTATTACTGGGAACCTGTGGGAGAAATTAGCAGAAGTGAAAACCTCTCCCAAAAAAATGAGTGCTTTCTACACCCCGGGTACAAGATTCATTCATTTTGCCTAAATAAAAACATATGTACGTATGTAAAAATATATGTATTTACCAAACAAATATCTTTAAAAAAATCTTTAAAAAAGAACTTACCAAGACAAATCATTCCAGTGTGTTAATTTCCCCCTCTGTCACACACACACAGAAAGATAAATATTACTCATGATGTTAAATGCACCTGCGGAAGTTCACCAATACTGTGAAGACAAGCAGCTGTTCAGAACAGCAAGGCACGTCAAGCTTAGCATCAGTCCCAACTGCATATAGGAAATGGGTCCTGACACTTTTCAAGAAAATAAAATCAAATATTTTGGAGAGAAAGAGAGAAAAAAATATATACATATATATATATATTATTTTCAGTCATCTGTGAAAGACAAGCTTTTAATTCTTCACCTAATAATTCCCTCACAGAGGCAGAAGACTCACTTACAGTTAAAATAGCTCTACTAGTAGGATTTTTCATCCCTTTCCATGCTATAGGTCCCTAAAAATGTTGCACATCGCTATAGGTAGAAGCACAGACCTCTGCAGAAATCTCAAAAAACATAGCATATAAAAGTTTATTGTTCTCAGTCATCTAGTAGTCCATAGAAGGACAACATAGATCACAAGCTGATACCCATTGAGGTAGAGAAATCAGGAAATCTAGCATTGCTTTAAAGAACGGAAAAAAAAGAATGGAGAAATCTTGAGATTCTATGGCAACCTGAAAAAGATGTATTCCAATGCTTCTAGCTTCAGCCCCTCACCTTGCCAGTGGTGTAAATACCAAACCTGCTGCTATACATGAGTGACTTTTGGCCAGAAAGGAGTGAGGCAGGATTACGAAGAGAGAGGAGAGAGTGGACGTGAACCCGGTGCCTGGCTCAGCTGGAGACTCTGCTTCAGCCTTTGCCTCCTGGCCCATCCCGCACCTTTCGGGCTGGATTTGAGTATGTCCAGCATGTTCTGATAACCAAATGTTATGTTATGTTATGTTATGTTATGTTATGTTATGTTATGTTATGTTATATATGTTATATATGTTATATATGTTATATATGTTATATATGTTATATATGTTACATGTTATATGTTATATGTTATATGTTATATGTTATGTTATGTTTGTGGCAAGTGCCACAACCCCAGGAACTTTGTCCTGGGACCTCCCATAAGCAACAGAAAGGAGAAGGCCACATCCACAGTCAGGAACCCTGCTCTGCTGTCACCACTCCCCTCTGTTTGCACCTGTGGGTCCCCAAGGCACGTGTAGCTGCTTCTGCACCAGAGAAAAGCACAGAACTGTGGGGTTAAACCAGTCATTTTTGCTTTCTTCTTGTGTTCAAATCTGTCTTGATAGCTTTTGACTCAGCTATCACAGAACCACAAAATATGCTCATGGCAGAATGCCGAGCCTCGTCATAAAAAGCAGAAATCTGTTCACTATGCTGATTCATGTACATCAGTGGGAGATCTAGTCCAGGATGATCACTCCATTCCCACCACAGCCCTCAAGGCATCTCTTCTTTTCTCTTCAGGAGTGCCCTCTCCCACTGAATATTATTTAGCTCTTCCTACTGCTGCCTTCTCCACTTTATTTCTTGTGCTTGTGGCATGTCCAGAAGCTACCAACAGCCCTTGGCACTCCTGTACTTGTGGTACACGAGAGGTCAGTGATATGTGAATAGAGGCAGTTGTCTGAATTTGGAGGCGTTTTCAGTGGGGACCCTGGGTGACTTACTGCCTGGTGAGCTACTCCTTGCCTCCAGCTGCAGAGTTCTCCTTGTGGAGTTAACTGGAGTGGCCCCTTTCAGACTAGCAGACGAGTTCAGATGAAGGACCTCGGAGAGAGTTCATGTTTTGCTAACACTCAGCGCACTGTGAGAACTGTTATGCCCTTCCTTTTTCGGATTAGATGTAACAGATACTTCCTTTTTTGAAACAATTTATGTGTTCGCATAGCGATGACAGAATCTAAAGAGCCTTCTTGCTGCAACATAAATATCCTCTTAAAAAATCTGAGCATTATTTTAAAGGCAAATAACATAATCTTTAAAGAAGAGTGTAGATCCAGGCTCTACCATAGTTGCTCCACCTGACGTCTATGGAAATATGTTATTTTATAGTGAGATCTGCCCTTAAATGTTTTTGAGTCATTCAGGTACTATGAACTCTGAATGTTCTGCCCTTCATAAAATACCCCTGGGAAAAAAAAAAAAAAAAAAAAAAAAATTAGTGTTCTTCCTGGTATAAATCCTTCGTGGTATTACGTGAATTTCCTCTATCCCTTTCAAAGGGCATTTTCAAATGTTACTGAAGTGTGAGGATGCCAACCAGGAGCAAGCATGGAGGAAGAGCCTCTTCCCCTGAGGTGCCGAGTTTGCCTCCGGCTCACGCTCCAGGTCCTAGCTGAGGACATGAGGGAATGAACCCCATTCTGCTACTACTTCACTAGGAACAGGGCCAAGTCTGGCTCAGTGTGCATGGGTCCTGGGCACAGCTGGATGCACCTTTGTGATGCCACTTGCAACAAGGGGCAATACCCAGAGCGTAACAGTTTTGTTAAAAAATTTGAGCATCTCTGAAGAACAGTAACAGTCCATGCGGTCTGAGCCAAAACCTCCCCAGCAGAAACTTGCTGCTATGCCATTTAAAAAAACCTTCTGCCTTTCACTTCACACACCAGCAGATTGCATTTTGAATTTGAAAGGATGACGTCTTATTTCATTCAAGGGTAGCTCAGGAGGAATCTAAGTTGGTAGTAAATAAGTCTTAAGCTGGACCTAGTTTCCAGTCCCGTTCCATGAGGCTTTGGCTAGGCCAGATAATCTGCCTGAATAACTACACGATGTTCAGGGGTCAGTTCCTATACATTTTAATGAGCTCCACTGAGGATTTTGGCCACAGTGCCTTAGCTCCCCAGAATAATGTTCTCTCTAGGTAAAAACAGGAATATTAACATAGGAATATTATTATATTAATATCAGAAACTCTTTGGGTACAAGCTGACATGTTCAACAACACTGTTTAGAGTGCCACGTAAATACCTAGAACTAGGCTCCTGAGTATACCTATTGTCAAATCAGTCATATCAAAATGTAGTTTTTAAAATAAGCTTGGCTCAGCTTATGTGTAAGTTTAAATTATCTCATTGAATCTACCCAAATAATCTTATATTTCAGGTTCAGTGTGTGCTTAGGTGTTCTGCTGTATTCACGCTTACTTACTGCTCTTTCCGCTTCTGCCTGAATCTACGGATAAAAGGTGGGATTGAAAAGAGCTAAAGACCATGCAAGCACTGATCTTCTGCTGATACCATGTAGTTTGTGAATAAGAAAGTGGAAGCAAATTAAGTGTAACCTGTTGACAGTTTAATTATGTTAAACATTAAGAAAACAGAAAGTTAGACTTTCAAAAAAGTGATAGCATCACAGTGGATGTTATGAAGATGTTTTTAAAAAGAGGAATCCTCATACTACCCTTAAGAATGAACTTGAAATTTATTGCCATTTCACGACTGAAAGAAGAAAGTGACTGTTTCTACACAAGGGGTGAACGTAGTGAGGATTTGCATTCTGTTAAAGTGGACCACAAAGGCAGACGCAGTACTGAACTGAAGAGGAGACTGTTCAGTTTTCACTGTAGCGGATGAAGCAGGACATTTCATCAGCTAATGCTAATGAATGTGAGGGCCTTCCCCACTCAGGACATCTGCTCATCCATAAACCTGAATTTATCCCACTGTCCCTGTATTTTAATGGGTCCAATATATCCATAATAAGTGCATGTTGCTAAAGAGAGACTTGATTTTAGGGCTGTGTTGTCTCTTGATTTGTTTAGACCTTTCTCTTAGATGCCCTGTCTTGCTATATAGCTTGAAGATGCCAGTACATCAGTCATATTTTTCTCTCTCTTGATTCCCATACTGGCACGTATCTATGTAAGTAATAAAACAGAAATCTACAGGGCAGGGCCACCATCAGGCCTGTGTTTTTATCAACATGTTTATCCATGCCTCCCACAGCTATCTGCACTACAGACAAGCACAAGAGCTACACTCTTGTATTTTATTTACACCAGCACAGCTCTTCTACAGGTTCGATGCTGAAGTCCTTTACATCAGTTTTGTGTTCAGCTATGGGTATAACAAATCCATGGAGAACAAAACGAGATATACTGCACTTCTTAGTGCGTACAGAGACTTGTATTTCAAATAGGAGATCAAAGGTTTTTCTTTTGGGATCATGTTCTGTGGTTATCTACAGCTTATAAAACTCACCTAACATTTCTCCTGCAGCACTGAATGTATATCAATGTCAATGGGCACATCTAAAAAAAAATTAAAAATCCAGCAATCTGACTTGGTATGTCTCAGCATGAGGGTTTTTTTATGAACTTATAAATAAACCTGTATTGGCTCCAGCAAAAATATGAGACCCTTCGGTGTGACTTTCAAAGATCCTGACCAACTGCACTAAACAGGCCACCCATTCACATCTAATGCCTTCCAGGAAGAAACTTCAGTTTGATTTGCCCAGCTAGAGCCGTCAAAAAATACTGTAATTATCCATACAGGAAAAAAAAAATACACTCATTTGGAAGAAATGCCTTCAGATTTACTACTTTAGAAAAAAGGCTTGACAATACCAAGTGTTTAATCTGTAAAGGGATTATAGTTATCTTCACAGCATGCACACATCATTAATGGTAATGGGAACTGCACCTCCAAGACTCAAAGTAAATTGTTGGCTGTAAATAGTATTCCAGGAAGAAAATTTTAAAGTCTGTTAAAAAATACTTTGAATTCGATCAAACATTTAATCCCAGGATAAGTGATAATAGAATTTTGAACTGAAGAAAAAAAAATCAGAATTTTGCCAAAAACAGAGAGTGTATCAGTTTTATGAATGAGGTATATTGGTTGGTTGGTATATATTGTTCTATTTTTTTGGCCAAGTTATTTTTCCTTCACTTCCATAATCCTGCTTGAATTAAAGTTCAGTGATAGACTGTTTGCAGTCAATATTATATTATATTATATTATATTATATTATATTATATTATATTACATTATTTAATTTTTATTCAGACTTAACTGAAATCCATGTTTTGTCACTGAAATATAATTGCTGGAAAAGAGTATTTCTTCTGCCAAAATAACCTCTATCTTGTCTGATAGAATTATGGGGATCCCCCTGAAAGAGGGGGATCTCAACAGATATGTGCAGCAAAACCGACCCAGCTCCTTTACCTAGTTGAAAAAAAATCAGCGATGAAGTTGCGGCAAGGACGGATGTCAACATCATCATTTGATCCCCTGTGAGGACCAAACTGCACTGTCAGAAATAAATAGCCTCATGCCCCTCAACTTGTCATGTCCCATTTTAAGATGACAAGGGGCAAAGCAAGCCGTGGGAATTGTTTTTCTAATCCACAAAAGTTTTAAGGTTTCTGGGTAACATTACAGAGCTTTACACTCTCTCAGGTGAGTTACGATGCTCACACAGAGGCTCAGAGCTCATCCTTTGAGCCTCCATACTGACAGCAAGAGGCTCAGAACTTGGCCTCCACCCTGGCCTCAGAGAAAAAAGTCCCCCAGAGCATTCCTGCCTGCACAGGTTTAAATGTGTTCCTGAGACAAGTGCCTTAGATGAGCACGCAAGATGATTTAAACAACATTGACATCATTACCTATGAGAAAAAGAACATGGATTTGGAAATAACGACACAGATAGCAGTTGATTATGGGGCAAAAAGGCTTTTAAGCAGCATCTTGAGATGGAGGTTTCCAGCCTAGCATGCTGAATGGAGCCTCTAGCCTTTTTTACTGCAAATATTTAAGAGGAAAGAAAAAAAGAGTTTTGCTCCATTGTGTTACTTGATTTCATGCCCTTCTTACATTTTAAGTCCCGTCACTTCTGAAAGTGTCCTGTTAAGGTGGTGAACACTTCCATTTAAATGGCTTTAATCTCTCTCCAGAACACATCTTACTGGGCTTAAGAACAAACTATGGAGATTAATCACTTGTACAACTCCATTGAGTTGTACAGGTTCTCTTTGGTAGGAATTGGATAAAGAAAAAAATGCCAAAAACGTGGTTCTCCTTCTTTCTGCTTCACCAGATTTAAAAGTATAGGATCAATATTGCCCTCCT
Organism: Nothocercus julius; assembly: GCA_013398735.1. Classification (NCBI taxonomy): domain Eukaryota; kingdom Metazoa; phylum Chordata; class Aves; order Tinamiformes; family Tinamidae; genus Nothocercus; species Nothocercus julius. Next base: position 2,626,264 of record VZSV01000016.1, read on the forward strand.
CAGGCCAGCGCAGGGGAACTAAACCGATCCCTTGAATGAGGACCATGTGCAGAGAGCAAGCCTCGCTCCAGGCAGACCTGATCTGTAGCTGTGCCCTAAGGGGACACAGTAGCACAGATAAACACAGATGGCATGTCCGTAAAGAGCACAGGATTACCGGCGGCGAGGAGCCGCCAGGCAGCAGAGGACATGCGCAGCCCCGTGATGCTGCTGCGGTGGCGCAGCGTGAGGAGCGGGCGTCCGAAGCTCAGAGCGTCACGCCGGAGACCTTGGACTCCGACAAGGCTCCCCAGAGCATTTTAGCAAGCCGTATCACACCTCGGGTGGCCCTGCAGGACCGCTAATCTCCCCCAGATCAGGAAAGGTATTATAAATGCCTTTTCTGTCAGGCAGTCCGAGGTTTTTAGGGGCGTTTCAGTGACTGTAGCTGGCTACACAAGCTCTTTACACCATGCTCACCACCATGGTACACAGCGTGAGATGCAGAAGTGCCCGAGTGCTACCCCGGCCTTCAGATGAAGTGCCTTCAAATGGAAGGAGAGCTTCCTTTTGGAAAGAACAGCAGCAAAAACTACTAGCACTGTGCTATCCTGCCGCTCACGTGATCCATTCCGATCAATGTCTAACTTTTGTGTTATATTGCAGAACGTCTTCTTCCTTCTCCTTTCAAGCTCTGATTTTTGTTCACCGCCAAAGAGGGTACTGAGGAATTTGCTTTGTGACATAAAAGCTGTTAAAGTGAGGGCTTAATTTTTTTCAATAAACTGTATACAACTCTGCCACAGTAAGTTACAAAGCCTGTGTTGGTAGCTTTTCCAGCCTATTAATTTGATTCCTTATAAAAAATCTTTTAATATAAACATTCATTTGATTTTATGCAGTGGTAGTCAAATAAATGAAAGCTAAATGAGCACTTAAGACATCTGTAGGTATAAACTGCTGCAATATGGTAGCACCCAGAAACCAATGCTGGACTAGATGTTGTCATAACTTCCGAACAGGTTTTTTCTTTGATCATATTCATTTTTGCTGCAGCAGTACAAAGCAGTTTGAAGGAAGCAAAAATGGATCCAGCCCTAGGGCCTTTTGCTTAGCACCTGGTGGAGTGACTCTCACTCGCAGGAAGTGGATATAAAGCCCTGCCAAATGGGAATTACTGATTCATCTGCCCTGCTTTCTAAACCCAGTTTACACAGGTTGGAAGGGTTACCTAGAGTGCAAGGCAGTAATAAGACCGCACAGTCAGGCCCAACCGGGTAAATTTGCAATGTCAAGGTCCAGTTTTATGCTCAGCTAAAGCTTTTTTGAGAGCATGCTTCTGCTGAAAGGGAAGTCCTCTCTTTCTGCCATCCCCATACGCACATTGCTGCTGCCCCTCGTACCTGAAGTCTCTGACATGCAGACTCAGGTCGGATTAGTCAGCTCAAGGACGATCATTTTTAAGGGGCTGATTTTTGCAGCCCTGCAAGCAGATCCAACAGCTGTGAACTTGCACAAGTGCTAATACCAGCAAGAGTGACATGGTGGGCATCTGCATTTGGAGCAACGTATTTCATGGCACACACAATTTTGGTGGCACCATGACCTTGAATTGGCTTAAGCGAATCAAAACACTCTACCTCCAGAAAGCATGTTCTGCTGCTGAATACAACTTGGCACCAGTGTTAGCATCATGTTTTAAAGAGTATATGGCTTTAAACTATTATTTATGGTGTCGCGTTTATCCTTTTTTTCTGTGATGCCCTCTATCCTGTAAACTTTTAGTTTTTTGAATATAGAAAGTTGTTAAAGTCATCTTCTCTTAACCATGAATCGAAACACAGTATATAATCACACCTTGAATATTTGACATTAAAGCCAGTAGCAGAATTTTATATTGGCAAGGAGAAAATAATAAAAATATGTTTCTAAAGCTTCTAAAGATATACAGGCTTACCAAAGGCCAATAATAGCCAAATTTCAATTTCATAGCAGAATACCCTATCTTCCCTTGAACAAGCCACTGAAGTGAGTACATTATTTAATGCTGGCATAAGGAAGAATTCATTTTACACTTCGACTTCATTTGAACTCTGAGAAGCTGTTTTACAAGATGCTTGTCTTTCATTTCTGGAGGGGAAAAAGAAAAGAAAACACCTGACAGTGCTAGATTGTTTCCTTCTGGTTTATCACTTCTTGCACCACGAGTCTAGTTTTGGCATTTTTTCCCTAAACTTCAATAGAAATGAAGAACAAGCTTGATTGAGGTATTGCCAGCTCTCACAATTTCATCACAAACCTCACTACTACTAATCTTTTTTTTTTTTTTTTTTCCTTAAAGCCTCTCAAGCCTCTGAGAGAGAGCTAAAATTTCTATCCTATAAGAATCCCCCCTTTCATTAAAAGGGAATGTTCCATCTTTTTTATTATAGAGCAAGTCTGAACAATCTGAGACAAGCATATTCTCAGAATGGAAGAGTCCCTAGTCAGATACAAATATGCCACCTTTCTTTTTGTTCTTCACGATTTTTGAGCCGTTGGAATTATCTTTAGTTTTCTTTAAGTTTGAGGTTGGCAAATAAAGCAGGAAAAACCATAACCACCTTTTATCAGTTTTCAGTGTGATTGAAAAAAAAAAGTAAGACTGAGATTTTCAAAGTTGCCTCCAAGATTGAGATAGCTAACAAAAAAGAAAAGAAATGGCTCAAGTGAATGAAATTGCTATTGTGTCAAGGCAAGTATAATGTTTAAGTAATACTCAAGTTGTTATTATTTTTGTTTTACCTAATTCACTATTTTTTTTAACTCTATGTCATTGTGGTTGGCAATCTGTAAGTAATACAAAGAACCATTTCTAAACCAGCTTTTCAGAAGTTAAGTGTTGAAGCACTGTCAAAAGTGCTTCAAAGTATCATTTTGGAATATTGAATGTAACAATGCCAACAGTTTCCCTTATTTATAGAGAGATACCAAGTCTGGTAAAGAATAAAGGTTTTTTTTTTTTTTTTTTTTTCCCGTCATTAGATATCTCCAGTAAGCTATTCAGAATGAAAATCCAAAAAGAGAAGTTTGCTTATCATATGATGGTTGAGGCTGGAAGGGATCTCTGCAGATCGTCTAGTCCAACCTTCCTGCTCAGGCACCTAGAGCACATTGCACAGGATCACATGCAGGTGGATTTTGAATAACTCCAGAGAAGGAGACTCCAACCTGGGCAACCTCTCTGGGCAACCTGTCCCAGTCCTCTCTCACACTCACAGAAAGATGTTTTTTCTTCAAATTCAGGTAGAATTTCCTGCGTTTCAGTCTGTGGCCCTTGCCTTTCATCCTGTCACTGGCTACCACTGACAGTAGTCTGGCCCATCCTCTTTACACCCTTCCTTCAATACTTATACACACTGACAAGACCCCTCCTTGAGCTCTCTCTTCTCCAAGCTGAATGCACCCAGATTTCTCAGCCTTTCCTAACAAGAGAGATGCACCAGTCTCTTAACTATTTTAGTAGCCCTCATGGACTCTCCCCAATAGCTCCATGTCCCTCTTGTACTGCGGACCCCAGCACTGGATCCAGCACTCTGGATGTGGCCTCACCAGGCCTAAGAAGAGGCCTTCCTTGACCTTCTGGCAATGCTTTTCCTAATGCACTCCAGGTTACTAGTGGCCTTCTTGGCCCAAGGACACATTACTGGCTCATTGTCAACTTGTCGTCCACCAGGACTCCCAGGTCATTCTCTGCCTTCCACCCTGTACTGCTGCTTCCTGCTCCAGCCTGTACTACTGTTTAGCTTGGAGAAGAGAAGACTGAGAGGGAATCTGATCAATATATATAAATACTGAAGAGGAGAATGTAAAGAAGATGGGGCCAAACTCTTCTCGGTGGTGGCCAGTGACAGGACAAGGGGTGATGGGTGTAAATTAAAACACAGGAAGCCTCATCTCCATGTGAGGAAGAACTTCTTTCCTGTGAGGGTGCCAGAGCCCTGGCACAGGCTGCCCAGAGAGGCTCCTTGTGGAGGCTCCTTCCCTGGAGATCTCCCAAACCCGCCTGGCTGCCACCCTGTGCCCCGTGCTCTGGGTGTCCCTGCTGGAGCAGGGGGTTGGACTAGATGATCTCTAGAGGTCCCTTCCAACCTCAACCATTCTGGGATTCTCTAGGTGAACGTGAGGAATACTGAGGAATACTTTGCTCAACTTCTGTCACCCAGAGAGGTTCTTCTCTGTCCATCTCTCCAGCCTGCTTGTGCCTATGTGAAAGAGTGTCAAGAGTAATAGTTGGACAGGTGGACAAGCCTTGGCAGTCTTTCCATGACATCTTAAATTTGAGCCCCTGACAGGCAACAAACCTCTCTAGATAAGTGGTCAGGTTGGCAAATGGGTACCACTGTCCCCTGCAGCAGAGAGTCACCCACAACATTCACTCTGCTTCTTCCAGGTGTTTCTGCATTGCACAGGGTCCATTGGCTCAGTTGCTTCTTTGAAAACATGCTCAGGTTCTCCTCAGTTTGGAGGACACTGAACCAGTTCATCCACTGCAAGGTTCAGGAGGAACAAGAATCTTTCTCTTCCTACTCCTCAAGCACAGCCTACAAGCAGCGATCCACCATGTTAAACAGATCATTTTCACTGGCAAATCAGGGGTTATAGAAAATTTGGTCCAAAACCTTAGCAGAACTTCCTCAGCTTTTTCTTCCTCTGACTATGTTTGTAGCACAAGCGTGAGACACAGGAGGCTGGCTGGGCATTTTCTTCCAGGGCAAGAGTTCTCTGACACACAAGAGATGAGGAAAGAGACCTTGTTCCTATAGTTTCTCCAAAACGATTTGCAGCCTCTCTGGTCTGTTCTCATCCCTATCCCCATCTAAGACTTTTGGGTCCTCCTGGATCTTTGCAGGCTGCACTCCAGCCCCCAAACTGACCCGAATATGCTTCACATCCCAGCTTGGCCTTCTCCAAGCTCACTAAACTTGCTCTGTCCTCACCACCGTGCTATGTCACGCTAACCCAAGGCCAAGATCAGGTCTACAAGGCAAACCACAAGCTCCGGTGGGGCCAGGAGCAGAGGAACTCTCTCCCCGCTTACCAGGAAACACTTTCAATCCCTTACGTTATCACAACATTTCAAACCATACCAAACCAAAGGGCCAGGGATGGCCCTTTTTCTTCTTACATTTTTTGTAAGGGGAACCAATGAAATGGGAATCCCTCCTACAGGAGGATGGATTGTTAAGCACTCCGGAGGTTGCAAAACTGGAGCACACCTAAAACAGTATTTTACTTGTCTTCCCATCAAGGTAACTTTTCCCATTTCCATAGGCCGGGCATATCTGAAGTGAGTGGAATTTGTCCCATCTCCTGCTTGGTGTGCAATATCGTCCTGACCAACACAGCCTGTACTTTAATTTTATTGAAGAACAAAATGGGATTCATGTAAATAAACTATATCTCATTTAGCCTTCTTGGAACAGGTTCTCATAAAAGGAGTAGAGGTTTTCATAACATTTACTTGGAATATTTATTTAAACTATGGAGGCCTTCAGCACATACACTTTTACTGTTAACATTTCCCAGGCATTATCTGCAGATCACCTAAGCTAATTTTATCAGTTCACACCATATGTGGTATGAGATTGGGGCTTTTACAGGCTGTTATCCGTTTTTATGTATTTTCCTCACTGGTAAAGTAAAACAATTTTAGTTGCATGGTTGCCTCCACTGTAAGGTTTGTTTTTTTATTAATTGCTTTGTCCGTACAAGGAAATGTTGAACGCTTTTATTCTGAGACCAAAAATAGAGGGTAGGGGAAATGGTTGCCAAATTTGTGACCCACATTTTCCTTCACTTCATTTATATCACGAGTCTTCTTAAATACATGAGAAGAGCTATGCAGCAATTTTGATTAAGCTCTATAAACCATATTCAGAAGGCTGTGGAGTTAACTCTACACTTCCATTAGGATAAAGGAATTTGGAGCTAAAAGTTCATGTTGCATTTAACATACTCCCTTCATATGCAGGGAAAATCCAACATGATCCCTGGTCATAAAGAGAGAAATGACATTCAAGCCGGCTGCAAATGAAGTGCCAGACCACCTCTTGAAAAATGCTTTCCCATGTCAACAATGTCTCTTTTTCTCCACTATGTAGCAATTAACACCTTTTCTTCAACATTTTTCTGGCATATTCTTTGTGCCAAAGTGTCCTGGACCCAACTGATATGGGTGAGTGCTTTTAGCGCAGATGCAGATGCCTTCCACAGCAGTGAATGATACGCAGAAAGGTTCCTGAAAAGATTAGAAATGCCCCAAACATTCCCTCCGCATTTGATTCTAGGAGTGCACCAAACCTTCAGAAAGAAGTGCTCAGTCCCTCTATGACTGGATTTAGCAATAGCTCACTTGCTCTTCAGCAGATTCCTGGCAGGTTTTCCTTAGGCCCACTCCTTCCCCGAGCAGCGTAGGGGACTGATGTGTTCTTTCTCCTCAAAATAGGTCTATTTCAACATTGCATTGTTGGCAGCAGAAGGCTCCCCTTAAGACCAAGAAAATCAATTTGCAAAGTTTACTGTAAAACTGGCAGAACAAAAGTCTTAACTTAATGTTTTAGAATGACAAAGAATCACTGAGGATTCCCAACTCTGGTTCTGGACTAAATTTTATGGGGCAATACTGCAAGACTTCAGCTGTGCTGAAGCCAACATAATACAAGGCCATGGCCAAAGATGGTAGAAAAGAAACGTGTCATAAATTAACAAACATCTTGCACTGACAATGCATTAAAATAAACTTTTTTTTTTTTTTTTTTAATAGGCATATATA
>VZSV01000016.1:2633726-2665703 GCA_013398735.1 Nothocercus julius
AGAAAAGAAAAGAAAAGAAAAGAAAAGAAAAGAAAAGAAAAGAAAAGAAAAGAAAAGAAAAGAAAAGAAAAGAAAAGAAAAGAAAAGAAAAGAAAGACCAAATTAGTTCTCTTATGGGATAGTCACTATTAAGACAGCTATGTTTCTACTCTGCCGCAGCATCCATCTGATCAGTGCACCCTGCTACTGCTTGGGTATTTAGGTAGATAGAGAAGAAACTGGTCATAATGCAGTGAGGAAGAGGGACGGAGTAAATGAAGGGAGGTAGCACACAAAGCCATAGCAAACTTCATTTTTTTCACTAGTCATGGAATAACCCATCTTGCCTGCAATATGTTACGGTGTGCTTAATGATTTCTTTTTCATTTACTTATTAAAGTGTGTTGAGAGACCCACCCGACACTAGCAAAATGTATTGTAATCCAACATTAACTGCCAAAATGCTTATCTAAAAAGGCCCTGCTGGTGTTCTCAGGTGGGGCATGGGTTAGCAAAACTAATTTTTAGCTATTATATAGCAAAATCTTGCTTGAAAGTTCTGCTGAAATGCAAAGTTTATTTAATATCCAGAAAGAGTAGCTAACTAACAGTGCTGATGATAGGCCAAAAACAGAACAACTGGGAGATGGCTGGAAAAAAAGCAGTTTGAACTGAGAGGGAAAGAGAAAAAAAGTTAGACACAACATGGACTTATGTTTCTCCATGTGGAAGCTTGCAAACAATGAAAAATTAGTTTAAGAGGAAGGAAGAAGAGGAGCTAGAGGCATGTACAGAGGAGTTTAGATGCTGTTGAATTGAGATGCCTTAGTACCTCCTTTGTATTAAACAGGAATTCCTTGCTGTCCAAATGTGCAGCCATTCGGTTCCAGTGAGAACAAGGCACACAAAGGATGAAGAGGAAACATACGACTTGACCAAGTCACACAGTCCATAAGCATAATTTGTAAACAAATGCTGCCCTAATAAGGTTGAGGAGCAGTAGGAATGAAATCAGGCTATTGCATTTTCCATTCCGTTCATGAAAAGCTTCGCAGGCACTCCTGCAGGTAGGTATTGGCTCAGGAAGAGACAGGCACCACCAGCTTTACTTCCTTTGCTGATTACACTTCAGTGAATGCAACCAATACATTTAACAATTTTCCAGTCAAATCACAAAATGCAAATGTACGGAAGCATTTCCAAAACCTGCGCATTGTCTGTTAGTGAAATAATTATGGCTGGCACTTAGCAAAAAAAAAAAAGCATTTAGACCAAGCCTGTAATTTGTGCAGTGCGGTTGGCTATGCTTAAGAGTAATGGGAACAAAAGGAGTTTGAGCATCAACGAGAAAGAGGTACACACAGTGCATTGTGTTACACTAATACCGCTGAATACAGTAACTGGGTTCTTAGCGCTAGTAGTCACTGTATCTTAAACAAGCAAGGGGAAGAGCCTCTTGTGTTCCATTAAGCTAAAACTGCTTGAAGAAACAAATATACACTAGAGTTGTCCCTGCAATTTACCAGTCGTCTCAGCTGCTCACCGTGATGTCTGTTGGCGGACCGAGTCACTGGGGAGTGGAGCCAGACTGCATTGCAGAGCATTTGGATGCTTCTTCTATGTTACGCACCCCTGAGTGCCCTTTATCTTTCAGATTGCAGTCTGTAGACTTGAAGAATTATATCATGTCCCATCTTCTTTACTTACATTGCTTTTTCTCATTCCTATCAAATGGCATCACTGCTTTCTTAATCTTATTAAGAGCGTCACTCCTGGGTGAGACTGGTTGTCTCCTGCAGCTCTCTCTCTTATCTTATGCTGAAGGTTGGACCGGCTGGATGGTCACCAGACCATTGTTCTTCAGGCAGTTCCCACAGATTACAGCTGCTTAACACCAGGCACAAACATTTCCCATGCCTCTGCGAGGGCAACACACTCTTACTGTCCATAGAGAGGTCCTAATAACAACAAACAATTTATAGAGAGCCACATTACTACTCAGGCAGGAAACAATGACTGAATAGTAAAGAAATTTCCTTTGGTAGCATATTATTTCTCCAACAAGAATCTTTCCAGAGTTTTTCTTAATGGACATGGGCTGTCAAAGCTTCATTAACTCATACATTATCCCACAGGAAGGATATATACCATGGGGAGAGAGAATAGCCTATTTAAAAGCAAAAATTATAAGAACCCAATCCTGATGCCCTTGTAGGAGTTTTGCTGTGGTCTCTAATAGAAGCTGGGCCAGTGCTCCAGTCACTTGTAATTTTGATCATCCCTCTGCAAACTTTTTAAATCATTTTTTTCTTCTACATTTTCACTAGTTCCTTTTCTTTAGTTACATCATCTACTCTTACGGTAGATATTGACACTGGTACCTCTCTGTGGATGTACCAGCTGAATACAGCTACAAAGGATGACTTTTTATAAGACTACATAGCATTTTTATAAGAGTACATGGTTTTATAAGATAATACACTCCAGTTAAGGAATGCCTTTGGCTGAGTAATTTAAACTGAAAAGCTTAGGGAAATAAGCCTTCTTTCTCCAAAGTATCAGTAAGCAGACTGTATCCTCAGGAAATATGAATCAACATGGTGCCATAGAAGACTGCAGGGTAATATATCAGCTGAGGATCCTGTCTTTAAGTGCTGTTCATACCCATAAATTCGATCTATTAAAGAAACTTCTAGGAACGTATCTCTGCCACTTATTGACCCACACAGAGAAATCACTGACCAGGGAAATATAGGTACCATGAGATTGTCATAGCCCATGAGCCACGGAAGGTGTAAACTTTGGTCAAAGGGCTCTGATCCCTAAGGGAGTGATTATGTTAAGACAGTGGAGTTTCTCTGACATTTCTTTTGCAAGGGGAGCATTTGCACTTCAAGAGTGAAAAAAAAATAAGGTGGTGGTGGGGGGAGGCTTTGGCACTTTAGAGTGGCTAATGCTTTACTTGAACTCAACATTTCTTGCAGGGAGGATAATATCCTTGTAGGATACGCAGCAGTCCATCAGAGTGCTCTCTCTGTCCAGACACACTGTCTGCATTTGGGAAAAGAAGTGACAGCTTTGACAGCCCTAATTTGTGTGTCAAGCACCAGACGGGTGTACTCACCAACCACACGTTGCAGTCATTTGGCAAATAGGTCTGAGACGATTAGGCAAGTCCTCAGTGAAGGGCAGAGTGAAGGAGCTCCTCATCTGACTAAGCTTTTTTGCCTTTGTAGGGATTCAGAGATGGACAGTGTAAAATACTAACTCCCTAAGCAGCTTAAGATCTGTGAATTTAGTCATTTGGTTTGAGTAAATTCTAAAATCCAGTATGGTTATACTCCAGCAGTGACTTCATTTTTATGAAACTGATCTTGTTCCAAGATACTCCCTGGAAACTACACTTCTGAAGAAGTAGGAAAACCAGGATATTCATGATAAAGCACTTTGTTGTTAATTTAGTAAGGACCTTTGGACCACAGCCTAGTATGAGTCAGTCGTACTGGTCCTCCTTGTAGCCTCCAGTAAATAACAGAGTTGTAAGTAGTTTTGCCAGTGGCTTTCATCTCCCCCATTTGAATATAGTTCTGGAGCAAAAATTAGTCTCTCTTTCTGAAATGTTTTATATGTGCACGCAAATAGCAACAACTCTTCCCCCGTGGGCCAACAGTGTGTTTTAACCTTGATTTGAACAAACTTCCCACACTAGTTGGTATCAGTTACTGTACGATCAGATATCCACAAGAAGTGCAACCGGACAGTAAGTTTTTGTCAGATGGGACATAAGCCAGACAGCAGGACTTCGAGCCTTAAACTAACTAGAAAACTTGAACAATCCCTATCACATATTTTGCTCTATTTATTTTCCTCTGAAAAATAATTAACTCTTAATAATATATCATGAAATATTTTTGTTGCCTGCTGTTGCCTTTTGTTACGCTTAGAGGTGTAAAAAGTTTCCTATCTATGCACTACTGATGCATTGTTTTTAATTCAGTGGCACCTTCCTCTGCTGTGAAATGGACTTCCCTCACATCCATGACAGCGATTGATAAAAGTTATTTGTGAGACTAGCTACTCCAAGGTAGTGCCTTTCCATCCTTTCCTCCTCTCATTCCTCCTCACCTTCATTCATTTGGGTCATATTTAACATTTTTCTATTTTTCTCTCTCGCTTTTTTTTTTTTTTTATGTCATACCGTTATGCCAAAAATGGCATTAGCTATCATCACACATGTTTTATATTCTCATTTGTAAACTTTAGTATTGCTCAGTTTCCAGGGTCAGACTCAATAATATTCAAAGATGTTCTTTGTTCAAAAGGTAAATACTTAATAAATGTGCTTAGAGAGAACTGCAATGTTGATCAGTAATGATTTTTCTGATATCTTCCTGCTATATGCAATGCAGCTCTGTCCTCTTCATCAACATTATAAAAGAATTAATTCTTTCAAGAGAAAAACTGAAAAAGGAGTTTTACATCCAGGATAATGGAGTTTCTCCCCCGGGCTGTGTCTGCTTAGAGTGGTAAGAGAGTGGTAAGAGAGTGGAAACTCTGCCAGTCATGGAGCTAAGGGGATTATTTAGGGGAGATTTGTTCCATAAATCTCTCTCTTTTTTTTTTTTTCCCTCAGAGTGGAGATTGCACAAGCAGATGGTTTATTTCGTTATTGTTTTAATAATACAGGCCCTTTTATATCTATCATTTGCTTTTGAAATGATGACATTTGAACTCTGTCATTTAATTGCTATTAACCTGATAAATGTCATGGTATTGCTGATACATTTTGACTTGTGAGCACAGGTTTTAAGATTACTTCTGCAGTAGATATTCATGGAAAGTTAATTTAGTTCTTGATAGAGTGTAAATCATCAACCATTATACTGTTATTACAGGAAAATGCTAGACTGGTCTTTAATGGCTTTTGACTGCCCTGTGGTTCTTCCAATACTACACAAATTGTGTAAGATAATGGTTAACATAATCAGTACAGCAATTTATTTTCTTTATACATAGATAAAGGGGTGAGTGCTCAGTAGACCCTTACAAATTCCAAAGCTTTTGGGATTTTACGTGATGTTCAGCAAGTTTATAAAAATTCAGTTTAATCACAGGCAACGAGTGGATTCCAGTGAATTCCCTCTCCTGAGATAACAGGTCTTCATTATAAGGTACTTCAGAACCACTGTGTACAGGGACAACATGCTTAAGCTAAGGGTATATAATAAACTGTGGTCCTACTTTGATGCTCAAATGAAAAAAATCAAATGCAAAACACACAAGGCAAATAATAAAATGCACAAGACTCATTCTGAAAAGACAGGTATTATCAGCGGTATTTTTAATGGTGTTCTGGTTCAGTGAGAAGGCTGTGAAGACTCATACCATCGGATTACCTCCTCTTGTGACAGAGCAACACATGCTCAGCTGTTCTCTATCACGTTTGTATCAGTTATGGGTCCAAATAGCATCGAAAAAACAAATGCCTCCTTTTCAGGTTTAGATGAGAGATTAGATTCACACCTAAGGATCTAAATTTCACTCCAAATTTTTGAGTCTAGGCCAAGTATAAACTAAAAAAAAAGATGAATTTGCCGGATATTTTTTTCAGAAACCACAGTAAAACTCTGGTTTTTCACCATTTGGTGTGAAACCATTTGGGGTGCAACTCCTCAATTAATTCTGCATGGACTGTGAATTGGAACTTTGAAATACAAATGATTCTGGCTGGCATTCCTTCCCCTGCCTTCCGCATTTCTAGATGTACTGAACTCCATTTTGACCTGCAAAAAAATTTGAGCCAATCTGTTCTTGTTTGCGCCTGCTTTATTACCTGGGTGTTTCACATCTAAACACCTGAAAGCAAAGATGAGCTCAGCTTCAACCTTCTGCCTGGGTGGCTGTTGAAGCCCACCAAACCATATCTGGTTTCTCTCAGCCTAAGCCCCCTTCTAGCTCCCCTAAGGTCCAAGCGAAGCTTCACTAAGCTGGGGCAGAGCCCTGGCCCACGCTGAAAGGGGCTCAGCTCTGAAGTTTCCGTCTGATGGTGATTTATTTCTTTGCACCATCTGGTGGCTTTTTAGACTAAGTGCAACAGCGGTTCCCAGAACTGCTTTGCTCCGGGTTGTAGTGTGGTTGTGGCGGTGTACCTTGCAAATGGCTTTGGGATAATGCAGAAGATAAAACCTGTCACCAGCGCAGTTAATAATCCAAAATGACACAAATCCCTGTGGTATGACAGAAATCCCGCTTTCTGCTTCAGGTTGCTACTCCATCATCCCGATCACAGGCCTCTTCACCAGAGCGTGTGGAGAGTAAAAAATGAAATCTGACAAAACTGTATTTATAAGAGGAAAAAGAATTCAGTCAAGGCTTAACAAGTGCTTTAATCAGGATATTCTGTAAAGCCTGCCAGAGGTATGTGCCAACTAATAGCAACTTTTGACCCTGATTTTTGGCTTCATTGACTCTTGGCACTCAAGCAACGTGCTGGCTCAGCACTCCAACGCAGCCGACCAATTGGATCAGATTGTATTTAAGTGGTTTTGGAGGAGGATAGCCATCATCATTAGATGGTTAAAAAATCTTAGACTTAGAAGTAGTGTAACAAATGCCTGTCAAACTATTTGACTATAGAGAAAAGGTCAAGGGATAGCTTGAGGAGTTGAAAACAAAAGCAGAAGGCCATATATTTTTCCCTATGGGTGTATGTGGCATTATTGAACTAGTCTTGTCTTCATTTTCTGCTTGTGGATCCTGGAGCTGATCACTGCAGTGAAATGGTTCAATGTCTCAGCTGTTGAAAGCAGCAAATCAGAGTGGATCTGAATAGATGAGTTCTGTGAACCCTGCCAGATGCTGACCAGTTAAAACCTGGACTAGCTCCACCGAAGCCAGTGAAGAAATTAGGAGCTAACAGAGTGCCATCAGGGCCTTCTTTGCTTTGTGTTCCATCCAAATAGCAACATACCATGTTAGGAAGCTTTGGAGAACTTCCTTCATGACTCTAGAGTCATTTTTGGATACCCAGAAAATCTCAGTAGTTTTGGAAATGGGCAACACCACCAGTGGGGCTGTCCTTAGAGGATATTCTCACAATGGCAGCCTACGGTTAATGCCCCCGATAAAAGAGCTGCCTCGGGGAGGGGACCAGTGAGACTAAGGGTGAGTTAGAGAGGTTATGAGAATGCTCTTGCTCTGAAAAGGATAGACAACAGCCCTTCTGGATAACCAGAAACAGGAAGAAAACTCACACAGGCTGGAAGTCCTCCACTTCTCTCCATCCTCTGCTCCCTTCTCCATACCCCAGTTTTTGCTGAGTATCATTCTTGAATTAATCGCCAAACCTTGAATTAATAGCCATAACCTACCCAAACATAAGTGAGAAGGGCCTCATACAACCAGGCTGCTCTCTCATATGGAATATTTTCCAATAAGACTTATCCTTTCTGAACTACATAAGACACAGGGAAGGTTTTTCAGAAAGTGTTTCCTCTTCCCCTATTTCTGACTAGGATAACTAATTTCTTTGGCCTGCCAGCCACTGCCAGCATTTTCCTCCAGCATGGAAATTGCTCTTTGGATTTTGCTTGCTAGAGGAAACATTTGAGCTCTTAACAAAACTAATATACACAATTGAAAATAGATTTTTTTTTTTAATAATAGTAATAGGTCTTTCTATCTGATCTATCAATTCAGTACTGATCTATCAGTTCAGTACAGAAACTCCTACTTAAGAAAAACTCCCATTGAACTCACTTGCATGAAAAAATGCAGAATATCCAGCTACTCCTAAAATAGTAATGCATACTTATACATTTTTATCAAAACTTATATAGACCCATATCTTTTTAGGCTTATTTTTTAAGCTGATCCACCAAACAGATGCAGGGCATTATATGCCTTTGCTCACATTTAGGATTGTGAGTGGTCAGCTTTAGAAACAGATACATTTATCAAGCTTGCTTCTACATATGAATTCAGGACAAGGATTTGGCTCTGATAAGAGCATAATTTCAGTTCTAACAGTCTTGCATACACTGGGAATGACCTTCTTTGATCTGTTATAAATTGATCAAGGTTCAACACTCATCAGAAAAAGTCTTTGTTCATAAGTCATTTTTACAATTATTTGATTTCTTTTCATTTGTTTTGCATTTATCTTGGATATGAGGCCCTTGAAATAACTTTAAGCTTCTCCACAAAACTGAATGTAAAGTCTTCTGTGAAGCAATGCAGTTTCTGTTACCATGGATAATCGGATTGTGATTCTCCAGCAAGGCCATCCCAAGGCCACTACAATTAAGGAACCTACATCTTTTCATGTTTCCTGTTTTGCATTTATTTTTATATGCACTCAGTAACCACCTAGTCATTCCAGTTTCATCACTGCAGTTCTTTAATGTCCTTCCTTCCCCAACCAAAAGGGAATTCTTTATGAACTTTTTGTCCTCATGCACTTATCTGTTTTCATGACCTGAATAGCATTTATCCCCTGGTCATAAACGAAATCTGTATTTCATCACATTCATCACTGTGTTCCGTGCTACAGCCAAATAACTGCACTCCTACAGCTTCAAATGATGGCACAGAAGAGAATTGTTAGATATGCACATTCCAGCTATTCCACATCTGCCAGGTCTGTTGTGGGCAAAAACGAGGAAACCAGAGCCAAAAAAACAACTCTGCTTTGTGTGTGTGTTTTATTTTAAGCCATTTTGAAGCCAAGAATGTGAAGATCAACCAAATGCTGACATGCTAGTAATATTTTGTTTTACACAGATCTATAAATACACTTATCACTGTTTAAACTAAAACTGAATATAGTGTAGTCATAAGAAACACACATGTTCTGGAGGACAGATAGAAATAATTATATGAAACAAAGACTGGAAACACTTTCTTTTTCTGGGTGAGGTTAGATTTCCTATAAAAAATGCCCAGGACATAGTTTTCTGTTCTTTGTGCAGGTGAGCTCAATGGCAACTGTCTCAAGGATTGGGCCCAGTCACAAATATATTGCCAGTGCCCTTGGTTTTCAACTTTCCTGCAAATCTTTCCATTCTAGAGCTGCTTCTGAGCCATCCTCAGCCAGGGGTAGCAAGTCTGCTGTCAGTAAGTCCAAATTCACTACATCAGAGCGCCTCTACCAGAGAAAGTTTAGGATCCCATAAGTTAACATATAAATTGTTCAAAAGGAATATAAAATTGCCTCAACTAGGGATCAATCAGTGATTAATCAGTCTTCTCTGCTGTCTCGGACAAAGAGCAGCCCCAAGCACAGGCTAGAGTACTGGGAGGGAAGGATACAGTGGCACCAAGAGGAAAAGGATGGAAAGGGTCATAAGTTATCTATGACCAGAAAGTGCATATTGACTTTCCAAATTTCCTGACAGTGAAGTACAAGGAGAAGGAAGAGGCATAGGTGGCTTCAGTCTTCGAATGAAGGCAGAGGGGAAAAAGGATAACAGTAGCATAATAAAGAATCATAAGCAATGAGGGGAAAGAGATGTGGTTTGGTTTGGTTTTTGATTTTTTTTTTTTTTTGTCTTAGGAGGCACTTAGAAGTGGAGATCAGTTCTTCCAATGGGAAATACAGGATCCCTGCTTACTGGAATTCTGACCCTACCCAGGGCAGGAAGCACATTTACCTGTAGGTTTTGAGGCAGAGAGGCACAGAGGGACACAGATAGACGGACAAATGAGAACAACCTTGTGGGTAAAGTGAGCGATGGGGACCTGATTTCTGAGTAAGAGGACAAATTAAAGATGGAAGATGAGTGGTTGAAAATGGCTACAAAACAATGATTTGGGGGACTTCTGAGGGGAGCTTTTGATAGTGCCAGGAAACTAGCAGGAAGGATCTCTTGGAAAGGAGTTCTGAAGGAGAAGAGAAGTGGTAATTAGTAAAAGAGACTAAAGAGCTACCCGGAGTTGACTCATGTATGCTGATAATGGGACCACACTGTCTTTTTGCATACGGTGCATAAAATGAGCAGATCTTAAAAATGGTTATTGATGAAGTGTGATTTCACCCTTAAAAGTGCAGTTGAATGCACAGCATCAGTACAGACAAGTGTCAAAAATGTGAGGGAGCTGCAAGAGCATCATCTGATCTGCGCAGTGAATAAACTGAGGGCTAAAGGGACCTCACAGCATGAATGTAAAGGCTATGCCTGTCCTCTGTGAGAAAATGGCACAGTATAGATAAGATTCAGAGATAATTCATGCAGGAACTGCAACAAATTGGGATACCTAAAGAGACTGTGAGGGTGTATTGAGTTTATCAGTTTGTAGATGGCCATGGGAATGTCAATGGGTAACCCGTGTTACTTTCATCATATGTAAACTGCTCAGTCCTTGGAAAATCGGCATTTCTGTGTTCTATTTATTCACTTGACCTTAACAAAGAAAAAAAAAAAAAGCTGGATGGGAGGGCATGAGTGACATTTTCTTCCCAGCAGAGAAGCAAAATAATCATTTTTTTCACTCTTGTTTGCCAGCATGCTGAAAGATAGGCATATTGTAAGATTGATAAATTTTCCATAAGAATCCTGCAGGGTTGATCTGAACCAAATGTAAATGCTACAAGGAAACTCTCATCTTTTTTTTGTGTTCAGTGTGGTTACAGAAATCATTAAGGCAAGTAGGGCTTGGACTGAGATCTGTAACATTTTTTCAGTGTTCATCAGAGATCACTAAATAACTTGGAAAGTGTTCTTCGTATCTTAGTAAACACAAACAAAAATTAAGACCAAGTTTTTCTCTCTACCATTCCAAAGTGACACATTTTAGCTTCCTCTGAGATTTGTCCTTCTCTTGCAAGATGTATTATAGCTTCAAAAATACCACTAGACTGACAGAGTGGCATGTGGTAACTGGTGAGGCTCTTACTGATCCTTTATGCTCTCTGGAGCATGACTGCTACACTTATTTGCTTCTCAGTTAAATGTTTGTGTGTATAATTCCACTGCGGTCTTCCAAGGGGAACACATTCACATACACTGGGATTTATGCTCCTTCTACTTCCTGAACTGTGATCTGGAGATGTCATTTGTAATCCACCTGAAGTTTGTTAAGTGCTTGGTGTTCATGGGCATCATATCTTTTTCACATAGCAGCATCTATCGACTGTTTATCAAAACCCATACAGATCCAAACATATTAAGCCTAGGAATATATCATCATGACAGACAACTCTAGAGGAGTTACCAACAAAGTGCCAGCTAAGTCTCGGTTTGCAACTAATAATTAATGCACCTAGGATTGCAAACCCTTTCCTCCCACTGGTAGGCTGCTCCTTATCAAAGTGTTCTCAGGGCAGTCAATGAAAGGTGTGGAACTGCTGACAAACATGAGCATGAGCCTGCAAGTCTTCAACCCTTTGTGTATACTGCAGAGCCTTAAATTAAATCTTGCACTCATTTATTTGAGACAAACTAGATCTACAACTGCTATTTCAAAAGCACATCTTCTTTTCTTTTTAAAATCACCCTGGCAGGTCTTTAGGAAGAGCCTGCGACCCTCAGGTGGGGGTAGCCCTGGTATGTCCGCAGCATCGATGGCCAATGACTGGGGAGCACATGTCAATAAGTCAGGCCAGCGTGGAAAAGGCAGGGGAAACTGCCCTCGCTTTGAATGGAAATAAATCTACTTTAAGTCTCTTTGATGTCTGAAACCACCCGTGCATAAAATTTGTGCCAGAAATCTGACCTAATGTGTTACAGTGTGCATATCCTGACACTGAATTATATCGGCCACATCCGTAGTTAGCATAAGGCGTTGAATTTCTCCCCCAGCCAGTGGAGTCTCTTTGCTTCTCTTCGTATGTCTGGCCCTCTCCTTCAAGGCTAATTTGCTCTAGCAGGACAACTACCAAATGCAAGAAGGGAGCTAAAGGGGACTGCGCGAGCGTCGCCTCCTCTTGCAAGCAGTGCCAGCAGAGACACTTCCCTCCCCATTATCCTGCTTGCAACGAGGAGCAGAAGAGTAGCTCAGTTCTCCGTTTTTGCTGCATTTGCACCCTTTTCTTCCAAATTTCTTATCCTATAACAGATACTTTTACTCCTGTAGTACCTTGCGTGGTCCATATGTGTGAACAGCTTCCCTCCATACCCGTCTATCCACAGCTACACTAGTTCCCTGAAAACACCAAATCCTGTACGGAAACTCCAGTGCTGGGTATAAGGGAGAGCAGAATCAATTGAACCCTACATATAAGAGAAGCCTTCAGAAAAAAAATGTGTACAAAATATTCACTATATTCCCTGGAACAAAACCACCAGGATAGCCAGGTGGTTAAGTTCTCACCACTCTTCAGCATCATTTTTTTGTGTGTGTGATTTCTATAACTTTGTGTTTGACTTTCTCCTGCATGTAACAATCCCCATTTGTATCACCCTGCTTCCCCTAATTAATTTCACTAATGAGGAGATAGCCAGGGAAATTCTAATTTTAGCTGCTGCTCATTAATAAAGTAACATGAACAAACTGTGATCCCAGGTGTTCAGGTGTTTTGATAGCATTTAAAGCAGTGATGGGCTACGATAGGACATAATGAGACCGCAGCATTAGAAAGCTGATGGTACCGAGGGCTCTAATGTTCACCAGGAACTGCCAGACTTCCAAACTTTTCATGTCTCCAGAAAGCTTCCCTAATCTGCCAAGTACTAAACATTTGTCTTTTGTGGAAAGCTGTTCAACACATTTCTCCAAGCTGAACAAAAGCATACCACCTTCTCCCTTAAGTCACTGAGAGAGATAGCAAGTTGTCAGTGTGCTGTATTTCAGATGAATGAAGGTTTAACTCTGTGTTTTTAGAGCCTTGGCCAAAAAGACACTCTTCCTTACTAATGGAGATGTTGCCCTTCACCTCCCACTACTGCTGCTGTATCATACAAATGCAAACTGTTGGACTTCATTTTAAAATATGTTAAGTATCTGAGACTTACCCTAACTTCACTGGGAACTCTGAGTTCTCAGTACATCAAGTCCTCACTCATTATTCCCCTACTTCGTCCTCTTGGTAACACAGAACTGTGTTTTCTTTCCATGAGCTTTCCATATCCTGTAAATTCTTACACTGAAGCTGCTATTTTCCCTTAGCTGAGTACTAATAATATTTCATTTTTGAGGATATGTTGTATTTCAGAACTTAGCTATTCACCTGAAAGGTAGGTGATAGTTATGACATCCAGTTTTAATAAAAGAAAACTGGAGACCTGTGGGCACATGGGCAAAAGTTCCTCCTCTTCATAAATAAACGGTTCCATGGAATCTCATTCATCCTAGTGACAACTCCACACCGCTCCTCTTAAACCTGGACCTTGCTCTTTCTAGCTGAAATTAGCTGCTAGATGAAGAAGCAGCAGGGAAAAGATTGTAGTGATGCTGGTGGCAGGACTACTGGACAAACTAGCAATTGCTAAAAATTAATCTCAGGAGAACAAAACCTAAGAAACTTGTAGGTTTCAGGCCTGTATTGTAAACTGTGAAGTGGCATTAAAATCTTCTCAATCAGTCTTTTTTTCTTCCTTTAAATACACTTTCCAACCAATTATTAGATATCTTTGGAAGGAAATTCTTGCAATTCTTGTGCCTACTGCTTCTTCCAGCTTTCTCAGAAGCCTTATTGACAAAACCACGGGGGTGCATCCACTTTTGTTTAAGTGATCTAACTGATACTGCTTATGTAGTAGTGTTTGTACAGCAAGGCTGCAATTGTGGGGAATGGCATAAAGGCCACTGAATGCACTTCAGATTTACTGAACAAAACTATGAAAACTTTTCTCAATAAGAATGAAAATGCCTTTATTTCAGATTTTCATGCAACACCTAATTCTGCCATGCATTCAGCATGCATTTCATACACCAGTATTCTGGGTAGTCGTCCTGCTTGAATGCATAGGCCTCCCAGGGACAGCCTTGGATGGCTGAATCTGAATATCTGGGCAGCATCTCCAACAATTTTGCCTCTCTGCTCCATGAGAGAGAATTCAGCTTTATTAGATTTTTTCCCTTTTTAATATGCTGGGTATGTGCATGGTTTGATGTGCAGCATAATATTTGTTTGGTTTTATTTCCCCTCTGTGACATATAAAATCTAATAAGCAAGTCTTTTTCTTTTGTTGCTACGGCAGAAAGATTCTTGAAACACTTAATGATAGAAAATAATTAAAAAAAAAAAAAAAAGGCAGCAGAGTGGCATCTCACTTCTATTTTTGGCAAGTTTGTTCACATATGTGTTTACAAAGCCAGAGCTCCGAAATGCTCTAAGCTGCAAGTTCCACAGTGAAACCAAGCCAACCTCATAAACTTCAGGAACTCCAGAGCCTAAATCCTTATGCTAAGTGTATTATTGTTCAAAAGGAACTTTTAAGGATTACTTACTGGGAAGACATGCTTTTCTAATAATTTCCAAATAAAGCATTACCTGCTTGCCACAGTGAAGCAATACACAGGGACCATCCTCTAGAGACTGTAATTCCAACCCTGCAGTTATTCAGCACTCCACAACTCCATTTATATATTTTTCAAGGAATCTGTTTGCCCTACTCGATACACGGTTTCAGTGTTTTTCCAAGTGTCACTGCTATGGAAATTTATACTGCTCAACTGGATTTAGCTTTCAGGGGGTACTCATGGATCAAAGGAATAAAGTAGTCTCTCATGTCATGATGTTCTTGTAAAAATCTGGTAAGGTATTGTACCATTTCAATACAATGCCCTGGGTATAGCCTGCTTTAACTGAGAAGACTATTTTTGATTTGAAATTGCATTTCATAACTAATCAAGAGAGAGGAAAGGGTGGGGGAGGAAGAAGCTTCAAAATTCCTCTGGAGATAATACTTTGGCCTTTTCCCCCATATATATACATCCTTTGCCTTTCATTTTCCTGTTTCTTGACCTCATCTCCTGCACTGCTCAGTACCGCCCGAAACACCCAGCCGTGCTCGGTTCTGCCACAACCATGTCTCAGGTCAGCCTTCCCTGTCTGTGCTCCGCATCCTCACCCTCCCGCTGCCTCCTTACATGTCATCCCGTGGCCTGGGCTTGAGAAAATCAGGCAAGAGCAGGTGCGCAAGGAGGCTTGGGGCGGCACAGAAAAGCTGTAGCAAGAGGACGTTCTCCTCTCACGGAATGAGCCTTCGGCTGAGGGCTGTGGGACTCCTGCTTCCCACAGGGCACTTTCTGAGCTCTGCACTTGAAGAGAAATGTGATAACCAAGTTGGAGCTTTTCAAAACAATTATCAGTTACAATGTGATAATAAAAATACCATAGAGCAGATAACAACCCAAATCCCCATAAAAGAAAAAGAGTGAATGCTGCATCTCACACAAGACACGGTACACGTGCACTCCTCCATACCACGCACAGCCAAGGCTTTGCTGGCACGGAGGCAATGGAAGTTAAGGAAAAAGATGAAAACTGGCAGGAAATAGTCTTCTTGCTAAAGAAACACAGACGCTACCGCTCTGACCACTGGTTGGGAGCTGTGTGGTCCTCTGTATCTTCTCCCATCACTGTTTTGCAATGACAAGTCATTTTGTCCTAAATGCTTTTAAAGAACATGTGAAGCCAGCATAGTGCTGGGTTGCAGGCCCTGCACTCATTTACTTCCTCCACTCTTTCTCCCAAGCATTGGCACTGCTCACACAGGACTGGCATTGAGCAAAAATAAGCATTAAGGAAACGGAGCAGTGAGAAACTTTTGCAGGTCCTAAAGAGAAGGCTTGCCAGTGCCTAAGTGCATAGAAACATGGGCCAAAAACATAGCACTGCTAAGCAGGTCAGAAAAAGAGAAGTAAAAGCTTATGTAAAGCATGATCTTATTGCAACAGCATTGTGCTAATGCTATTTACACAGAGTTTAACTTGAGGCACCAAATCTGTGCTCCCTCAGAGGCTCAAGTAGCTTAGGCAGAAAAGTGCTAAATTGAGACAACTGAATGAGATACTTAATGTTGTCAGCATCATCAATATAGCTCCATAATTTTCATTTGTTCCCATACACATAGTTTTGTAATGTATTTTTCCACTTTATGAAGATTGCCAGAGCAGTAGTTAAGCCCTCGAATAACTCTAAACATCCCCGATGAATGTGCTAGCAGCAGAATTAACAGCTTCTTAAGTAAAAGCAAATTGTATGGCAGAAATTTTTTCAAGACATGCCCACCTTAGGTCAATAAAATGTGTGTGTCTAGCACAAAAGCCCTTCAGAGAGCCAAGTTTTTTTATATTGACATGGCTTTGGAGAGAAAAAAATAAATAAATAAAAGAGAGATGAGCCTGCAGTGTTGTTAAAAGTGATTTGTTACCGGTGACTTTTTCCAGAGTTACTAGAAGTAACAAATTACAGTAACATACCATAAAGGCAAGGATTTGTCCTCTTAGTGCAATTCTAGCTGCTAAGGTAGTCATGGAGAAGTATTTGTACAGGGACAAGATCCTGCTCCTTCCGAGGCCGGGACCCAAGGAGGGAACAAGCAGAACTTGGTATTTCTTCCAAAGGGCCCTAGGAATTGCTGATGCCAGGGAAAACTAATATCCTTTTTAATGTAAAAATAATTTTTATGGGTCAGAGGCACAACACTGATATCATACAAAGATTTTTTTATGGGAAAATAAGGAATTTACAGTATTTTGCTGAAACATAATCTGAGGAAATGATGTAATTACATGCTATAATGAGAACCTGCTTTCCATTACTTCTCTCAGGCTTTCTCCCTGTCCCAAGTGTAAGCAATGCTGCTGCTATAACACGCGCAGCGGAGCAGAACAGCAAGATAAAAACCAGGGCAAGAATGGGCAACTATACACAGAAAACAATGTGCTTCACGAGCTCGTGAAGTAGGAGATACAGGCTGGAACTTGGGATGCCACTCTGGAATATTTTTGTGACAGTGGGCACATGGTTTAACGTGTGAGGTGGTGCTGGCTCCCTGTCCTTCCTGAGATGCATCTCTTCTTGGTGAAAGGGCTTCGTTCCACCGGAGCAAAGGCAGAGTGAGGAAAAGAGGTTGGTCTTGAAAATTCACAGCATATACAGTGATGCTTCCAAACGCAGAGTTACAAACACTCTCAGTGTTAAATAACTGGAAATTCAATGTACTACAGGAGGTTAAAACATGATGGAGGTGTGTAGTACACCACACAAACAGCTTCCTAGAGAGCCAAGCCGACAATGGACAACACAATGGAAAACCCAGGGAACTGGAGGAAGAAATCAGGGCTCATTCACTGGAGACAAATCTTGAATCTTTTCAGCAGAAGAGATGAGTAGGAGAAGGTGGCAATTAATTTGCTCTTAAACTCAATGAACATTTACATTTCCTTTTAAATATTAATAAAACTAATGTTTGCTTTTATATTTAAAGGCCATTTTCTAGATTTTGTCTTTATTACCCTTTGCATTTCAGAATCCAGTGCAAAATTTAGGGCACATTTTTCCTTGAAAGGTGAGCCTTTTATTACAGTGAGCATTACAAACAGCAGGATACCCTCACACACAAAAAAAGGGCATAAAAACAAACAAAAAAAGATTCTCCTTTTTCAATTAGCATTCCCACTCACGTCAGACTAGCTGTATTTGTAGCAGAAGTGCTTTCAGTGCATAGGGTGATGAAAGGTCTGGGGTGCTGAAGACAGATACCATGTTTTTCTGAGCTCATGAAGCTACTCGCTCTGCTAGGGAGCACTTCAGTGTGCGAGAGGCGGTTTTCTGTGCAGAATAAGTGGAAGACTCGATTAGTGTCATTACTGTTTGGCATTACAATTTGGTCTACGGTTTAGTCTTATTGCAACGTTTCACCTTAATGTGGGGAAAGGAGACACTTTCCAGTTCAATGGAAAGCAGAAGGATATTGTTCTTTTCCTTCTCCAAAAAGTACTGATTCCGCTCTAGAAACCTAAGAGTGTATTTTTTTCACTGTGACCTTCAGGCCGAGGTTGGGGTTTCACCTTGCAGTTGAGCAAGGCAAGTGCAAGCAGAAGGAGCAGTCACACTATTTGCCTCCCATCTGCAGTTCCGTGCTAGCTGCTGGTTCCTCCTGCTTCCCTTTTATCCAGGCTGGTGACTGCCTGGCTTCGGGATCAGGCAGTTCAGCTGGCTCATGCAACAGAAACCCAATTCTGCTGCTCCCCCCAAGTGTTTCTCTTGGATCAGTTCATTCGCGGCTGCACGTCTGCTAGATTCGAAACACAGTAGTGCCAGGTTGAGTGTTTTCTTTTTTAAGAAAGAAAGGTTGAGTCAGTGAAGAGATGCAATCTTTAGTTATCCTAATTATGTGTGTGTGTGCGTGTGTGTGTACCTGCTCCGGGAACATTAAGGTAGACACCATCTTAATCTTGTGGCATTTGTCCTGCTGTAGCACTCGGCAAAATTAAGTTGGGAACAGAATGCTTATTGAAACACAGAGGAAAAATGCTACCTATCTACTTGTCATCACTTTTGTCTCCTCTGTAACTTTTATAAGACTTGAGAAAATAATACAACATTTCAAAGATAATGATAAAATCGGAGTCTAATTAAATGAACAGAGAACTCTCCTCGACTTTGGCATATCCCAGTAATTTGTGCTCTGTATTGTTTTGCTTTGCTTTGTGGATCCGTGCAGTGTTGCAATCAGTTAGGCAAACCTAGAATTTAGCAAGACAGAAAGTCAGCCCTAAACGATCTGACTCATTTTTGGCTGCAAGGGCCCTGTGTTACTGTGCATGCGGATCGTAGGCAAAGTTCCTGTAATAGAGGCAACAGGATTAGAAATATCCTTTAGCTTGCTAAGACTCATGTCTGCCAAAAGTAGCCGGGATACTGGGAAGAGGAGCGAGCGCACCCAGGCACCCGCTGCCAGCGACACCTGCCCTCCTCAGAAGTGCACCCCACAAATACAAGACGTCACGACAGCCTCGGTAATGGAGACCAGATCGCCGCGGAGCTGACAGAAACATTTGTTTGCATTCCACGGGACGATTCTGTTTCCCATCACAAAGAGCTTAAAGAATTTCTTGACATTATGAGTTTTTTAATAGCTTTTCTTTTTATTAACTTAAACAATTTTCCATTAGCATGCCAGTGTTGTAACTATTTGTTTAATGTCTGAGGGTGAGGTAAAATCACCTTAATGGCTGCTAAACCACCATTTTCTCTGCTAGTCTAGTCTCTGACCAACGAGTAAGTGAAGGAATCATGCCTTTGGACATCCTGAGTTCCTGTTGGAACAGCATGTTGCTGTTTCAGTAACAGCAACATCAAGCCCAGTCAGCCTCGCACAGGTTCTTAAAGAATACTAAGGTCGCAACATGTAGGTAAGGCTAAGAAGCTGGTTTTGACAAACAGCTGTTTTTGTGTATTACTTTACCTACTTTGGACAATTTTTTATTGTTTGCTGAAAGCACAGACCCTTCCTTGCAGCCTTGCATTTCCTTCTTGACAGCTATCACAGCAGTGACCTGCCACTCTGATGCTTTACCTTGGTCCTTTTAATACTAGCCTGTATTCACAGGAGAGAAAACTTCATCATTGTAGAAAGTTGCTACGGGAAGAGCTCTTGTGGTTCTGAATTAATACAAATCATTCATATTAATGGCCTATTAATCATATAATGAATTCATGTTTTCATACTGGAGACCAGCAATCTGTAGAATGCAAACTTAATTGGTAAGTTCAATTTTTTTCACTTAAAATATGTCATAGAATCACAGAATCATAGACTGCTTAATGTTGGAAGGGACCTCTAGAGCTCATCCAGTCCAACCCCCCTGCACACACAGGGTCACCTAGAGCACGGGGCTCAGGACTGCGGCCAAGCGGGTTTGGAAGATCTCCAGAGAAGGAGACTCCACAGCCTCTCTGGGCAGCCTGTGCCAGGGCTCTGNGTTCCTGTGGAACTTTTGGTGCTTCAGTTTGTGGCTGTTTCCCCTAGTCCTATCAGTGGCCACCACTGAGAAGAGGCCGCCCCATCCTCCTCACTGCCTCCCTTGAGGTACCTATAGACACTGCTCAGGTCTCCTCTCAGCCTTCTCTTCTCCAGGCTGAACAGGCCCAGCTCTCTCGGCCTTTCCTCACAGGGCAGATGTTCCAGGCCCCGGGGACACTCTGTGCCTTCATCCAGGTCATTGATGAATAAATTGAACAGGACTGGAATGTCAAATTGCTCTCTTGCACGCTCAATGCACATTTATTTTTGTATTTATTTCACGTTGATTTTTATATTTAAAAATACAAAATCAATTGCCGTTCACTGCTCTCAGTATTGGGTCCTCGGGGTCCAAAACTCATTCAGTGTCACTCACTCACTACAGTGCTGTGAAACAGAGTTTTTGTCCGTCCCCTGCATTTAAATGTACTACTGTCAGGTATCATACTTCCTACACATTTTACTGACATGGATGGTTTCAGGGAAAAAAAAAAAAAAAAAGAACAGTACATTTAAAATTAATCTGAGCTTGGAGATCCACTAACCCAGCATTTCCATGCATGTAGGCAATATGTTATGTTCTTTTTACAAAAAAAAGAAAAAAAAAGAAAAAAAAAAGCAGTACTTATAAGGATTTCTATGTATCCGCTGTGTATTTTTGAATTTCGTATCTGAAAGAGTAGATCATGTTTATCTTGGGCATCGAAAGAACAAAAAGCACCACCAGGGCTCGTATCCGATCATGAAACCACAAACAGGAGTCTGCAACGGCTACTTCGGGAAGCTCACCGGGGAGTTTTCCGCGCGCAGGTAGCCGGGGGAAGGCAAGAGAGAAGCGACCGGGAACGGCTGCGCTCGCCGCCTCGTGTCCCGCGGCACGGCTCGCTGCCGTTCCTCACAAACTCATCCCTCCCTGCGGAGAACCTGGGGGCTAAACCCAGCGCTGCGCTTCTCCGCCATGCTATTGAAGAGCCATTTCGTGGGATTTTTCCTTTGCTTTTCCTGCGTCTTTGTAAAGTAGAGGGGCTCCTTGGGGCTGGCGGGTGACCCTCTGGCACGGCGGGGCCGCCGGCTTCCCTGCTGGAGGTTGCCCCGCTCGCACAACTGCGGCTGAGCTGCTCCTAGGAGCACCCCGGAGGCACCAAAACAAGCCAGCCCTGCGCTGCCGTTTTGCTTGGCTCCCCTTCTGATGGAAAGGAGTCAAGAAGTGGTCAAAAAGCGACTCTGCTCACAGGGGAAATGTATTTGGCACGAAAATCGTGGCACAAAGTGCAGTAGTTTACTCTCCAAGACTTCAGCAGTTGAGTTCAAGAGAAGCTGTATTTAACTTTAAAGGACCAATAAACCCTGCATTTTCTCATATTTTTAAAGCTTTAACATAACTAACTTCTTAAAATTGTAAGATCATTTCATGAATGATTTTTCAGAGCATGACTCTGATTTTAAATTTAGTAAAATTTAGTAAATATAGTTTAATAGAAGTTGTTTGGTTAATGCTCTTCAATATATCAGATGGCTTAATTACGATGGGATGCTAATGTTCTATGCATGTTTCTGTAAATATTTCTTTAAAACATAACCCACTTCATCCTTTGGCTTGAGACACAGCATTGCAATACCAAATTTTACTTAGAGAATCCAGAACTACTATGACAATTCATCTCCTGTTCAGTTAAAAAAACACCTGGTGCCTCCAACCTTTTCAACACGGTATGCTGCATATATTAAGAATACATATATATATATGTATGCACATATATATATATATTCAAAAGGCAGTGTTTTTTATAAGGATAACATTTTAATTTAACACATCTGTTTTTTAAAGACAAAGTGCAGCATGTATGACATTACTTTGCCATTTGCCACAGCTCTATATAGGTGCTTAATCAGTTTGTCAAATGATATCCTGTTTTACTTCCAGATAATAGCAAGCTAAATGTATAGGTTACATTACCATATTATGCTTGATTGATGGTTGGAGAAGAATAGCACTTACGGTGTGTATATGATTCTGAAAAGTGCGTTTCTATTGAGCCAGTGAAGACATAAAAGATTATTTTTCCCTATCAAAACAGAACAATTTCCAAAGTTTGTTTTTCATACTGATTTACACAACAAATTAATGTTCAACGCCACATGATCCAGTCTCTTGCCATGAGAACGTCTTTTCACTTCCCTAAAACAGCACCGCTACCTCAATGAAAGCCACGGGCCAGCTGCAGATGCACTGCCCAAACTGCACTGGGTGCTGGTGGGTATGAGGTTTGCTAGCACGGAAGAAGCACTTTTTATTGTCATTATAGACAGTTTAGATAATGAAGTGCTTTGCTGGAATAGCATATTCTATAAAGAATACCCTTGAAGAGCTACCCTAACAAAAAATGGAAAAGTAGAAGTGGCCCTGGAATAAGTCTGGTTGTCGGTACATTGTCAGAAATTCGTCCTTCTATCAGAAACTTAGAAAACGAAGATCTACTCCTAATAAGCTGCAATAATTGTGAATGGTAGCAATGTTTCTGCATTATGCTGAAGGAGGAATTTGACTGAAGAATAAAGTTTCTATGTGTGTGAACATACATATCTACCCATCCTTAGGACAATCCCTTTCCTGATGCATTTGTACCTTTTAGTTTTAGAGTTGTTTGGTACTTTCCTCCCAGACCCTTTCACTGCCCCAATTCACTGTACTCGCTTTTGCACCTTTTTTTTTTTTTTTTTTTTGCACTCTTTTAGCCACTTCTGCAGTCTCTAAGACATGTGAAAGCATATTAAGGTTTTCCTTGTTTTACATTATTAGAATTCATGTTAAATTAAATGCAATTATCTCTTAGTTCATTAAAATGGCAGGCAGGGTTATGAGAAGAAGAGAAGGCATCTTCTTCCTTCTTCTAAAACTTTTCCGTAGTCTCAACATCCACCCAAAACTGAGTGCCGGCTTGGCATTTAGTTCTCTAATCACCAGACTACTGTTTCCTGCGTTTTAGCTGCTTTCTAGAATGGGATGTTCCTGGGCTGGGTTTGGATCCTACTGTTTGCTTTCAATTTGCAGTCTTCGTTGCCACTTGGCAGAGCTACTCCTTGCTCTTTCGGGAGCAGGTCAGATGCACGCGCGAGGTCCCACGTGCTCTGCGCAGCAGTGCAGACACTTCTCGCGCTCCCTCCCTGCTCGCTATCCCAGGAGACGCAATCGCCTCCCTCCTCTGCATGCTCACAGCAGCAAGAAGCCCCTGGGTGCTCGTGACACCCGATGAAATGCAAGGAGCTGAGCCCAGCCCTGCTCATGCTCTGTGCTGCTGCCACCAGGAACGTGCAGGTTTTAGGTGATTTAAAGGCAAACAGCTCTGCAGGAAAACAGAGACCAACCAGTCGAGAGGAAGAGCCGGTGGGTTTTTCTCAGTTTCATTCGCTAGACAGGCTCATGACAGGATCGGAGGAGTGCCAGGAACTCTCCTCTGTGTCTGCATTGCACAGCTGCCATCCTAAGACAGGAAATTTTGAAGAGAGTAAGAAGAGAATCTGCATAAGATGTAACAGAATTGTGCGGAAAGATGAATAAAGGCATCAGCACTTCAGGACGTTATTTTTCCCACAAAAAAATAGTAAAACCCATGAGCTTTCGTTATTGCTGTGGTAATGCATTGTTTGCTAATACAAAACATACTGCAGAAAATAGTGTCATCTTGGTTGGCTTTTACACTCTGCTTAGCAATACAGAAAACACTGCCATTTGCTGAAGTGTAATTTCCCAGTTTGGACTTTGGCTAGGAAATTGGTTGCAGCTTAATGTAGGTAAGAAGCCACACGGCACATCCAGAGATATCCTTCATCTCCTAGGGGGCAGAGCTCACTGTAAAGGAAATTAAACCTACCCTGAGAAGGGTAACGCAACTGTTTCTGGTTTATGGTGTGCACACATGTTAATGAAGAGATAGTTCAAAATTGCCGGGGAGTCGTGTCTTATTAACCATGTTAATTTAATTGGCAGCAGCCTCAAACATTGGCTTACAGATTCAGCATGTACCTGAGGGACACCGAGCACTGAGTAGGGTGGAACTCCTTAACTGGAAGGCAGGGAAAAGAACAACTTCTTAAGTTGCCATGGACATTGAAGAAAACAGTGAAACTACACCCAGAGCACCCAGCATGTATTTCATGTGTAAATACAACGCTATTTTACATAGTATGTTAAATTTAAGACTTCTTGTTTTAACACAACCAGAGGTCCAAGAAAAATAATATAATTTCTAGATTGTGCTCACTTCCTGAAGAACTCAACCACAAGCTTGATAAAAAACGTATGTATACCATTTGGTATTTAAGAGTGTCTCTTACTTCAAACAGCTCCCTTTTTTAAAACATAGTTAAACTGTAAAGTGATACAGGTTGATTTGTGGTATAGGCCTTTTGACAATGTTCCCTCCTCTCTTTTAATATTGTTTCCCCGATTCTAAGAATTACATTTGTTCATTAAGGAGTGGTGTGAAAATATGTGAGAAAGTAGGAAAATGCCCATTTTGTGTGACTTTATAAAAAGCGAAAGACTAGATGCTTTGAAGTCCACTTTTGATGTAATTTAACACGTAAAAGAGCAGACAAAAATATATCATTAAAATGTATTTTTAAGACCTTCTTACATTATCACTGAACTTGTCGCTTAATAAGATTATCTATATGAACAATCAAAATGGTAGCTTGTAAAAGAAACAATGTAGAAAATTACAGGTTTTTTTTGTGGTTATGATGAAAAGAACCAATCCAAGATATTATAGTTGTAATGTAAGATGTTTAGCACTTAGAATGCTTCTGAGTTCTATATATCACTTCATCTTCCCATTTTGCATATGAGGTAGGCAACATTTGGGAGTGTGTGCAGGAATTCCTACTGAAATGTGAAAATTATTCATTACTCATTGTGAAGCTTTAATAAATAGACCACACCAATCCGTACAATATAACAGGATCAAGGAAACACAAGTACTGCTGAATATGAATAAGAAGAAAAAATATGAATAAGAAGAAAAAATAATAAAAAAATACTAACAACAGCCTGAAACTGTTGTTGCTCATTCTTCATTAAAACTTTCTCTTAAAGATCTTATTCCTGAAATTGCTAGACCAAAGAGGCTTGTTAAGCTTTGTTATATTTTAAATTCTGTAATTACCATTTTTTGGATGCTGCAAAATACCCAACAAATTCAAAAAAAAAATCCAAAACAACATCATGTTGCTGGATTCTGCTAATTAACTGTACAGGTGACAAGTGACACTGTTAGTACTGTTTTAAAGGCTAATAGTGAATGCCTGCTACAGTTAAATGAAAAAACATCCCCCAGTAAAATGAAAACTGCTTTAAAGCACTTTTTGCTCTGGAGAGTTTGTCCGCTGAGGTAACAACTCAGGTAACTTCCCTCAGTTTTGAAGTCCAGGTATCTTCTTTCACAGAGCCTTTACCCTACAATAGCCTTGTATTTGTTCGGATAAAAAGTTTTTTCAGTAAGTTTCATTTCTGAAAGTCCTCCTCCTCCACTACTGCTTTATAGTCTCCAAATTGAAGCATCCACTGGGTGGCACAGTTTCTCCCATATAAAACCCAGTAGATGTGATTCTACAGTAAACCTTAAGTTTTAAATCTTTTAAGTAAACCTTAAGAGCTTTAAGCTTCCCTAGCTCTTGCACAACTCTGGTTATCAGGCTGATTGCATAGATGGTAAGAGAATGCTCCCTCTGCAGCGTGTTCCTCTTGCGTGTCTATTTATGGCAGTCTGCAGATGGTCCGTGACTTGGGATGTCAAGACTTTACGGAGAAGAAGAATTGCTAGGAAGGTTTCTTTCGTGTTCTCCTCTTACATCCCAGCTATCTGGGGAAATCTTACAGATTCATCTGTGCGAGAGAGCTTGTATTTTATGAAGCTTTCTCTTGAGATGACAGCATTAGTGGACATGGAAACGAACCCTGGGAAGCGCTCTCCTTGTAAAAACTGCTCTGTACGAGAGCGAGACAATAGACATTTGAATCTCTTTCTAATAGTTCCAGATCACTGGCATCTCAAACTGGTTACAGAACACAATAAAAAAGTCTGCATCCATTTTGGAAGAATTCTTAGAAATCTCAAAGGGAAAGCAAAGCCTTTCATCATCACTCACACAAAAAAAGAATACTCACACACACAAAAATGAATTAAGGGGGTAGAGAGGGGATCTTGCTTTGAATTGTCTGTATAATTTGAAATTGAATTTTGCAAATGTGTCCGTCTCTTGATCAGTTAGAGCAAGTAAGCCAGATTTTGTGAATACTTTTATACTGATTATTTTAAAAAATGATCCTAGTTCTATGCCTAACTCTCTGCAAAACAACTATTCAATCTTCTTGACATGAAGTTCCTACTCAGGCACAAAACTGTTGGTGAGAAGGAACCAAAGTTTTTAAGTTCCACTAGCACCTGTCAGTGCAACATGACCAAGGGACACAAACTGCCCTAGCCCTCCTTAACACCCACAAATTGTCCAGAAGTTGCTCTGGTGTCAAATGTTCTTCTAAATTCACTAATGAAGACTTCTGAAGTAATACTCAATATTGTGCCCTACTAGGAATCTGCTATGTTCTGGTTTGCCTACAGGCCTCTGGATGACACACTTGCCCAACTCCTTTTAAAAAGCCAATTCGTGGCATGTTGTGTTTGAGTGGCAGCCCTCACCTCATTTTTATTTATTGATATTCCCTTTCCTTCAAAATTTCCAGTTGGTAGTGGCAGGTTCTCTCACCAGAAATATTTCTAGTGTTTTATACAAAACTAATGTAAGGATCAGTTCTCAAAACCAAAAGAAGTATATAATCAGACTGTGAAAACAATAACAAAAAACCCTTCTCACTGTAAATTCTCCTCATTATGCGTTCAATTTAAAATTAACAATATGGTACAAAAAGAATATGAAAATCTTAGTAAATTAGTCCCGTTTTCATTCATGTAAAATATTGTAATAATACAAGGTTAGAAGAAGGGATTCCTCCACAAAAAAAAAAAAAAAAAAAAAAGATTTTTAACACATCAGTACAAAAAGAGAGATGTAATTTGTGGATTGCATATCTAGAAGACACCCCAAATGTAGCTGGATAATTTAATCTGGGGGAAAATTATCTTCTTCTCCCTGAAGTACTGGATGCCAACCCCCTGCCAAAGGAAGTGAGTGCAGTTGACAAAACTTTTAGGTCTTGCCCGGTGAAGAAGTTGTTTTACTTGCTAAATAGTTGTTCATTTGTGGCGACAGGAAGGCTTTATGTCAGTTCCACGTCAGGTCATCTATTGGTCATGGAAATGAGCAGGACAGGTAACAGTATGTAAATTAAGCTGATCACATGTAAGTTAGGCTGTGGTACCTAGCGAACTATGATATAAATGTCTATACGGTCTATTACTTGAGCCTCATTATTATGATAAAACATATTCAGGAATCAGCTTATGAACCTTTTATCCTTCTCTAAGAGAGTATCTTGATGACTCAGCTGTTATCTGTAGGGTTTTTTTTTTCTTTTACATATTTTTCTTTCTCCTTCTTAATACAGCTAAATGGAATACTTACTGGTGATATTCAAAATTACTCTTAGTAAAGTTTTGCCAATAAAGGGAATTGACTGGCTAACCACGCCAGGATTTTATAATTTGAAAAACCTGCATTTTATGGTTTTGTTTTTTTCTTTATCAACTGCCTCACATATCTCAAGATTTTCTTGTACTTTTATCTGGTTCTGTTTCAAAGACGGTGAATCTTCCAAGCGGATATGGTCATTCCCTAACGTGTTGCATCTTTGCTTGTATCAGTCTTTGATCAGGTTTTTTTTTGTACTTGCCTAGATTGCTATAAAAGGTTTCCTGGCATTTTAGTTTTGATGCCCTGCCAATTTGTAGTATGCACAATGAATTCTAGCCTGTTTTCCCAGAGTATATTCCCTCAATATAATAAACTCTTTTGTCTAGTGAATTTAAAATGAGAAGATTGCTTCTTTTGTGATAATTCATCACAAATTTATCTGGTCAGGTCTCTGGTTAGGTCTCTGGTCAGGTTTCACATTCCTTATCAAAAGTGTTGTTAACTTGAGTTGTATTTGAGGAGAAGGTCTGGGTGGATCTTGAATAGAGCTACTGAACTGGTGCTCAAAAGGGTCTAGTAATTGAAAGACATATTCTTCTCTCCCTCTCTCCTTTCTTTTCATAAGGAATGCTTTCTTGCATTTATATTAGATGGATGTTGACATTTTTCCGTAGGCTAATATCCAAAACACCCATTGAAATACAAATCACCGGGTTAGGTTATGTTCCACTCCAAGTCAAACATATCCTCTCTGTTTAATGTTTTCTAATAATGTTTATCTGGGCTTTAGATGTATGGCTTCGAAGACTTGGTTCAGAAAACTCTTTACTATGAAATCAATCTTTGGACATATGGCCCACGATATCATTTCACTGCAGCAATAAAATGATGCTTCTTCTCATCTGTTTCATTCCTAGAGTTTAATTGTTCTTTCCTGTATATTTTTTTCTTAATCATTTTTCCTTCAGAACTTCAAATGCTTATATAGTCCTCTTCACTTTTATTGTGCTGCCCCAAAACAGCGTCTACACTCTCCTTACAAATTTCAACCATGATCAGGTCATTTTTTTGGATACAGAGAAACATCTACTTCCTGAAAAGAGAATGTTATTTTTGGTCAGGGAGGTCTTTATTAAAGGGATGTGAAGAAATCATTTATCATAGATGCTGCTCCTGATCTCCAATGCTTAAGCCTAAATCTGTGACAAGCCGGCGGGATGTCAGTAACCACCCTTGTGAAGGCTCCTCAGCCGGCTAGACGGTGTCCTGCATTTGTGTGTCTTCCCTTTGTTTGGCAGTATCAGTCTGACGTTTATATCAGAGCTCTTTGAGCCAGAAAATGCTTGTATCTGTACCTGATGTCCTGGACTGGACCTTTCAACTGTTTCCATATGATACTGAGGAACTTTTTTTCTAGCAATCAAGGGGCTTCTAGGACACACTATCCAGGTACTGTTCTCTAACTACATTTAAACTTAGAAATTTAATCTTAAAAAAATGAATGCCCAGAAATATGCTCATTTATCTCTTTAGGTCGATATCTGAGACAAGCTGGAAAGCTCCTTTTGTAGAACCCATAGCCAAAATCCTCAAGGCCTTTACCAAGGCCCTAATACCTAGAATTTTCTTCTCTGTAATCTCAGCAGAGTTTTATCATATTGTAAAATCATTTTCCATAATTATTTGGCCTAGACTTTGTGGAGTTCAGTTTCTATTTATAGATTGAATTTGATTCTTAAAAAAAAAAAAAAAAAACGGTTTTTATGTTGACCTTTGGGTGGTTTGGCCTAATTTAAAGCTGCTGGCTTTATAATTTAAATAATTGCCATGCTGTAATTATTACAGACATAATGAAAAAAAAAAAGTAATTTTTGTCTACCTTTCTTGCTGGAATCCAGAGAATCATAGAATATAGTTATGAACAACTGGTTCCAAACATGTCAAGTTTTGGTTGATTGAATTGCTGTTTAATAATATTGAAATAAATGGCTTATCTTGAAGAATCTAAGCCATCTGCTGCCTTATTTGGTAAACAGTCTTCAGTTTGTGAAAGCCAGAATTAGGTTTTGCCTTAAAATAAATATTTAAGACTCCAACAGCCTTTTTAATGATTTTGGTTTTATGATATGCTCAGAGCTCTCATGCTGGTTCTTTTGTTTAAAGATCACTAGCTCTAGCTTCGTGCCTAAGTGCTGTGGCATGTCTCTCTGCTTTTTGCTAAACAAGGACAATCTAGAATTGATAGACAATACATTAATATCCAAAAATAACTCCTCTTTGTCATGCCATGCACTGTTGCGTTGACCTATATTAGGCAAGTTCCTTTTAAAAATATTTTAAAATGCTTAAATATATTTTAGCCAGTGAAAATCTGCTCAGGTTCAGCCTATCAGCTTCCCTGGATCTGTGCCAGCTGCTTGAGCTGAATCATTCTATTTTGAGGCATTCACAAATAAATAAATGGCAACAGCATTTAGATTAAGTTGGATAAGAAACACAGTGAAAGTGCTTTAGGAAGTCACCAATGTATTGATTTTTCAAAGCTCCATTTAAGACGTGCACTGTATCTCATGGAACAGACAGCAGCATGTGTGAAAGCAGAAAAGGAAGGAAGAAAAGAGAAACTTGGAATTTTTCACTCCCAAGTTCAGAATGTGAGGGAGGGAATACCTGGGATGGGGTATTGCTGGAGAAAGAGTATTTAGAAGATCAACTCATGACAAACCATGCTGAATTGCTTTGCTTTGCCTTAATGGTGGTGGGGTGGAGGGAGCGAGGCATCAGCTTGTGCCTCCCTATTAGGGGTCTTCTGTCAAGGATTATGGCAGGTCAGTTTGTTCTAATGGAAAGTGGTTTAACTGAAAAAGAAAAAAAAAAAAAAGGGAAAAAAAAAGCTTTTTTAAAAGCAAAAATGGCCTTGCAAAGTACTTCTGGCCTTCCATTTTAACAGCTGAGTAAAACGTTATTTGGAATGTCTAAAATAATCATGTGCTAGAAATAAGCTTTTAAAATGTGAAAATAAAGATATGTCTGTGTGTCTCTACAAAGCAAACAAAGTAGATCTGAAAGAGCTCCTTTTTAAAACACTATCTTATATTCTGCAGTGATGAAAGATGACAGTAATTTTCTTTCTCTTTCCAGACTCATCTTCTGGAAAGGTTAGTATTTAGAAGCCCATCTCTTCTTCTTACTGCCTCACAGTTTCTCTCCCCTTTTTAAAAAAAAAAAATAATAATAATAATGAAAATAACACTTCCACCTGGTTATCTCTTGTTGCCAGTCCTTCTCTTTCTTCCGTCAAAATTGCTTTCAGGATCATTATTTTCTTTCATCTTCTGAGGATGGCTAGACAAAGTTTGCCTTGATGAGCTCTTGTTAAAACAAACAACTTCTTTTAAAGGATATTATGGAGTGGAGGAGGGATATTATAGCGGAGTTTCCGGACTGCAGGGATTAAGGTGTTGAGAGCTGACCATAACAGCAATATAGCCGGGCTGGCACCGTTCTGCCCTTAGTTAATAAATCCTGCTGGTTTCAACCAGTCTGATACTTGTTTATGGTACAGTTAATCTGCAACCAGAGAGACTACTCACAGATAACTAGGAGCTGACTGTAAATATATGTTCATTCTCTCTTGCCACGTCTGTCCACATTAAGCTGACCTCACTGTGCCTTGATTCTGCATATAGCGGGTGCTGGTCCCACCAGGCTTCCCGCAAGCCTTGAATCTACCGGCATCTGCAGCTTTACATCAGTGACCTGCAGCGAAACGCTGGCAATATTTCAAAGCTTTTCACAGCAATTTTCAGCAGTTACCACACTAATTGTCGTATTGCAGCATGAAGTCAGACTTCAGTTGTCCGTGCTCTGGTTGCTCGTGCTCTGGATTTCCAGCGCGCTCCCCACGCGGAGCTGCCTCCGTTACGCTCCGGCCCGTTCGCGCTGTGCCGAGCAGCGCCGCGCTCGCTCCCGCTGGAGCAGCGGCCCCGCTCCCAGCACCGCCGCGGGCACAGCTGGCGCCTCGCGGCACGGCTGGCTCTGAGCTCTGCTTCACCTGAGCGGGCGCCCCGCGCGGCCGGCGCCGCTCCAGGCCCTGCTCGGCGCACAGCGCTCCTGCCCGAGCCCAGCCTGCCTGCGCTGGGCTTTAGTACACCGGGCTCAGCATCAACCCTGCTGGGCTCCCAGGTGACAGTCATTCAGATGCCTCTGGGCTTTTCTCCCCTCTACGTTCCCAGAAAGCTTATTTAATTTACTCAGGTTGTGGCAATTTTGGAGCTGCTTCTGGCCTGGGATTCTGCATGAGCTAGTAAATCTCCATGGGAGTGCTGGGGATCACAGAGAATCCCAGAATGGCTGGGGTTGGAAGGGACCTCTAGAGATCATCCAGTCCAGCCCCCTGCTCCAGCAGGGACACCCAGAGCACGGGGCACAGGGTGGCAGCCAGGCGGGTTTGGGAGATCTCCAGGGAAGGAGCCTCCACAAGGAGCCTCTC
>VZSV01000016.1:2665938-2683251 GCA_013398735.1 Nothocercus julius
ATATCCTACAGTCTTTCCTCATAAGAGGTGCCAGCAGGGCTTCTGTGCAACACCTGCTTACAAGTAGCACTGGTAACCTGGAGCTGACACTAAAATGTCCAGCTTGCCTTCAACCGGCTCCAGGCAGAGCCACTTGGAGGTCCCTCCATCATGCTTTTTATAACATCATCATGCTCTTGGTAGCATACCATGTCATCAAGGCTTTTTTCACTGTGTAATTTGAAGTAATCCAGCCTTTATTGCTTTACATTCTCAGATATATTTATATATCTCAGTAAGAAAATGGAAAATTTACCATTTTGGAGGAGTATCTAACCACTTTTTAAAATACTTAAATGTTTTCTGCATAAAGTAATGCAGTCTGAAAAAAAAAATAAATACTGAACAAGCAAAAGGAGTTAACCAGATTCCAGCGAGGGAGACTCTGCCTGTGAGAAATCTCCACAGCAGAGTGAAATCTGGCTGCACTTAGCTCGTTTGCTGGAAGGAAACCAGACCATCATTTTGCCCACTTCCTAGAAGAGTATGTCTGTGGGGGTTCTCTTTTCTTTCTCACCAGCGCTAGAGATGAAAACTTGCAGTAAGACCTGGCTGCTAGAAAAGCCTCCTCAAGCAAACTGTTATTACAGAAAACACTAACATCAGCTCAAGTTCGCTGTCTTTGCTCTTACACACATTATAAATACCTCTTCCTGTGGTTTGACAATAGTAGCGGCTCAATTGCTTCTTTCTTGGAACAAGAAATGCAAAAATAATTGCTAAAGCTAATTCTATTTCTTTGCTGTGTTATCCTGTTTGCTTAAAGCCACCTTTATCCTAACATCTAATTACCGTTCTCCTGCCTGTATATAGATAGGAGTAGGAGAAAAAAATGCTTACAAATACTGAGTTTTCCAGAAACGTGTGGTGTGAACATGATGGGAATTCTTCCATATGTTTGTCCCCAAATACAGTATTCTTTTGCCTTGAAAAGACCTTCTTCCTTTATCATGTATGTGGGGGAGCCAGCAGAGACCCCACCGTGCTCTCCTGTGCTAAAGGAAAACTAGATTCATGAGCCTTTGTAATGCTGCTTATAGTAGCTTAGCACCAGCAGGAAACAAACCCAATGCCTTCAGTTCTTGTCTCTGGACTTCCCTGACTCCATTAAGAAAAAAAATTAAAAAATAATAATAAAAAAAATTGACTTACATTCCCCTTACAGTTCTTTCTTTTCTTGAAGCAGATTTACTTACTTCCTTCTATCAGCAGAGTTAGGACAGCAATGACAAGTAATTCTGTAGCATGGTCTTCACCTACCCCAACTTCTTAAAGCAGTTATCCTTTCAGTACTTCAGTGCAGCCATATCCCCCCATCCATAATGTGTGTACTCCCAAAAACTATGGTGAGCATTATGTCAACAGATAGCAAAGCAAATTTTTCCTGTAAGAGATAATGCACTAGAGGAGGTGATGCCTGTACTTAGGGATATATAGGGACAGTGTATGTGGAGCAGTAGGTGGAGAGGCAGAAGCAGGATCAGCAGCTGGAGGAGATGCTGGATTTTCAGCAGCTGGAGGAGATGCTGGATTTTCAGCAGCTGACGTCTTTCAGAATGGTCTCGCCCTGAGTGTTTAATCCTTGTGCTGCTAAATGTCATGATTACTCCCTTTTCCTATTCTTCACCCTGGATAGATAAATAAAATTCAGTCAAGTCAGAGAGAGAGGATGAAAATGATGCAAATGTAGCCATTGAGCAGTAGACAACAAGAAGGCAGACAGTAAAAGATTAAGGTCAAGCTTTTGGTTTCACAGAAGTGACGAAGTTTAACAGACACAAAGCATTCACCCAAACAGCCCAGGCCCCAAACCCAACATCTCCTCTGGCTCATGAGTCTTAGGATCTTGCCACCCTTTTCTGAAGGGTTTTCATCACCAGCGCACTGTTCAGGTGAAATAAGGTCAATCAAGCACAAAGGATGGAAAAATGAATGGGGAAATGACGGTTAGCAGAGAAGGATACTAAACAGCAATGAACACTGAAATGATGGCTGAAAGAGTGATGGTGCAGGGTGGTGGTGTTCTGAACACCGAGAAAGCGATAGCAAATACTCTGCTGTTCATCTGCATGCAGCAAAAAGGCAAGAACTGTGCTTAGAAGTTTCTGTCTAACTTAAGTTCTGCACAACATGCTATCGCTGTAGTTTACATGACAGAAATCACGGTCTCCCTTCAGTGACCCCTTAGAACAAGCTACTAAGCTGCAGCATCATTACATGGTCACAGGCTTTCCAGTCAGCAGGACTCGTGCCTTGTTTGGGACATCAGATGAACGACACTTAATGTGCAGCAACCCAGCCTGGTTCTCCCTTCGTTACTGAGCGTGAGGTCCTCAAACTGATTTATTACATATTGCTCCAGAGACAGAGCTGGGAATTCCCTTAGGAGCTTGCCTCACTATAGTGCACGAGTGTCTCGCAAAGCAAGTTATTTGGTTGTTTTTGAGGATGGGGGACAGAGAGAACAAATGTGAAATTATCTGTTAATTTTGGGTGCCAAACCTGAGACATTTGAGATCTGATTTATTCAAAGTGCTTAAAATGAACAGCACTTCATATGCTAAAAACACAGCTCCCATTGCTCTTACTGGGAATTCTCCTTGCTTTTAGAGGTTAATAGCCTGGGATCTTTGGCTAGGCATATGGAATATTGGAGGCAGAATCACAGAATGGTTGAGGTTGGAAGGCACCTCTAGAGATCATCCAGTCCAACCCCCTGCTCCAGGAGGGACACCCAGAGCACGGGGCACAGGGTGGCAGCCAGGCAGGTCTGGAAGATCTCCAGAGAAGGAGCCTCCACAAGGAGCCTCTCTGGGCAGCCTGTTCCAAAGGGACATAAAATTGCAAAAACTCAAATGCAATGGAATGCACTTCTTCAGGGTAGAATTAACCAAGACTCTCTTCTCTCTAGCTACATTCCATCTTATTCACTGTCATTACACTTCAGAGTAAAACAAATCCTTCCCTATACAAACCTGATTTGTTCCTAGAAACACAGGGTGTAAATAGAGAGATGAGAACAGCACTCACAGGGAAAAGGAAACAGTTCAGGCAGGAGAGAAATGCTCTACAGCTCAACATTAGTCTGCATGGACTAGCATGGCTTTGGCCTCTGATCATGGGACCCTTGCTGAAGAATAAGAGCTGCCAAGAAGAGGCAGGATGCATCTGAGAAAGTGAGGCAAGGGCATATTTTCCACTAATCTAACTTCGTGCTAATCTAGTGAAGAGGACTTCAAACTGGGTTTAAGAAGCATTTCTGCAGAAAAAGTTACGCGGGTGCTGATGGACGTGAGCCCACCAGCGTGCCTTCGCAGTGATGCAGCCCAGCGGCATATTGCCTGCATTAGCAAACGTATGGCCAGTGGACTGAGGCAAGGCAATATTCCCTCTGCCTGGCACGGGAGAGGCTACCTCTGGAGTACTCTGTCCAGTTCTCGGCCCCCCAGGAGCCATCTCAGTGAGGTGCAGAAAATCTAGAGGAGGGACATCTAGATCGTTAGGAGCACAATGCACGAGAGGCTGAAGGAACTAGGCTGAAACCCGCAGAAGAGAAGGCTAAAGGGACAGGCGACTCTAGGTGCAGCCCTCAACTACCTAACTGGAGGTTAGAGAGCATACGGAACCAGGCTCTTCTCAGAGGCACACAGTAAAAGGTGGA
The DNA here is from genome assembly GCA_013398735.1 of Nothocercus julius. Classification (NCBI taxonomy): domain Eukaryota; kingdom Metazoa; phylum Chordata; class Aves; order Tinamiformes; family Tinamidae; genus Nothocercus; species Nothocercus julius. The sequence continues at coordinate 2,669,639 of VZSV01000016.1, forward strand.
GAAACAGGCAACTGCCACAAGCTGCAAGAGGTAAAATTACAGTTACATGAGAGTGGCTGCAAGAGGGCTGGAGATCCACAGAGTACTTCAAAACTGGTCTGAACAAGGCCCTGAGTAGCCTGACCTAGCTTTGAAGTTGCCCTGCTTTGAGCAGGTGATCTTTTTTTTTTTTTTCTTTTGTATCTGTGATTTTTCTCTCTTAGCTATCTAAGTTCTCATTTACTTCAAAGCCCCTTGTCAAAGCACATCATTTTCTTCCACATAAATCACATTTCACCATTGCTCTGGGGGCTAGAATAGGTTTACGTGACTTCACACTTTGCCAAGGGTCTTTCAGGAAGATCGTGCTAGACCAGGGCTGCCCTGTCACCTAACACAGACACCCACACTCAACAGGAGGTAACGGTGAAGAGCCTCTCTGCATACTTAGATTGCAAGATCTACGATATTCTCCCTTTGCAGGTGACTACAGCGGTAATATATCACTACAGCTGAATGTGGTTTTACTACCTTGACAAAGTTCTTATAAAGGCTTTCATATTTTGTACCTAATGGACACCTTTCCTCAGTGACAGACTGAGGAAAGGTGTCTGCAGAGAGATACAGGTAACTGCAGCACTTTCTCCATTGCATGCTAGGAGAAGGGATCATTTACTAGTCTTATCAAAGAGCTTTTCAGCCACTCGAATTGGGGCACCGCAATCTGAAATGAGGCATTAGTTAACTCATACAAGAGGCCCAGGTGGTGTGAGGGTTTGAGGGAATATCTACAGGTCCCTTGCAGTCTCTGCAAGAGGAGCCGTTACTGAGGCCCAGCTGCAGCATCACAGCAAGAGGCACCATGGGTTAGCTCCAAGCAGGGCGACGCTCATGGTTCCCAAGCTCCAGGCAAGGCGACGCTCATGGTTCCCAACTTGCTTTCCTGGGTACTCCGCCGTGCCTGAGCATGGACACTGCTGGGACCTTCAGCTCCGCTGCAACAGGCACACAGATGAGGTTCTCTGCCCAAGAGAAGCTTAACAGCTCAAAGTTAGGGTTTAGTCTGGTTAATTTTAACACTTTTAACAATTTTACTCTTGCAGACACAGCAGGTACTGTGTGGCTCTCACTTTTATAAAGCCAAATGGTGAAAAAGCAAAAATGAAAGCAATTTCAAAATCTGTTCATTAAGACGTGGTCTGTACTATGGAAATAAGCAAGCATTACATCTAAGAATAATCTAGGATTATTTTATTTAGTGTTACATTTGTAGTTTTTTTTTTTTTTTTAAGGACTAGAAGTGTTTCAAGAATTAGTCTGTCTTAAACTGTCAGTAAGCACTGGTGGCAACGACCGGGCTTGTATACATACCATAGGTGTTTTCCTAAAACAGCAGGCAAGCAAACGACTGGCAAACTAGAATAAATACAGGATCAAAAAGGAATGTATGCGAGTGGCATTAGTCAGTGCTACCAGCTTGTAAGCTTGTACCAGTTTAATGTTTAATCCCAATCTGGGCTTACCATACCGATTTTGGATATGTAATGGATGCACAGGGCAGATTTGCTCTGAGATAACAAACTTTTTAGCATCCATTAACAGTTAATGTGTGGCAAACGGCCCTGATAGGCAATCATTTAGCTTATGAGAACTGCATTCTCTTGCACTTCAGAGTCTAAGAGAATGAGTAAGGAAACTAAGTAGTTTTAAGGTAGGTATAAGGATCTGTTATGGAACTAGATGTCTTTTCATAGCATTATGTTTTCAGTAAAAAAAATTAAGGTCATTTCTTTGTCTGCAAAACACATTAGATCTGTTTTGGCTCCATCTAGAGATTCATTTACAAATTGACTGTAGTACAGTCATCTGTCACTTCCCCCTAGACATTCTGCTGAAGACCAAAAAGTATCTGAAACAGAATATCGATAACTACTACTTAATGCTGATATTACTACTGGTTCTAAACAATTTTCCATCTCTTTCCCAACCATTCCTAAAAGGTGATACTTTATAGATTCCTCAGCATAGCAACAGCCTTCCAAAACCAAATGCTGATGCAGCATCCAGAACAACAGCCCTGCAAACCCCTCGCAGGTCATGGCATGTGGCCAACAGAACTGGTTACTAATCTAGACTACCTGTATAGCAAAGAACTGATGAGCTCAGAAAAAAAGAGGTACTAGGGGATGGGACAGAAATGAGCGTGTTACTTCATTCCCTTTCACTGAACTATTCACAGCTTTTATTCTCACATAAGACAGCAGCAAAAACAGTACGAAAGAAGTTAATTTAATTAAGGAGAATCAACTAGTGAGTGACTTGCTTTCTCGTTATCAGTACAAGAGTGTCTTGCTCAGTGCAGTATGTGGAAAAGAGCACAACTAGGAGGGAGCAGAACCAGAACGCTGCCCCTCTACATTTTTCAGCCCAACCTGCGCTTCAGCTGCAAACTTTTACATGGCTCCGGATTCAGTTCTTCCTGCAAAGAGGGACCTGAACTGGTATTTAATGGGATACACGCACCTACATGCTGAGTCCTGGAGAACTGCTAGATCCCAAATTGTCACCTGGAATTCTGCTACTGCGGCTGTATGGAACAACAAGCACTTTGGCAGAGCTAAGAGTCTCAGTATTTGTATCCAGGATCATCTTAGGTAGCATCCACAATAGATGTGTATACATCAAAAAGCTCAAGTCAGTAAGGTAACTCAGACCATACGTAGTGCTGAGTTCAAAAGAAAGCAAAACAGTCAATAAAATAAATAAAAGTAAGCAAAAGGATTAAAGGAGATCACTTCTCCCCACCTCCCCTGGGACTTTTGCCTACCAAGTTCTATACCGCACTTTATAAACACTGCTACATAATCAGGTTAGCTTTTTTCTTAACATAGAACCAACATTTCCTACACTGAATTAAAACCAACTGAACAGTAATTCAACTTAGGCTGCTGCAAATCCTCTGACAAAGGGGAGGGTTCTGAGTACATCCTTTCAGGGGGACATGCCATTAGCAGAAGGAGATTACAGCAAATAAACTATTTCAGGTTAACAAAAGTTAGGATTATAAAATTCAGACTGATATAAAAAAGAAAGTCCAATATTACAATTTACTAGTAAGAATTGTTTTCTTCATATTTACTTGGGCTGAAAAAAAGAAGTTAAAGGACTAAAAGGAGACTACTGTTTTTCAAGCTATTAAGAGATGCTTAGAGCTTTGCTACAGTGATGTGTCACATATCTCAGAACTTTGTAAACATAACCGGTGCTGAAGTTCTTAGATACTCCTGTAGTATTCCATACATGAGATATTCAGAATGATCAAGACTTCAAAACCTAATTAAAGGCTGAGCGCACTGGGACTGCTCAGCCTGGAGACCGACAGGGGATTTATCAATGTGTGAAAGTATCTGAAGGGAGGATGTAAAGAAGGTTGTGGCCAGTGACAGGACAAGAGGCAATAAGACAAACTGAGACACAGTACCTTCCATAAAAACATCAGGAAAAACTTCTTTACTGCTGGAAAAATAACTCAAATTTGCTTTGAATTCTGAAGTTCCAAAATTGGCTCTTATTTGGAATCTGACCAATTGCAGCTTTCATGGCAAGCCTAGAAAAGGACAGTATCATCATCTAGGAGGAGAAACACCAAAAAAAAAAAAAAAAAGGAAAAAGTTTCTGAGCGTGTTTTTTCTTGGCACCCACAGTTCATGAGCTCAGCTTTGATTTTTCAAACTCTTCAATCATGGAAAGCTACACTTCTGAGCACACACAACACCACGCCATGTAACAGCATCTAAACTGGACCTTGGCAGGTGAAAAGCTGCTTGGGAATATTAAGCACCTGAAGAGTCCACTATCCTCCACAAGCTTTTAGGAAAACAAGTGTGCAAGAAAGAATTGCATCTTCACAAAGGCAACTGTAAAAATCATGTTAAACATCCCTGAAGAAAATCTCACAACTTGCATGAATTAAAATTTTGTTCCTTTTTAATCTTGGCTATTTTCAAATCTCTGACAGCTCTGGAGTTTCACAATCTAAATTAAAATCAGGGTCTTTTTGCTGTCTTGGACTTCTGCACTCCTTTGTACAACAGCACAGCTTCAGTGAAATGTGGTGGGATTCTCACCTATAGGCCCATGGAAAGCAGAATTTCGTGGCAAACCAAAGATGGAAGGACTGGCTTGAAACTATCCATTAAGCTGGGCTGTCTTCCCCCCTTACCCCCCATATCTATTGATCTCAATTCTCAATCTTCTAGAGAGAACTGAGATGTGGATTTCAAAAGGACAGAAACAGCTAAGTCCCCAAAAGGTACATGAAATCCTACCATTTCTCTCCTGAGCACAGGTTGCTGCTTAGGAGTAGGTGCCTTTCTACTTTGTGTGTTACATTACTCTAAATTCCCTTGTTAAAGCACAGAGATGTCAGAGCAAGATGCATGTAACATCTACCACTTTCCCTGTGAGGGAGGATGGATCCATTAAGAGCTCCAAATTCCACTCTGGGTGGCCAGACCTCTAAAACCAAAGCCCTGATTTGTAGTTTTTTAAAGAGCCTGAATCAGAATTAGTAACTCCTTTCAATTAAGAGGGATTGTGGGACCGTCCTCAGCAAATCTGCTGGATATGTAGCAAATCTTTTACAGGAGAGAAAGAAACCCAAACCTCGATTTCAAGATGACCACTGACATAAATCAGGCACACTGTTGGTTAAGTGTGCCAGTGGATAATTATCTTCCATTAAAGTTGTTTACTTCAAGACAGAGTTTATCTAGCTTAAAGACATTTCATGCCATTATACTTTTGCTAGATCAAAGAACTCTCCCTAATCAAACTGCTTTTCTCTATGGAGGCAGTTATAGCTATGTACTTACTCCATAACCAGGCCTGTGCTTAAACTGAATAAATTAAGCACTTTGAGTATTATCAAGCATGTTCTTGATTCTTGGCACAAGAACTGGATACTGCATTTGGCACTAGTGTAAGCACTACTGGAACAAAAGTAATATAACCTCCTCTCTACCCTTTAATACTCCCTTTTTAATGCATCCAAGAACAGCATTTGGCCAAGTGGGAGCTGACTATCCATTGTGTCTTGTAACCTTCTCTCAATCTCTGATTCTTGGGATGGGCTCCCATTCTCTTTCCAGATGTGTGACTTTGCAGCTGGTGGGAGTGAGGCAGGCTGTACAAACCGGACACCAAAGAATGGAAATCCATCAGCTGCAAAGTCCACCAACCTCAGCATGCCTGGAAACTGCAGGGCTCATCAGTGGTTCAGAAGTCTCCTCTGGCTTCCCCAGATCCCCAGACAGCTATGAGGTAAAGCTGCCGGCTGCATAATGGAGCGGGGAGAGGAGATGGCCCTTCTGCAAACAAGGATTTGTAGAGTTCACAAGAATTTTGTGTTATAAACAACAGTGAGAAAGTTACAGCATGCTTGCAAAAACCTGAACTTCATCACTGAAGTCAATAAAGTATTTTTATAATTTATTCTTTAGGGATTAAGTGATTATTTTCAAAAGCTCCATTTTTAATTTTAAATTAATTTGTAAATACTCCAAGAAGTATTCCTTGTGCATTATCTGAATAGACGGTGCCTCAGTTGTAGTGCAAATTTCTCTAACTTCTCTTTTTCTCTAATTGCATACTGTAGGCCATGCTCAAAACATCACTAAAATCTTGAGATCAGCTCCTCTAATCAAGCAAGGTGACCAGCTCTAACACAGCTACACTTGGGACATCTGTGCCCACATCATGCCTTATCCACCTTCGAAAGGCAGATAATGTCTCAAATAATGTCAAGTAAAATGATTTACTGGAGCACCATGAACACGATGAAATTTCTCAAAAACACGATTAAACACTCTTTCAACAGAACTTAGGACATTGTGGCATTCTTAAAACAAGGAGTAAGGTCCTTCAACATCAACTTAAATATGTATTTTAATCTCTATTTGGACCTAAGGTTTGAAGCGTGCTTTCAAATTTGCTGCTTTGATATATGCAAGCAATGCTTTTTTGGTAAGAGGTTAATTCAACTTTTTTTTTTTCACCACTAGAAAGAGCTTAAAGCTCAAGAGGAGGAAAACAAATGAAAATTTTTCGACAAAATAAGGAAAGTGCTCTGCCAAACAAAAAGAGGGAGGATATTGAATTTTTAAAACTTTTTTTTTTATTATTATTCTCCTAGTTAGAGGCACCTACCAAAGTCCAAATTTCATTTCTATTGGGCACAAAGTATTAAAGTAAAAAAGATTAAGATGGCACTCAAGAGATGAAACAAGCACCGAGTTCCCTGGAAAGACATAGTATGAAGTGTCATCACTTGCACAGTGAGGTATTTTCCTTTCATTCAGCAACTTTATGAGAAAGGTTTTTCTTGAAAGTGATAATGCTTATCATGTTATAAAGTTGTTTTACAAATGAAGTACTTAAACGGTTTCACTTCACTCACTTGCAAATCCATTTTCCAAGCTTGTATCAGCAATGTCTTATTACTTGCACAAAAAAAAAAAAAAAAAAAAAAAAAAAAAAAAAAGACTGGAACTTAGTTCTTCAGATTTAATGCAGCAATTGTGTTAAATGAACACATATACTACTTTCATATTTAAACATAAGAATCTTAATTGATTTAGGAGTTCCAAAGTCACAATATTGGAGTTGTTGCTTAATTTCAGATCTTAAGAGAATCCAATTCAAGAATTGTACATATACATCAAATTCTGGGTTTTTAATTTGCACTCTGCTACAGCTGCAGATTAGCGACTACTGTTCATATCCTAATGAGTCTCATGGCTTCCACTTCTAAAGTATCTAAAATAAAATGCTGCAAATAGATTTTGTAAAGCTGAATTTCCAAGTGTTTCACATTTGCAGCATGTACCAATTTTATGAAGCATTTTACCTTTCCTTTGTTAAAACAATTTGAAGTCATTCAAACTTGACACAATTACTATAATCACTAAGGATCTTAAAATGTTAAGAGAATTGATCTACCCTTGACTATTCTTCACATAAAAATATTACAAAACTCCCTGCAGTACAATCAAGTGGTAATCCGGTCCACTAAGCAGCATGCACTTCAGAGCAAAAGTTTGTCATTCACTACGCTTCTAATCGCAACACAACTAAACACCTATTTCCACTCAGAAATTAACCCTTGCCTGCACACATCCTTCCAGATTGCCTACCCTTTCCAGTAAATGTGAAACAGTATTATCTATATAATGTAAATTCAGATAGGTGTTTAATTTGAAATAGGTTATTCCAACAAACATTACTATAAAAAAGGATCATAAAAAAAGACCAGTTGAGATGACCTTGTTTTGTGCAAGATGGTTTTATTAACAGACCAGAATTGTGCAGATTGCAGCTGGGCATCTGAATCTAAAAAGGGGAAAACAAACAAAATATAGTTAGAACTGCAGAGTCTGGAACAACTTTAGCAACCTGCAGAGTTCATACATTCTGACAGTACAAGGTGTACTATACACATCTATACTAACCACAAATGTTATTTCATTGGTCTTGAGACTTCATGAGTCTTACACACAGACATCAAGAACTTCAGTATTTTGAGTGAAGTTGCTGGTTATTGACTTTAACAGGTTAACAAGCCTGTTGCCTTCAATTACTGGTATCTATTTTCCTATTTAACAGCTTAAAAGGTATGCACTTCATATTTTAAGACATATTAAGATACTGTATATACTGATCTTTTATTTTCAATAATCCTATTCCCATTAAGTTTATATACAAGACTGTTAATACACAAGAATTAAAGCAAAAAGCAAACTTGAGGCATGTCCACTTTAAGCTGCCATAAGAGCTAATGAATTTAGTACTTTGACAATACAAAGTTGTCAAAAAGCAGCATCAATTACTATGTCCTAATCTCTTCCCAAGCCACAAGGAATTAGTAAAAGTTCTTTACTGTGGATGTTTTTGAGCATTAGCACAAGTTCTTTACTATGGATGTTTTTGACTGTTAGCACTTAAGGCATAAGAAATAAAGATAAATGGCAGACAACCACATTTATACATGGAAAAAAAAAAATGTTCATCCTAAGGTACACGCCCCTACAGAAAGTCAGAGTACTTAAAATACTGACAATATCTCATCTGTGCATACTGCTCTGGCTTCCATCACATAAACAAAACATAATACTCTTCTGTTGTCTAAATGCATATTACTTATATTTTAAACGTATGATCAACTCAGAACACTAGGAATGTAGCCAAAACCAAGTGTAAGAGACAAGAACAACTAATATTTAAGCTTTAAAAAGAATGTTTTTGTTTGCACCCCAAGCAAAACAACTCCTTACAAGCATATTCCGCAAGAAATTAAACCGGAAGATGGAGTAAAGTCCTGATCTCTGACTATAGTGCATGAGCAACCAGCTGTGCATGCCTGCAACTTCTCTGCTAATATTCTGCTCCTCAGAGATATTTGTAACCACTGCAACAGTGACCTAGAAGCTTTCCTCCTGTATCAAGGTTCCTGAAAAGTCAGGCTTGCAAATAAACTTCACAGGTTTTTCAGTGGAGATGAATGGGAAAGGAAGCATGTCTCTGCTGACAGGAAAGCTGCAGGTTTTCAATTCAGGAAGATAGCTTCTATCTTATGCTAGGAGATAAAGTAGTTAAAGCAGTAAAAGTAGTTTTGCTCAACCTTGGTTATGAAGCTCATGACTTAATTTTTAAGGGTAACATTTGCCAGCACTTAAAACATCTACTAGTTTGTATTATGAGCAGCAAAATTTTCACAAGAATGCTAGTACAAGTAACATATCATCGTGGACATAAAAGCTTTAGAATCCTGTTCCTCAAAGTTATCTGCTTCTTCCCATTGACAAGCTATTTAATCTTGATAGGAACAGTACCTTCAGCAAGCCAGTATTTTCCTAGAGTTTCCATGGACCCAAATTCTCTGAAACTCTGCAGCTTCATAGTTAGAATAGGCAAAACAATATGCAACAAGCTGGGGAAGAGGGAACATGGGAGAGGGAACAGTCTACACAAAGAATATTTATGACAGCGAGGAAACAGCTCAGTTTCCCAAATTAAAGGATGCGATTCAGCAGTCCACTTAAGCTCTTTGAGACAGACAGGTAACAAACTTGAACTGGCCCTATGCCCCTTTTCTATAAAAGAAACTACATTAAAAAGGTTTGAAAGAAAGCAGAGACCTCCCTTCAGAAAAACAGACTTCTGAAAACAACTTATCCAAGCAACTGCATTTATGATAATGCTGTAAAGCCTGTATCTGTTTGAGAAAAATTGGTATTTCCTTGTTAGTCTTTCCCAATGTCAACAGATAAGTAAAACACTTCCTAAACTCTAGTCCATTTGCCTTAGCAAAAAAAAAAAAAAAAAAAAAAAAAAGACCTTTTATGCTTAACTGGAACTTGACTTGGGCAAGATTAAAACTGGTTTACCATGCAAGAAATATGGAGAGAAGAAGAAAAAAGGTACCAGTACTTTGCAAAACAAAAACAGCTTTGGAACTGAAAGGCAGAAATTTCTCAAAGTAGAAAGGGCAGACTGATGACAGATGATAGCACAGACTGCTTGAAGCAGATATGAATTCAGGACTCAGCTGTCAATGCCAAACTGCTGCAAGTGTCAAGAAACAGGAAAGAAATATTCCCATTCCAAAAACAACCCGGATCAAATGCACAAATTAGTCTTTCAAAGAGGCAGTCTTAGTTGTGTTATCAAGAAAGTTTAGAATTGAGTAGTTTTGAATGAAGCTAGAGTATTTGAAAAAAATAGACTACTAAAATGTTGTAAGCTGAGAATTTAGTCTCTCAGTCCTACAAAAGCACTTTTTGCATTGGCCAGACAAAGAAACACTACACCCATAGCCACGAAAGTCTTAAGACTGTATTAAGAGTTCACTATCTGGGACTGCAACTTTCACCAACATTAACGTTCCCCAGCACTAAAAGACTGCAATCAACCATAATCAAGACTTAATTTATTTCCAGACAGTTAAGCTTAATAAGATCTAAAATAAAATCAGAACACTATAGTTTCCAAATAGCTTTACACAAAAGGGACTGTCCAAGTATGAATGCCGACATATTAAATTAGAATCTTTACCCAATAAAGACAGCAGTCCATACAGCATGGATGGAACAGCAGATATTTATATTAATTTTTGGTAATATTTTTACCTTTAGTTCATTCTCCTTATGAGTCTGTTTATCTGATCTTCCCTGTTACCAGCATCGCCACCTTCTACAAAGTGGATGGTTTTCTTCTTCATTCCACCCCGAGGAGAGGATAACTTGAAGGGCCATAGGAAGTTGTTCACAACTTTGAACTTCTTGCCAACAGTGTAGATTTCATGGATGACATCTTCCATGCAGATGATGCCATGCTTTCCTAAAAATATCAGGAAAGTTATTTTCAAAATAGCTAGCTAAAACACAACCTCATAGTTTTTAGCTTATGGTAAACATAATTTTGATTCAACTTGATAAACCTGAGCAAGTCTGAAAGCAGCCACTTTGTCAAGACACTTGACACACTTTTCCGATTAAAATAAATTAGTTCTAGTTAACTCAGTATTATTTCCCTGTTACATTAGGCAAAGGGCATCAGGTCCAACTGCTGAAACTGGACAATCACATCAAATACCAAACAAAATCCGTGGAAAATATGTTGTGTTCTTTGAATAAAAAATAAATTAATACACCTGAATGCTAGTTATAGGGAGCTCAGTGAAATTCAGTTAAATATTTATGCTACTGAATAATCCCAAAATCTTTTGGGCTAATGCCTTTCTACAGTCTTTCATGACATGTCACATGAGTGAACCGTTTTGCGAAGGCAGGTGATTCAGATACAGACCTGCCATTACTATGCTGGTACTGTCAGAATCTGACCACCTACTGCACTGGAAAAACACCAAACAGTTTCACTGCTTTCTTTCCAACATAGCTGGAAAAGCAGCTGCCTCCCTAAAACAGTGCGTATGTGCCAGTGCACACGTGTGTAATTTTATTTTAGCCTTTTTTTCCCCCCACTGGCTAATTGTCCTGATAGGAATCTAAAAGTCAGTTCAGCAGAGCATTAAGATATAAGATGCAAGCAGTATCTAAATTAGAAACTTCAAGGCTGCTAATGATGAGATTCCCACTGCAGTACCTGCTCATAACTGAAAGATATATTAAAGATCACAGTTTCATGTTAAAAACTACAAATAATAATAAAAGACTTAAAATGCATTTGTCTGGAATCTACACTTTTTTTTTTGAAATGAGGTGGTATTTACCAAGGCGCTTCTGAATCAGGGAATTATCCGTTAGAGCGATGCGCTGCTTGTTGATCTTGCCATAACCACGCTTGTAGATCAGCTCATGCACAGACTTCAAGTTGGGATAACTGAAACAACAGCCAGGTGAAAACAGGAATTACTAACCCTGCAGCTTACATTCCAAGCTGACACCCCCAAACTGACCCCTTTACTCACCCCCAGGCAATGTAGGGTTCCACAATCCGCAACATGTTGATGGAAGCTTTGTTGAGTTTCACGAACGTCCCGTTAAAAATCTGACGCAGGCGAAGAAGCTGCAGCACCTTACGGACCTTGGGGCTAACACCGTTGGTGCTAGAAAGCAGAGCAGTCTCATTTAAATGTCTACAGCCCAGAAAATACTCTTATCGTCAAAGCAAAAGCAGATTAAGAAAAGCAATAGCATTTGTTCCCATCTTACAAGCATCACCATCCTATCAATTACAGTAAGCAAGTGTTGCCAGCAAGTTACTATTTGCTATCTCCATATATTTCAGCTGGAAGCTTATGGCTGATCTAACTTTATGGAAAGAACTTGTTATTTAACAAATACACTGAAACAATATTTTTTTAGAACTAACTATCCTTGTGTTCTCCCAAATATATTTCTTCCAATCATGTCCTTCCTGAGTTTGGTGGAAGGCTTTCCTAGAACACATTCAACTGAGCACTTGAGAAAAATTTAATGCTACTGTGAACTAGCATATAATTTTATAACATTTAAGGTAAAACCAAACAATTGCCTCATACTTTTGCAACCTTGCCCTTTTACCAGTTTTCCTAAGGGAGAAACACATGGACAGCATCATAAGTTTAGACTTAATGAAGTTATTCTCTGGCCAATATTTGACATTATTCCCAAAAACCTTCCAAGCTACTAGTGGGAGGCTCAGACTTATCTACTTATGCAAGTCCTCAAAACAGAAAGATAACAGCAATAGCATCTCCACTGCTTTTATATTGAAAAGTGTTCCCAGATGTATTAAATCTTACCCTCTTATCCTGATCACAAAGGCCAGCTTTGGTTCAGCTGGTACATAGTAGTTCCCAGCTTTTCGGGCCATCCTGGCCATGCGGATCTCCTGCCTGTACATGTGCCTGTACTCCTTGTGGTAAGCTTTGGCTCTCGCATAGATGAGCTTCCTTTGTGCCTTACGAAGCTGGAACAGTTGGAAGTCACTTGAGATTTCACAGGGTCTTTCAACACAACACAGGTAGCTTCAAATACTGTAGCATTTCCTTTATTTACACCGAACATCTTTATCTTTATACACCACATTTACCCTCACACAATCTCTTGCCTTGCAGATAATACACTTTAAGCTTAAGACAATTGTACACTTATCATTCATTCCACCCACAATCAGTTCACTACACACTTTTTTCCTCCCACCTGGTAAACGTTTTACACCAAAATGCTAAGAAAACATCAACTTGTCAGACCCCAAATACTTCTCTAACGCTTCATATGAGAGGCGGTCACGTTCCACTGACCTGCCCGCAGAAGAAATAATCAATTCATACAAAAAACTGTAAGAGATTCACCTTCTTTTGAGCCAACAACCTCTTCAGACGTTTGGCCTTTATGGCTGCATAAGCCTGGCGCTTTTTCAGGAGGGTTTCCGGAACAGCCGGCACTTTCTTTGCTCTAAATTACAAAAAAGAGACTCTTCAAAACCCACATACTTCACAGGTAGCACACGACAAACACCAACGTACATAAATCCCGAATACTAGGCTAACACAAGCCTTGTTGCCCTGCCCAAGCTCCTTATTGCACCTTTCACATACTCTGTTGTCAGTTACTCAAAACCTTAACACAGCCTCCACAGAGCATCTTCTGCATAAAAATGGGGCACCTGACTGACTTCTGCACTGCGCACCAGCACCACACACTACAGCACAATTTCTGGACACTTTCAAAGAACTTATATATTCTTAATGGAACATATCATCTGTGCAGTTTGGCATAACTTAAGAGACCAAAGAACTTACCTTTACACCTTCTAGTTCGTAATGATAAAAATTCTGCCTCCAGCAAGTCCTTTCCATATTAACAAACACAGATTTCAACAGCAGCTTTAAGAGGAGGGCCGGGTTAGCAGCACCCCGGATTGATCCCACAAAACACGTGCTTAACCTAACAACGCTGTGCAAAGCGCGCACGCAGGGGCGCCCGGCCGCCGCTCCGCACTCCAGCCCCGAGCCGCGTGGGCAGCCTGGGGAGCGCCAGCCCCGGTGCCTCCCGGCTGCAGCAGGCCCAGAGCTCCCCTCGACCCTGGGCCCGGCGGCCCGTACGCGGCTCGCTCGCTCCCTCCTTCCCTAC
>VZSV01000016.1:2698216-2740098 GCA_013398735.1 Nothocercus julius
AAATCTGTGTACTTAAAGTATATTTCATGCGGTGCGGGGGAGAAGATGCTTATTTCTCCTCTGTAGACAAAGTACAATTTTAACTGATGTTGTCTTTTGTTGTGACCTAATTCTTTAGGGTATGTTCTTTGTTGCCTTCACCTTTTAACCTGGATAGATCTTATCTCTAGTTTCACCCTATCCCCAAATGTAGGACACAGAAGTGTTGGTGTGTGCGTTTGTGTGGCTTTGCTTCCTTGTGACCTGTCATTGTTACGGACTTCTGTTTAAGTCTATCTTGTTTTTCACGAGCTTCTGGTTGCAAGGCAACTACAATAATATTACTGTGCATGTATGTTAAGCATTAACTGCTGTTACAGTTCAGTATTAAAGGAATCCCCATGGCCTCCAAACAGTAGGTTTTTATGTGAAGGCCAAATAAAGCTTTGGTGGGAAATTGAAGGTTGTGCCAGGCGCTAAATAACTAAGGGACTCCTTTTGCAGTGAAACATTGGAAGGTTTGGCTTTTTTGTTTCGAAGAGAAGGCCTGCTGCAGGCACGCTTGAGGGCAATCCTCGAATAGTTTCCTTTCATGCTTCTAATACAGCTGTCTATGGAAGCGTGACTTAAGGAAAGGTCATAGGCATCTCCTGATCCGTTCTGTTCCAGAAGGATCTGGGTGGACCCATAAGCAGTCAAGAGAAATGCTTGGGTGTGAGTTTGTATGTGTGAATGTATTGCTTTTAATTACTTTAAGACTTTTTTTTTTCCTTATCATGGGTTACTGAGAATAGCAATTGATGATCAAAATGGTAGTAATTTCCAGTTATTTGTAAATATTTACTTAGCCAGTGACTAACCATCCAGAGAAGGCCCAGAAATTCTTGAAAACAGTCAGCAGAGATATCTGAACTTCTTTGAAGTCAAGGGACGTGTGGTCCCTTATGCTAGCAAAATCCACAGTAGTTGTGGACACCGGCCACCTTCTCTGGTCTGTCCTTTTCTGATGGCACCACGTCCTACGTGCTGTGGTCTCCCTGATGTTCAAAGCAGTGCTTGATACTTCAATGTAGCCTTAGCATAGTTACTAATCTCATCTTAAAATAATAGTTAAATGATGCTAATATTTGAGATGCTTATCTAATGGATTTCAAGAAGGATGTGGAAATAATACAGAAAAAAAAAAAGCTATTGAGATGATAATACAAATGACAGGTTATTAGCTTAGTGACAATTGGAACCAAATAAAATAGCCAGGAGAGAAAATAACATTCAAAGCCAGGCTTGTAACTGTAAGAGATCAAAGTGATTGTCTTCTGAAATAAGCTGGACTATGTGACTATACCTAAAAGCAATTTTAACATATATTTATGAGTGTGCTCGATGTGGGTGTTTCTGCCTTTCTGGCACCTCCTTTTTAACACAGAGTAATGTAGCAGGACTTTTCTACCCGGATGGGGCAAATCTACTTTGAGGCAAGACTGCCACAGCCTGTACGCAGAAGATTTAGGAGTCTCTTATCAGAACTTCTTGCCTTTCTTCCCAGTTACTGAGATGGGAAGAGAAACTGGGACATGTGGTAATTTTTAAGTTTCATTTGGAGGTGGAATAAGTGGCTGCTTCCTCCCCTACATGGGAGTAGGAAAACGTGCAGTGTGGTCTGCTGTCTTCCCTGAGGAAGAACGGGAAAGGACTGCTGAATGCTCCTGTTGAGGCAGACAGGATATAACATGATTTTTAAACAAAACCACCCTTTTTTATTTATCAGGTGCTGGTGCTGATGACAGGAGCTATATGACCAGCAAGCATGAAGGGCAGCAGGCTCTTATCTCCACTGTAGTACCATGCTGCCAGAGTTGTCTGGATGGGTCTAATGTGACTAATAACAAATTCTAACTCCTGAATCTGGCTAAATGGTGTTTAATGTGAGGAAAAAGCAGAGGGCATGGTGAGCAAAGAATTGCACTCATTTGTATAGCTATCCAGTTGGCTGCTGTTGCAATGAGGAATAGCTTGTGTTGGGGAACATAATGTCTACTATACTAGAGCACAACCTGTAAAAATCCATCTCTGCTGAGTAGCTTCTTAAAGATAACCATGCTTCATCCCCAAGGTGAGGAGGCACTATGGAAAATAAGAGCCATTTCTTTGGCATAAAGCAATTCCTGCTTTTATAGGAACGTATCACACTTATGCCATTCAAATAGTTTTAACAAGGCTGTTGAGGATTGGCAGAAGGCAGAAAGTATGAAAAAATGACTGGCAAACAGACTTAAAGGACCTTACATGTTACCTGCTTTATTTGCTTCTTTAAGAAGACAATCCTGTAAATAAGAGGTAGCCCATCCTTTCCCACGTTTTGCTTTCTTCATTCAGTGTTCATTGTCCTGAGCGGCGTACAGCAAATGTTGTTTTCTCTGGATGCTTGCTTTCTACTTTAAGAATAATTAATCCAAAACTTAATTTAAAAAATCACTTTCCCAAACAGTATTTCTTCATATTCTCATTTGCTGTATTTAGACTAATTTGTCTTGACATTGCAGCTGTGCCGCTCTTTGTGTTGCACAATCTTTTGAGTTCTGTTTCATTAAGAATGGAACTAAAGAATTTGGGGAAGGGGAGGGAAGAAGTGCTAGACTGTTAGAAGTTAATTTGCCGTAAACCAAAATGTTGAGAACAGATTACGAAAGCTATGAAGTGACATGTAAATGCTTGTCCAGTTTCACACTTGTTAGAAATAAGTCAGTAAAGCTGCGTGCACATGAAGTACCCATTTGGTTACGGCTGCTGGGCATAGTTCATTCTTAACCAACGCTTTTAGAAGCATGAATGAAATTGCATAAAATGTTAAGAATGGTTTTAAGACCCCAAAAACTTAAGTTAATTTTTCAAGCTGTTTTTCCCCCTTTCTAGTTTCATACATTCTATCCAAAGGGAATTTTGTCCTTACTTAGATGCTCTATCTGAACTCTTTTGCAGATTAAAAGGCTGTGTTGTTTGTACAGTGCTTTTTGTTTGGGGGGATTTTTTTAAAGCTAGTTCTGAACATGAAGAGGATGCTTAGCTTAATTTTTCTTAATGTGCAATACTGTGTATCTTTTCCTCCTGCCTCAGGCTGACTCATTGCAATGCAATTTTTCATCCACCATGCTTTTTCTCCAGTGTTGAAAAATGTTACTTTCCTCATTAATAAAAGACATAGCTCTGTAAATACTTGTGTGCTTTATTTAAATGTTGTCTTCTGCAGCTGAGAGAGATAAAACTGAAACCTAAAGGGTCAAACCAGAAGGCAGATAGTTTAATTAAATCACCTCAGTTAGTTTGGATTATTTGGGGGACCTGGTTCATGACCTCTAATGCTTTGGATGGGCAGTATCACATTTCTTGTTTGGTATCTTCCGATATTTTTTTGTGGAGGGTTATTATGTCCGTGTCCCACCTCTGAAGACTAATGTGAGCTCTGCTACCTGTTCAGACAGACTCCAGATGGGAAGGCCACCCAAGAGGCATCTTGCCCCCGAACCAATCTAACTCTTAACTAGTTTCTCAGCCGCACAACAAGGACACAGAGACTACCGGTCTGGTGGGCAGATGTAGCCGGAGCTGACAGAAACTGGAAACAAGAGACTACGTTGGTCTGTTTTATGTAAGGGTCAGGAAAACTGGGGACTGAAGTCCAGAGGAAGCAGCTTTGACGGAGGGCGCCAGCCGTGCCGGGAGCTCAGCGAGCACACCGGCCTGCGTGCAGCCCGCTCGCACCACCGAGGGGGCAGCTGCGCTCCGGGGCGCTTTGCCGGCTGGGAGGAGCAGCGGGCGCGGGGCTGGAGCGGCGCCCGGGCGGGCGTCCTGCGCCGCGCGTTGTCAGCGCTGCCTCCCAGCTGCAGCGCGTGTCTGCAGGGCGGCAGGGGCAGCCCGCGGGGCAGTGAGGGTACAGTCGACTTCGAGGTGTCGCGGGTGTGATGGCTGTAATGTTTATCATCTTAGATGGCCTGAGTTCCACCTTTAAAAGGATTGGAGGGAGAATGTCCTAGAACAAGTACAGGCACCTGTGCTAAGCTGCTTCAGAGCAGAGCAGCAGTCTCGCTGTTTTCATGAATTGCTATTTGGCTTCAGAGCAAGACATACATATTTGTTTTTCCCCTTTGTGGCCCTGAATGACCTTTAAGAGATGACTTACATGAAGTGAGTGTTGTACCATTGCTGGAAGTGTTTGGTCTGCACTTGCATGGCTGAGGACATCACCCAGAAGTGCCATTATCGGGGCTTATAGGTCACATGTTGACTTCCCCTTGACTGAAAACTGGTTACTGAAGTCACGAGTTCTTAAAACTTTGTATTCCTTCAAAGCTTAAAAGATTACAATGTGGTGGAGAGTAGGCTCTCTGAAACCTGATGCTCTGTAGTTGTGCAGATTATTTCTCTTGTGCACGTACTTGTGAGAATACTGGGCTACTTTTTAGCTATAAGTAAACATAAACATTTATGGACATCTAGTTATACTTCATATTTAGAAAAGCAGTGTCACAGAACTTAATTAAAAACCAGCTCAGTGCTGGACGGTACTGCCCCCTCCCTTCCCGAGCGCCCGCAGCCAGCGCTTCCGTCCGCGCTGCGGGGCCTCCTGCAACACCGGGAGAAGAACGTGGGGAGAACCCTGAGCACCACCAGAGAGGGGCCTCCTAACTTGTGGCACCGCTGCCCTCCGACGAGGCCTCGCCGCCGTGTCGCGTGAGGAGGAGCTGGAGCTGCGCGCGCCCGGCGCCCGGGAGGGCAGCGGCGGAACTGCCTTCTGCTCTGGGGCTCTAAGAGGTTTAAAGACGCCTGCCCCGAGAGAAGCAACTAAAGCAAGGGAGCTCGCTTCCCCCGTCACTTTTTTGTAATTAACTTCTGGATTCTGTCATAACTGCATAATGAGGTTATATGAATCAACGGTAGAGAAGGCAAGGAGTCAGGAGGTCTGTTAATCTTCTATCATCTGCCAGCTGTCCAGTGAAAACACTCTTTTGTGTGGTGTTAGGAGGTCTGGATTAGTCATTTAACACCTGCAGGCAAAAATGTAGCACAAGAACATGTGAAAATCATTAGAGCAAAACTGTCCTGACGTCTGTGATTAGAAAATGCAGACAGCATAAGATTGGAATTAGATGGGTTCAGCTGTAGCTCGCGTGTCTTTTAAAGTGCGCAGCTGACATGATTCAGACCAACAATTCCGCAAGTAGCAAATACTTCAGGGGCATCTGCCTGCTCCGAGCTTGGATCCACGGAATAACAGCTCTGCCCTAAGCAGTTTCATATACTAACCAGACATGTTTGCAGTATTTAAAACATGTTGTCTGAAGTTCCTTGGCAGTTTTAAGTGATCCAGTATAGTACACTGATAACCTAGAAGCTGAAGTAAATCATAATTTAAAGACAAACACACAAGGCAACCTTACTGCTTGATACCTTTAGCATATAAGGTATTCTCATTTTTGAAGTAAGCATTATGCAAAGTTTTGAGTAAGCTTCAGAGAATACATAGGAGAGCTAGAAATTCCATCAGAGGTAATCTAGCTACAATAGTGAATGCCTTTAATGTATCACTTAATTTTTAAAGACATCAGCACCAATTTGATGTTTAAGCAGAAACAAACTTTTCTACAATCAAAGCATAAAAACTGGAATTTAAAATGTATAAAGTTTCAATTTGAGGCCTTGTTTGTTTGTTTGCTTTTGTTTTATCTTTGAAAGCATTACAATGACAGTTTGTAATAGAAATGTGTATCTTGGGTTCTAGTTAGAGCAAAGTACAGGCAAAGTAATTAGACTAGCAGATGAATGTATTTTGTATGTAAAAATAACATCACTTAAAAGCTTTCCCTCCAGTATTTCTCATTATAAAATGCCCAATATAACTAGTAAATTAGACAAACTCTACTGTATCTAAATTATCAGTATCCAATTGTTATGTTTTATAATTAGCTAAAACAGTTAGAACTCATAATTGGTACTAAGCAACTTGGCTTTGTTGGATGGTGTAGTTAAACACTTTTTTTTTTTTTTTTTCTTTCTCCTGGTTTAAAGTGTGGCTTCCATTTTAGGGTCAAATTATCTCTTTCTGATAACTAGTCTCTTGGAGAAAAATAAACATGTCTGAGGAAAATTGATCCTTTAACCTGCAGATATCCTTGCTGTCTTAACTCACAAACATTCTGTGGATTTTCTGTTGGAATTTTGAAGAAATTACGAAGTTCAAAATGTTGTATGGTGTATCTTGCTGCTTAATTCTTGGTAATAAACTGCGACAGAGGTTTTAAGACTTACCGCTAATATAGTACACTTGTGTTTTCTATCCTTGTAGACCACTAAAGCATTTCTCCCCAAGATGCTGGAAATGAATCATGGGCACATTGTAACAGTTGCAAGCTCCCTGGGATTGTTCAGTACTGCTGGAGTAGAGGTTTGTTAAGTCTATAATTAATAAGAAATATTGCATTTCATACTTAGGATAAGCTTTTTTTTTTTTTTTTTTTTTTTTTTTTTTTTGGTAGGCTGTGAAAAAAGTAAAATAAAGCCAAATCTTCAAAGATGCTTGGAAGTTAAGGTGCTTAGAAGTGTATCACCAGACCACTACCTATGAGTGGGATCCACAGAACTCAGGCAGCCACCTTATTTATATACTTTGCATGTGAACTTGCCACTCAAAGTAAAAGCATAGGACAGCTAAAGAATTAGCAGAAAGCTGTGTGACCTTTGAATTGCTTCCTAACTTTTAAGAACATGAAAAATGCCCACCCACCTATTCCTGTCAAGAGCTTTAATGCTAGGCTTGAAGCCAAAGGCAAGGATTTTGGAAAATATTGAATGTTTCCTGCTTCTGTGAGGAAGTGGCAGACTGCCTTCCAGAATATATGGCTCACCTCCTTTACTAGGCTATAGACATTTGGTCATCTGGTTGCTAGCAGTCAGCTGAGAATGTCAGTCTCGTGTGACTTGTTGGGTACATAAAGCTAGGTTAGGATTAGAGTGTTTTTTTGTTTTGGGGTGGGGGGAGTCATTAGTACAAATCCAAGTGAACTCAAAGCATTCACTTAATGAAAATGAGTCCATGTGTCTAATGGAATCATGGTCATACTGCTCCATAAGGCATGGGCTTCTTCAGACTGAGCCCACGTATTTGCCATTCCTTAAACTATGTTTAGGATGAGCAGCAGTATTCTTCAACAGAAATGATTTAAACTGGTGGAAACCTGAGGCTTTTTTAGAGGATTTACAGTCTTCAGAAAGCTATAAAGAATTTCCTAGGCTGTTTGACCACCAACAGAGGTAGTGGCACATCCAACTCAAAACTTGCATGTTACTGCTATCTATCCAATTATTTTCAAATTTTGTTCAGCTTAGTGCTCATATGAGATAGGAAAAGTATAGCTGCTGAAAACTAAATAATACGCTCCACTCTCCATAATGCCCTATGGTGAAACAAATATTAAAAATAAGGAATATAAGATTATTGTACCTAATTTTCTAGGCAGTATTAGGTATCTCAGTCCTTTTGTTCTAACACTTAAATTTAAACAGGCTGGTAATCAGAGTAACTTGCTATATGAGCCTGCCTGATTCAAAGACCTGAATCCAAGGTCATCTCTTCCTACATTCAACTTTTCTGCTTTCAAGTGTCTGTGTTAATTGCCTTAAAAGTACAGTGATAAACGACCTGATGTGATTCTGTGTTCAGTGGGTGGCTATGTTCTGTTGCTGCTTTGAAACTCCATGTAGAATCACATGAGCTATGCCTTGGCTTTGAACATAATTCATAGCTATTCTNTTTTTTTTTTTTTTTTTTTTTTTTTTTTGCCTAATTCATTGCCAACACAGGATTATTGTGCCAGCAAATTTGGAGCTGTAGGTTTCCATGAATCTTTGAGCCATGAATTGAAAGCTGCTGAAAAAGATGGAATCAAGACAACTTTAGTCTGCCCTTATCTAGTAGATACGGGAATGTTCAGAGGGTGCAGGATCAGGTAAGTTAATTTCCTCATCTGCTCTGTATTTGTAGTATAAGTACTTGAAGTCTACTAAATGTTTGCAGCTGGAAATAGGAATATCAAGTCATTATTTTACTGGCCTAGATTCCTGCTTAAACTGTGGCCATAAAAATATCAGTGTATAATTATCTCTGCTTTTCTAAATTGAGTGAATTTCTTCTGTTCTATTGTAGACATAAGAAAAAAAAAAAAAGTAGCTTGCTTATTATTCATTGTAATTGAACAGTGAATACAAAAAAAATGGAAGTCTTTGTCCCTGTGGAGGAATGCCAAAGAAAATGAATTAATGAAGCCTTGAGTGATCGAGCCTGCAGCATTTATGTGTTTTATTAATCTCCCTAACATCACATCTTTCAGAAAAGAAATAGAGCCCTTCCTTCCGCCTCTGAAACCAGAGTACTGTGTGAAGCAGGCAATGAGAGCGATCCTGACAGACCAGCCCATGATCTGCACGCCTCGCCTCATGTATATGGTAACCTTCATGAAGAGGTAATGTCTGAAACGCCATGTTAGTTGGCTGTATGACCTACAGTGTACTAGTAAAAGACAATGTCCACTTTCTGGATAGAAACATTCTCCCACCTGCACTAAGGCAATCTCCCAATGCAGTTTGTCAGAATTCCCAAGTCTCATCCTTGGCTTGCAGGAGCTTTCTTGGTTGCTTTCTCAGCCACAAACGTCACAAAAACAGGAACCTGGTATTAAGCATCCCAATTTAGCCCTTTTGCCATGTTCCACCTTTAGATTTCTCTTCTCTTTTCAACAGATTTGTAGGCTACAGAAACTTCCCATTGTTCCTCTCACATTCTGTGGCCCATTCCTTAGGAGCAGGGTGTGAGGAAGCTTCCAGCAACAAAGCCTCTAGCAGATTGTCTCCAGAACCAGTATATAGGAAGCCCTGGCTGCAGTCTCTCTAGGAATTGTGTGGATATGCAAGGGAAAAATCTGTACACTCAGAACTGATCATCAGATTCTGCATCTGTAGGAAGGACTGTTTAATAGGAATATTCCTATTAAAGGAGTATCTCCTCCCTGTCTTAACACGCAACAGGCTTTGTATGAGAACTCTGCTTAATCCATAGACACGCTGCTATTCCAGTGGTGCAGAGTAAGAAGCAGAGCTATTCCTAGTAGTTAATTATAGGGAACTGACTCATTTCTACTGATGCAACATCCTTTGCCTACTGTTTTTTAGGAAGCAGTTACACTGCTGAGCTGAGAGCCTTGGGGATTTCTACTTCACGCACAGATCAGTGCTCCTTCTATCCCTCAAGCCCATCCTGGTGGACAGGGTCACCCCAGGCTTGAGCCTTGACTGTTACCTCTTCCCTGGGAGGCAGCATGTCTGTCCTTGCTGGCAACAAGCAGAGGACACTCTGCAGTTTCGGAGCTAATGCCTTCAACAGGGAGCTCAGGGACTACTTCAGCGCCCCTGTGCCCGCCGTGCCTTGTGCAGCAGCAGGCAGATCAAAGGCCCTTGGGCTGGTTGTCCTACGTTCCGCACTCCCGCTCCTGACATGCAGGAGATCAAAGCTCCCGCGTAATCCGTGCCCCCGGCACCAGCAGCTAGATCAAAGGCCTTCCAGTGGCTGCTGCACAAGCGGTGCTGCTGACAGCAGCGACACCTGTACCAGTAACATCGACTTCCCAATGCTTCGGTGCTCCTTGCTCCTCATGGTTAGATTCTGTGCATTGCTTTCCGCTAAGTGAGTGTCTGTGTTTCCAAGGACTTAAAAAGTCATCCTATTTATTCCTTCATTACAGCTCCTGAGTACTACCCTTGAAATAAAATAGTATTTTATGGCTGTAGGAAAGAGGAGAGGGTCTGTAGCCAAGTGTTCATCCCGTAGTCACCTCTTGGACTTTTATTTGGGGAGAAAAGGAAACTACTCCCCTTATTTCAGGCTTGTCTTTCTGAAGCTTCATGATTGAGGTCAGAATGTAAGTCCAGGTTGTTAGACATCAGGTGATCAAACAATGGCATTAACTAACACTAATCCCAGAGTAAAGAATGTCTTAAATAACCAGATGCCTTCTGCTGCTGCTTTGAGCAGAAGCTTTGCTCTTGGTAGGCCTTCCGTAATACCCTTGCCCTCACTTCTTCAAAGGAAGCTCTCATGTTGGTTGTGAAGAAGCAGCAGAGCACCTGATCTGAGCTGGAGGCACATCAATAAGTAGCTTCCTTTCCTTTTCTGATTGCCTTTATGGTGGTGACTGTTGGGAATTTCTACTTCCTTCTTGGGAAGCCTTACAACAGTTAATATGTTCCTTTTAAGGAGACCATTGATACAGTAAGAGAAGATTTTTCTGTTTTGTCGTCTTCTAATAATTTTATAACTCTCTCTTTTCCTGCAGTATTCTGCCCTTTGAAGCTGTTGTATGCATGTATCGGTTTCTGGGAGCGGACAAGTGTATGTACCCCTTCATTGCTCAAAGGAAGCAAGCTACAAACAACAATGAAGCAAAAAATGGAATTTAACACTGTTTTGGATGGACTAGCGTTTATAGGGGGAATACGATGATGTTACATGACTGAATTGTGAAGTGCACTTGCATCTAACCGATGCAAATGTCAGCATCTTACTGTGGCATTCTCTTGGATCTTAAACCTGTGTATTGAACTCTAAAAAAAAAAAAAAAAAATTTTTTTTTTTTAATATACTGTAAATAAAACTGACTAGAGTACTTGGAAAATGTGATAGGTGAGCAAAGTGAATTTATGGTGTAGCTGCCACCATTGTCCTTTAGAATATTACTGTATGTGCAGTAAACTAGTCATGCTACTCCTCGCAGGGATACGTCGTGCCGTATCTCTTGCTCAGCCTGCGAGGTTTGTAAGCACTGTCTGCAGCTAGAAGATGCAGTGTTTCAGAAGTCATTTTATTTCCCTATGGTGTTGGGAAGGGGGGAGGGAGGGAAATGTCGATGCAAGCTACTGCTCGTGACCTTATAGCAAATTCAAGGACAGATTATGAATGCATCTCTTAGCTTGTTAAGCCAAGCTCTAAAGGACACATGGCCAAATTGTGGTGTAATTCTCTTTTGTAGCAATTGTGTGTGTTCTATTTAAACAAAGATAAAAGGAAATTTGTAAATCTCTGCCAATTCAAAGGCAAACGAATGTCTCAAAATACTCTCAAAGTTGTGCTGGGCATCTGGTTTTCTAGGAATGCAGTCGGTGATTTAAACTGACTTTTTTCCAAGTCGCTTGATTTGAAATATGCTCTGTTCTGTTCCCCGCTCTACTTGTCAGTCCCATCTACCCTTACGGGCTGTGTTTTGTTTCTTCCTCCTTATTCTTGCTTCCGACAGTTCTCCCCCACCCCCGAGGAAGTTGTTGTATTAAATTTCTTTAACTGGACTTATGCCTAAAAGACAAAGCAACTCAGCTGAGATACAAACTGTTTATGTAAGTGCTGGTCCTATGCCAACGTTTAGCAAAGGAAAAATAAAATAATGCCTGATGCAACTTTACATGTGGAATATGGAAGGGTGTAAAGACTTTTTTTTTTGAGTTCTACTCATGTTGTAGAACAGCAAATAACATTTTTTTACAGTATTTTTTGTAAAGCGAACAACTTTGTGCCTTGAATTTGGTAATCTGTATTAGTGAAACATTGTAAAGGTGAACTTCTACCTCTGTATCTTAATGTATACCATCCACTTGTAAACTACTATTGGACAAATTATGTGATTACTTTTTTTTAGAATGTCTTATTAAATAGTGACCAATGCCTGTGGTTATTAAAGTGAGCCACCTTTTCCTTAAAACAGTGATTGGAATGTTTCCTTGAAAGACTAAACTAATTGAAACTACTCACTTGTGTCTGTTCTCCAGTGTTTTAGTATCATCACAGTTCAAATACTTATTACCAAGTTCCTGTGGCCGGGGCAGCCTCTCGAGTAAGTACTGTGTAGTTAGACTTTTGGAACTGACAGGTCCTATTGAATTTCTAAATTCATTGATGAAGTAACTGGTCACAGAGCATCACAGAGTATTCGTTTTGTTTCTTCTTCACTGCTTCAGTTAGGTCAACGTAACCTAGTGTGGATGCCACTTTAATGGATTGAAAAGCAAATACAGTTTTAATAAAGTTGCAGTTATTACAGTATAAAATAATTTCAGTATCTGTATGGAGAAGAGTATTGTTAGTTAAGCCTGCTTAGACATTAATCTAAGGTAGAAGAAACTCCTTCCCTCGAGCCATTACTCAAAATTCCATATTCTTATTAATTTGGCCCTGGGGATGTCATTAATTCTATGTTCTCTACCTGCCCTCACTCTAATGCACTTTTCCCCCCTAAAATGTCTGTCTCTATTGCACGTTGCTTCAGCCTAAGAAGCTGCTTTTATCCGGGCTGTTACATTGAGTTCAGTCCTTGGCTCACGTGATGCCTGAAGGCAGCAGCATGGTGAGTGTCACCCGTCCAGGAGCCCTTTGTGTTGACAGTCTCCTTTCCTCATGCCACGGGTGCCCGGAGTGAGGGAGGAAGTGGAGAGCTGGGACTGGGAAGGGAGGTTCCCCCCCCACACACACACCACCCCTTTAGATAACCCCAAATTGCTGTAACTAGCACGTGACACAGAGAGCTCCTGAGAGTGAGAAACTGCAGCAACGAGCGCGCCTCCTCCAGCCGCTGGGACGCTTCCGGGCACGTGCCTGCACGAGCGGTGGCTCCTTCCAGGCCACGGCAGCTGGCCGCTGCTCTCACCTCAGCAGGTGCAGGGGTGGCCCGTTCGCGCGGCACGGCCGCGGCCGCTCCGAGGGAGCGCGGTGTGGGAGTCCGCGCGCGTTCCTTTGGAGCCACAGCGCTGGGTGCGACCAGTCCCTTACTGGGGTAGGGCTGAATTCCTCTCAAATAACGTTACGTAGCTAACAAGGAGCCTGTCAGCTTAGACTTTTTATCAAGCCACCTGACAGAAACATCTCTAAAATTTGAATTGTTCTCGAAGTTAGTGTTCCCTTCCTTAGCCTTTAAAATGAATTGAGGTTTGCCAGGTGCCCAAATTGGGTATACCCAAGTAACTGTAGTGGGATCAGACAAACCTGAGGTTTAAAGATTTTTGTTTTAGCAATTGTCAGAGCATGTATGTGTTGCTTACTTTATGTATGAATTTAGTTGCAGCTTGGAGCACTTAAATGCCTGATACAGTAAAAAATGTTCCTTCCCCACAGCCCCTGCAAGGCCTGTTCAGGAGCTGCACGCAGAGCGGCTAATGCCCAAGCAGTGCGTAGCGTAGAGGTTTTCTCCACAAGTCACTGTGATCTAGGGAGGGGAGGTAAGCTCAGCAGGAACAATATCCTTGTGCTTCATAATGAATAAATAATTCTGGGGGATCATCACAGTCCACCCTAACTTCTGCACATAGGCAGCCGCCAAGGCTTGTCTTCCCAAAGAACTTGGGAAAATTCGGAGAAATCAAAGTTGTGGTATTCAACGCACATAAATGAAAGGATTAAGTACAAACCTCTGTTATGCTAAAACTGTGCATCTGTGCAGTGGTTTAGTGCATATGAATGCATTAATGTAACCCCTGTAGTTGATTCCTAATGTTTCTCTGTTTCTCTAAGCAGGCAAATCCTAGGCATCTGTTCAACAAAGCTCGAGGATCATAGAACAAAACCAGCTAATTCATTAACTACTTAGACTTTAAGTCTTCTTCAGTCTATTAATGCTTTAAAAAGAAGTTTTCCAAATACGGAAACTTGGGTTCCTGAGCAGTTTTAAATTCATGCCAAGTTCATAGTGCAGAAATAGGAAACAAAGTCGGCCTTAAACCAGGTTCCTTCAGCAGCGAGTTCTACTTGACTCCCTCTTTTGGGGGCTGTTAGCTGAGCTTATCTCCATTATAGACAGTTTTGTCATGAAATTACTAATGTAAAATTCCAGGTGTTTAGTCAGCTGCTCCCCTTCCTTGCAGAAAAGCTGGAAAGTCTTAGGACAGTCCTTGATAAACCAGAAATGTAGTTACATTAAATATATATACTAATTAGCTTGACATGCTTCAGCTTGGCCATTAAATGCTGGTGTATGTAGCTACGGAAAGCATGGCTTTATCATGCCATCAAAGAAATGAACAAATTCATACTAATTTTATTTAAACACGGTGTAAGTGGACAACCCAAATATTTAAAATAACTTTAGAAATAACATTCCAGCTTACATACTTATCTATCTGCCTAATGCTGATAATACACAAACGATTCATTTCTGCCACAAAACAAAAAAACCTTTTGAGCTTAAAGATGGATGTGCAGAAGTCGGGATCAAGCGTGTGCGAGTCAGATGAGCAGGAGGTTTGTTTGCCTTTTCCTAAACACAGCAGTTCCAACTCGTAGCCGAGGAGGTTCAATAGGTTTAAAAAACTCATGCCTTTATACACAGTCCTGTCTATGCGGCCGGACCAAAGCGTCTTCTGATGGAACTGCCCGTTCGGACTGAAAACAGCGCAGCCAACACTTTGCCTGGCCCAGTGTCTGCAGCGCTTGGATCTGCCACTCTGCACCCTCATGTTTTGCCATAAGCATAAGCTCACTTTAATTTAAGCAAGAACAAGGCTCTGGAGTAAGAATCCCTGGCCTGCACTGGGACGTTCAGGATAATCCAGTGCAGCTCGACCACCTCACCTACTGTCCCATCTAAACAAGCCCACAGGAGATAATTACAGACTTACATCGGGACACGGCCACTTAAGCAATGCATAAGCAAAGGTAGCTCAGGCACATTCTGTTTTCTCCCCAGGCAGGAACGTCTTCAGCGAGTGTTTACAGGAAGCCTCACTTGACTCAAGGGAAGACGTGGCCGGCGCCAGCAGCTCCTGGCCAGGCGGAAGCGTGCCAGGATAGTTAGGGTGTTAGGCTTTCAGGCTGCATCCCTGATTCTCGGGAAGGACAGGTCCAGGAATACTGATTGACCTTTCCAGCTTTTTCTGAAAGGACAACCTGAGTAGTTAATCCTCTCCCACGTAAGGCCAGCAAAAACTCTTGAGGACGAGAAAGAAGGGGCGGAGTTAAGGTCTCCCAAGTACCCCAAAAGCAAGTTGGTGTCCGTGCAGAGGACACTTATGGGTGTCTGCAGAGGTTTCACCACCAGCTCACGTCATCACCAGCCCTTGTCCTGTCGCTCCTGCTAGCTCAGCCTTGCGTCTGGTAGCAGCAGCGGGGCCCGGGTGCACACAGGGCTCCAAGGGACCCGCGCTACTGCAAGGCCTCCGCTTGCCCAGGACACTGGGAAACACTGAGCACTGCCAGCTCCTTGTCCAACAAGTGCTCGCACTTGTGGGAAATAAGTGCTGGGCAGATGACACCAAGGCTTCCAGTGGAGGGACCATACACTGGAACGGTCCAGCAAAAACACTGATACACAAATTTTCTCATCTCTCTCGTATCCACAATGCAAACAACCTGATAAATCCCAGCTTTTCCTTGCTTGTAGTAACTGAGACTAAAAATCATGGAAACAGTTGCTCTCTGTATTTTACTTCTGCACTTGCAGAAATTACTATTTTTCTGGCTGTTTAATTAACAATTTTGACATTTAAAAATAACATACGACTCACATATGACATCTTTTAACACATGCAAAATAAGGCACTTGGTTAGTCACTGAGTAAGCTAGGAATTTCTGAGGAATATTAGATGGTTCTGACAACACAGGCTGCCCAGGTGATAGCTCAGTCCAGGCTGGTTTTCTTTCACTTCCTTATTTTATGTAGCCGACCAGAACAAATGGAGCAATTAGAGAATGTGGAAGTGTCCTTACTAGGTAGGGGAGCAAACCAAGCTCGTTACAGTGCTCCCAGGTGTATGAAAAAGTTATGACTTTTGGGAACAAGTTTTTAAAATAATTTGAAATAAATTTTAATACGGGATATATAGGCTAAGACATGCTTATGAACCACAGCTGTTGGTGAGATGGGTGTTTTCTCAGAGAAATAATTTTTCACCTTTACTCAAAGACAGCGGCAGTACCTTTCACTGAGCCACTGTCTAGCTCATGTTGGGACTGGGACTGGAAGAAAGTTGTGCCCAAGTTCTCCATTGCTGGAAAAGGCACAAGATTTTATCCACAATTAGCGAGTACAGTACAGGAGGTTAGTGTTCCCAGAGTCTCCTACACAGTTTTTAACTTTCCCCTAGCTTTCTGGTATTACAAACATTTGCAGTCCCTTGCGAAGGTTCTTCTCTGAAGACCTAGAGCATCTAATAGGAACGGGTAGGTCAGCCAAAGCAGCCCCTTTTTATTGAGGGGGCAAAATTACACATGTGATTCCATGACCCTTGAGCTTGTGAGACCCAAGTTTCTTGTTTTCTCAAAAATGCGTATTTTCATTTTCGTCTTCCTCCTGATGCTTGAATGATCAGATGTGGAGATGCTGTCAGTGTTCCTGGGATTCACCTTGGGAAGCCAAGCCTTTGTTACTAAATATTTGGAATCAGACCTAAAATTATTCTATCACTGGGGACTCATAACACAATCTGCTGCCTTGAAAATTCTTACACGAAACAGCTTGTGGGACCGGGACGGCTGGGAAGCGGAGAAACTAATACAGCACTCTGGGCCAGAGGGAACAAGACAGAGCAAAAGCTAAAGCCCCACTGGGAAATTCATTAACCGCAGATTCTCCAGCTGCTGTAACTTCCTGTTCTGTCACTGTCTGGAGTTTTTCCTCGAGTCCCACTCCCTGAAGATAATTCCGATGTCATGCTTAGGGCTCTGAGGTTTCTCACCTGCCAAGGTGCTGAATCCTGGGCTGTGCTCCCCGTTGGGGGTGACCGCTCTGACCTAGGGAAGTCAGGAGCGGAACCAGATGGCAACGCGGAGGCTTCCGTGGCTTTCCCAAGAGGCAAAAGGGATGTTATGCACCATCATCTCTGTGCTTCTACTCCTCTCCCAGCTTATACTGGCAGAAGGAGGACTGTGGGAACACGTGTGTGCACAGAGGGCTACACAGATACCCAGGTCACTGGATGGAGCCATTCCAGGGATTTACATTATCCGCTCAGCAGCAAATACATGTATTTTCTCCCTCCCTGCAAAGCAAAGGGCAGCCCTTATCCCACCTTGCTGCAAACCTGGGACGGAGGTCGTTTTTTATCGAACGCCCTCAGTTTCTCCTCAGACCAGAGCAAAGGATGCATGCGGCCTTTGGAAATAGCCTTTGGAAATAGCGAAAAACCACATGTGCAGAGAAGAAAACAAACACAACGGGGAAAAGCAATTCCTGGGTTGCTGACACACAACCACGAGCGCTTCCCGGCCTCGCCAGGAGCCTGGCCGGGCTGTAGCCACGGCTGCACTGATTACGCTTGGAGATCAAGGTTTCCAGGCCAGGTCTGGCATGCAGGGCCATCCCGACAGGCTCTGAGTAAAATTAATGGGACTTTGGGGAGAGTGGGGCTTTTCCGTCGGAATAGCCGCTCTCTGTGCGCCACTAACAAGAGAACAAGCCCAAAGGCTGTGCAGGTGGCCACCTTCTTCGTAGACGGCCCGACAGCTGTTGCCTTTGCCCCTCGCGTCCTGCAGAAGGGCCCCGCCGCCCTGTCTCGCTGCTTCACCCGAGCTTCCATCAGCAGAGTGCAAGAACCCAACATAGAGCTTGGGATGCGGGCTGCAACTTCACGTGGCCTAGCGGGAGCGAGGGAGAAGGGCATCCAAGGCAATACGGGGAAGGAAAGCGCCAGCTCTTGCTCTGCCCAGACGGCGCTGCGAGGGGTTTCTGCGCTCCCCCTCGCCACGTCAGTGGCCGCCGCGTCTCCCAGCATTGCGCTGCAGTACGCAGGCCACAGACTCCTAGTAAAAATTGGTGTTCAGATCGCACACGGGACTAAACAAAAATTTCTGCATGCCTTTTTAGCCAAAGCATCCACTTGTTTCTTGGTGAAACCCCGTGGCATGGATATTTCTGCCTCCCTCCTTAGACTGTTGTACTGTAGCAGATCAAAACAGCTTTTTTTTGAGCCTGGTCTAGCTGTTTGAGTTTGCCATTTATCTCACTTGGACACTGCACTTAAGCACTAAACCTTCTCTGCAGCTCAGTTTTGTAGATGTCTGTGGAGTGAGGGTACTTGCAGAGTAAGCACCCATGGTACCAGTGGGCATTTGAAAACAAAGCTCAAGCATCGAAAAACACAACTTTGTAACTGGGTCCACCAAGCATAAAAAGCAGATCCAGAACACAAAAATAGCCCCCTAGTTCTTAAATTTGTATTTTGAACTGACTTTCAACCAGGTGTTTCCACTTTAATTTGATCCCAGGCATTCCTAGAGGTGATGTAAGATCCAGATCCACAAGGTAATAATGAAGTCAAGAGTTGAAAAATTATCAAGGCCTAATCTGGCAATTTAGTCCCTTGTAAATCATTGTGGTTAGTTATTGCCGAGCCATTCTTACCAACCAAGTTCTCTTGAGACTTAGCATTAACTTTGCCACCTGCTTGACTGTCAAAGAGATAAATTTCCTTGAAGGGAATCTTCCACTCCTGACTTTATTTATGACTGGGGGGAAGAGGATGGATTGGCTGGGAAACCTCAACTGCAAGGGTCTGCACATGCTGAACTGGGGAGTGATGCAATTCATTTAATCTGTTTGATATTACACATAAGGTCCCAAAATGAAACCTACAGGATTAAGAAATCCTGCTGGTCTGTTTGCCGGACTGAATGCTCCAATGAAATATAGTCAACTGCTTCTTCTTCTTCTTTCTTTTTTTTAAAAACAAAACAAAACAAACAAACAAACAGCAACAACAAAAAAAAACACTCAGACCCAAAGTCCAAAGATCACATCAGAGCTGTTCTGTAACCTAATACTACACGAAGTCTTTCACAGCACCTGTGTACTCAGTGTCCCGATGGCTAAAACACAAAAAGCGTATCGCTGAGCTTGGAAAGCTCATCCACTGGGAGATAAACAAAACAAAACAGAAAAACAGGATAACAGGAATAGCTCGATCGGCCGGATCCTTCAGCTAGCTCCCTAGCTAACCATGTGATAACTTGCAGGGTCTGAGCCGTGCTAGTGAGTCTTGAAACAAAGATAAAGCAAAAATACTTCCACAAGCTCAATCATGAGACCTCTACACAAAGGCTAAGCTCAAATTGCTGCTCAGGCTTTTTGCCCCCTTTCTTTTTTTCTTTTTTTTTTTTTTTTTCCTTCTTTTCTTTTAGGAAAGGTCTTTGAAACAACTGAAATTTGAGTGGAATAGAAGTTCAGGACAAAAAAAGAGATTTTAGATTTTAAGTCTGTTAGTTCCTGCCCATACCAGTTGCTTCTGACAATAATTTTTTGTGCCTTTTCTTTAGTGTGAAATGATACAGCTTATAATGTCCAGTTTATAGAAAGAGGCACAGCATATGGACACCACAAAACTTTCAGCCTTGCCTTCTCTTGTTCAGTACCCTGAATACACATGCAAACCACTTGGCATGCTGTTGGTAAAGTCCGTGCATGTGGCAAGCAATTTTCTACTCCGCGCAGCGATTCTGCGTCTGGTTGACATAACCAATACTGTATTAAACCCAGCCAGCTGATGTTGCCTCTGCTGAAAGGCAAGGAAACGGCTACCACAGCTTTTCCACCCAATCAGTTTTCCTGACCACACAAAGTAGCTAGTGTAAAGAAGCCTTTTACCTCAGTTTACAGAAAGTGTCTCCTTTCCTAGCTTCATTAGATGGGTTTATTTTTAATTTGTGTTCTCGGTGATCACTGGCAAGGCTGGAGGGGAAGCTCAGCATTGGTCCAACTCCTTCTCCCATTGGTTGCATTTACTCGTCGGTGTAGTGAGAATAAACATCAAGCTGCTCTTTATCATCAGGTACCAGTTTTGTAAACATTTATGAGAAAGTTTTGAGCTGGGGGGCAGGAGAAGAGAAGCCAGAGGGAATCTCTTTACTGAGGGATGTAAACTGAGGATTACGCAGATGGAAAGGAATTGGCATAGCTCTGGTAACCATCATAAGCAAAACAGGACTGTAAGTCCATCTTAAGAAGATGAACAAAGTAAAATGATACGGAGTTAAGGGACTACTCAGGATATGATTAGGAGATGTTTCTGTGCAGAGTGTGAATCCTGAATGCTCCTCATGTTCAACTTTCAGTGGGCAGTGCAGGACCATGGTCCCATCCTCTCTGGTGGGAAATGGGAAAGACAGGGGGGAAGAAGAGCTGCAGCCTTAAAACACCTCTTTTAGTTGTGCCAGGAATGTCTCCACATGGGTACCAGCCTTGTTAGGCACTTTCTGCGATGCAGGCTCGGTAGGGCTGTGAGTGAAGACCTATCAGTACCTTTGCAGGGCCTGCTGATACGGCTGGGACAGAGTGACAAGTTCTTAGGTTTGGAGCCCCAGCAGTCTACAGCCCAGAAGACCCTGGGCTGTTTAGAAACCCTTCACTCAGTTAATTTCATTACATTACTTTTGATTATATTAATGTTACCCTTTCTCTGACCCAAGCTTCAGCCAAATTTGTGGAGCTGCAGGTGTTTCAGGGGAAACCAAAGATGGAGTCAGCTGTCTCTCTGCAGCAATCCTGTTTACTTAGAAAAAATCCCCAAACTATGCTTTCCCTGGAGGTCTCAAAGTGCAGGTGACAGTCCTTTTGCTCCCTGCGCACACTGTCAGCCAGTGCTCTGCTCAGGATACTGCCTTTCCCCAGGCTGCTCCCAGAATCACATTTTTTGAGCAATTTTGCCCGTGGAGAAGTCACACAAACAATGTAAGAAGGGGCAAGGCAGCAGGGGCCTATTTTGGGGGGAAATGTGGTTACACACTTCTTATGCAGACTAGCCATTGAGATCAATTTGAGATGAAAACAAGCAAAGAAGCAAAGATCAGGAGACCAGCATTCAATTGCTTTCTCGGTAAGTCTCCGGTCACTCGGTGGCAGAGGCAAGGCGCTGCCCGTGCAGCCTTGCTGGCTGAGGAGCGTTGCCTTCTCCTGGCCCCGCTTCAGCAAAGGCGGTTTCGGCAGACCCGCACGGCGGTGAGGGCCTTTTCCCATGCCGGCCAGACGTGGTTTTGACTAGTGCTTCCCCCACGTGAACAATTTCAGGGTTTGCTCATTGCCTGGGTTGGGCTTGCCAGGCCTCCAAGCCCCCGTGCTGCTGGTCATCTTCTACCTCCTCAACGCTGAGCCCGTCGCACCCTGACGTATGGCTGTAGCACAACAGTCCTACTGCACTTAAGCAAGCAGGTCTGTGCACGGGTATGGTATCTTATGTGTCCAGGCTGCTCAGACCCTGCAGATGTCCCAGGCTGCCAGGCTGGCTTTTAACTCTTGCTCGTCCCTTGCCCTGAGCCCCCGTGGCCTTCCCTGCAAGGTGGGACTGTTTGTTTGCTGCGGCTGAACCGGGCAGGCTGCAGGCCCGGTGTGCTGGAGCCGAGCGTGCTGTATAGAAAACATTCCTGTGTCGGCGCAAAGTGACTGCATGACCTACAGTCAACTCCCCTCCAGCACTACGTGCAAAAGTCCTCAGTGAGACTTTGGTAGGAGAGTTGGGAGAACGCTCTGGCTTTTGCAGACCAAGAGCTTAGAAGTAGCTTGGGAAAAAAAAAAAAAAAAGTAGGAAGGGTAATCTGATGAGTATTTTGGGAGAAAGCGCTTCTGGCCAAGGTCCCGTGGACCCCGGGGGACAGAGAGGGGAGATGGAGCTGAGAAAGAGCGAGTCCCTGAGCAAACTGGGATTGACCCTAGCTGGAGGCCATCGCCCTGCAGGTGGGTGCAAGAGAGGTGAATAGGCTTGTACAAGCAATTTATTTTGCCATTTCTTTACCATTGAGTACTTGTACCTGTAACAGCTAATTATGATACTTTTCACAGTGTTTATAAGGGCATATAAAACATAAACATGCTGATGGTATATTAAAATGAAAAAAAAAAATGCCATGCTTCCAAAATAACATCGATCCTGTGGAAAACTAAGTAATCCTTTCTTAATCACTCTTTTAAAGTGTCAACCTTTGAAAAATGAACAGCAAAAGTAGCAAAAGATGAATCTGTAAAAGGAAGAGCCAATATAATCAAGGTTACACAAAGAAATTTGGGGTTAAGTCCCCTAGGCTATTTTTAAAATATAGCCCTATAGAGAGCAAGCCTTGTGTGTTCAAAGGTATGAATTAAGGCTACATCACGCTGAACTCTGAATCTCCTGGCTCACGTCAGCCTAAGCCATTATAAAGCTGTGTGTGGAGGGGTGTGAGTATTTATAATTCATGCCTTTCAGCTATCCGGGACACGCTTCTGCATTGTTTGTGTATGAAATTTCACAGAGGATTTGGAAGAACAAGGCACGAAGAAGCAGCTCGTCAGTTGCAATCTGAACGCGCGCTCTTAATCCTAAGAAAAGAGACGTCAATTTTCCACGTGTGTGCAGTTTAAGACGATTTACCAACAGTTGGGCGTGTGCACATGTGCACACACACGGAGTTGCTTGCGCCCAGCTTTACAAGAAATCTCAGAAAATATCCCGGTCTGCTTTACAGGATTACAGCAAAAAGAATGTGACACCCTTTGCCATTATGTTTGCTGCCAGTGACTCAGGCGGGCGCGGGGGCAGGGGAAGGGGTTTGGCAGCGCTGCTAAGGTCCCTCCGCACTTGAACTTTGCCTACCCGGCGACTGGCTCTTCAGGGGAACTGTGGGTGTTAGAGCGGGACAGGGAGACGGAGGAAAAACACCTCAGCAGGGGTTTTCCTTTCGCTTTGTGGAAAATGATGCAAAACTACTCATGAGTTCCTTGCAATGTGAGTAAAAAGGAGCACAGAGCTTTTTATGTATCTATTTAAGCAGACAACCATTTTGTGAGGTCATCATTCTTGGTCATGGTTATCTCAAAGCAACTCAGCGGCTTCTGTGTCTTCATCTAGCTCCATTACTCATCCCGTGCCCTGGGAGAGTCTCCTTCCGACCAGGTCCAGGAGAGGTGTTGGATGGAGAGGCATTTTTGAATACAAAATGTGCTTCACTGGGACTAAGTCCTCCCTAATTTCCCTTCGGTCAAGCACAGCCCTCTACAGCAGAAAGCGTGGCTGATTCTGTATCTGCCCCTTGCTTGAGGGAATTGCCCATTGGTCTTTGCCCTGGAGAAATAGCCTAGAAATGCTTGGGAGGCTTGCGGCCTTTCCCATCGCCCTTGCTCGTGTGGGACCACAGGGAAGCGGGGGCTCCAGGGCTGCTGGAGCCTGGCACAGTTCCAGGCTCCCAACGCTTGCCACAGGCGCGGGGCTGGGAGCCTCCGGGTGTCCTGCGCTCCCCTCCCGCGGCTCGCACGGAGCCAGCAGGGAGCAGAGCCACGTGTTCAATGTCTCCATCCCCCCGCTGCCATTGGGGCTCTGCAGGAACTGGGTTCCTAAGGAGCCCGGTGGGAATTTAAAGACGCTTCCCCCCACCCAGCCCCAGGGGGGAGCGGTGGTGGGAGCTGTGAGCAGCTGAACACCAGCCCGCACTGGCGTCAGCCGCGCAAACACCCGTGTGTGGAGCCCCGAGGATGGTGGAAATCGGGGAGCCCATATCTCCGTCCTCCAAGCGCTTGAAACGAAGGATTAGGAGTCCTAGTGAGAAGGAAGAGATGGCCACGGCCACAGCCAGCTGGTGCGATCACGTTTCTTCCAAAGCAGGAGGAAAAGGCTGTGAAGAAGGAATGTTGCCCACCAGAAAACCCTATAAACAATTACCTAAGCACACACCATTCACACAGCCACGGCCCGCTGGAGTCTCTCTCTCTCCACGCCTGAACTTAACTAAAAGCATAAAGTTATTTTCCAAGCAGATTTTGATAAAGGTGTGAATACTTCGAGCATATCTGGTATATTATCTTAAGGACCTATGCTAGACCAACCCTCCTAACTAACTGCAGTCTTTTTACTTACTCCGATAGCTATTGCATCAAACCTGCAGCTAGTATCCAAAAGCTTTCTGACTGCCTATAATTAAATTATATCCCTGAAAATGTCACTAAATCCTATCAAATTGCTTCTCATGTTTCCTTCCAAAGCAATGCTAGCCTTATGAGTTGAGAATTACGTACTATGCCTCATGGCAGGTTTTTAAATAATATAACAGAACTGTGTTTGCCACTTGCTAGCCCTAGTAAATTTGATATTTACACTGTCATCAGCTAAAGTGTGTTGGGCTCCTGTTGTGTGACTTTGGGGATTTGCTGAGTTTTCTATAAAACACAGTCCAGCTGCAACAGTGAAGGCAGTTTAGTTTAATAAGCTAATAAATATATTTAATGACCCTCATTATGTCTTACAGTGATATCTGGTATTAAAGTGCAAGTGTTAGTCCAAGTAGAATGCAAAATAGAAAGTCCCCTGCTGAAACTGCGCAGTGTGTGTATGTGTCCCTATGCACAGAAACACACACACACGTTCGGATGTACACATATCAGAACTTCCCTCCAGAAGAAAGCTGTGGCATTTATTTTTCATTAATTCCTGAAAGATTTCAGGTGTCTTTTCAGCTTAGAAAGAGGAAATCACTTTAGGCTGAAATGGAGTAGGGCTGACAGGAGGGATGGGATAGATCTGCTGAGATAGGAAAGCAAGGGGCTGCTCAGGCTGGCTAGCAAGCAGACTGCAGCCACGGCTGTGCCACCGTGGTAGCCAAAATCACCCCGCACAGCAATGACTGTCTTTTCCAATGGGTTAGGCGGGTGTCTGAAACACCCACAACTTGGAGCTGCAGGCTGGAAAGTGGAGCGGAGCGCCACAGCAGTGCTGAGTGTGCGTACCAGGAGGCCTCCCCAGGGCTGCCGATGTAAGAGAACAAATCCGTAATGTTCCTTAACACGATTCAGAAATAATGTAGGTAGTGCAGTCGCCCGGTGTCCCATGCTGCTGACAGAGCTGTTGGATTTCCATGTGCTCTCCCAACAGAGACACCGTAGGGAATCCAGTGTTTTACAGTCCGAACTTCTGCCCCACAGGCGGACTGGAGCTGGCCGAGCTGGCACGGCATGTCCCAGGGCTGGACCCCGAGGTCTGCTGAGCGTAACTCCACTCCTCTGCTTAACTTGCTGCCAGGGTCTGTACTCGCATCAGGCCCTGCACGAGAACTAGCAGCTGGAGAGTATGGAGGTTTGACTTTTAAGCTAAGATTACCATAGAAAGCTTGGAAAATTCTCTCCCTGATCAGATTCATTAGTTTGGATGGACAAAACAGAAGGGAGATGCTATATGAGAAACAAATGTGAAGCACTAAGTCAAAAAGATCAATTTCTTATTTAAGGATGGAACTTATGGCTAAGTGTTCAGCATGTAGTTGCACCATGAAAGCATACATTTGCTAAATCATCTAGATGAGATTGTCAGCATGTGCGCTATACATAGACATGCCTTTTTATGCTCAGCATAGAGAAACTCATGAATAAACTGGCTACTCTAAATTTGAGCCACAGCTCTGCAGAAAGCTCAGGAGAGTGGCTTGAGCAGTTTCTATTGTTACCAGAAAAGTGAGATTATCCTAGAATTCCAAATATGTCCAGTCTTTATTTTTAGTTAATATGATAATCCGCTTAAAATCTCCCTCTCTTGCAATGCCTCTCTGTTTTCAAGCTTATGGGATAGAAAATGATTTTGATTACAAAAACATCTCTCAGGCTTTGCCTTTGGTCATTCTGCTATAAACACAGAAACTCTTCTACTCTGCTCCGTCAAGATGCCGCTGCTGTGGCCTTCCAAGCAAGGCAACATTTCTGAAGCGCTTGTGCTGTGAGCGTGCCAGCGGGACACATTTTCTCTTCCAGCAGCTACTCCCATCAGGAGTAAGCTGAAGGATGGTGACTTCTGGTGAGACAGATTTGCAGCAGGTCGGGGAAAGGTGGGGTGGCCCTTGAAGCCTGGAACTGCAGGGTCTCAGAGACCAGGAGAATGGCCAGCCTGGGCTCGGGCAGCAGAGCGCAGGAGGTAAGAGTCAGAGATGAGGTTGGGACGTGTACAACTAGCTAGTCACTCAGCACCAGCAAAATGCCCTACTCAGAGGTCAATAACACGGTTAGTCACCGTGAAAATATTGTAAAATGTAAACTATGAATGAACTTTTCTGGGGCTAAAATGTTAAGCTGACTCCCAGTGTGCTCCCTCTGACTAGAGATGGGAATGGTATGTAACCTATGGCTCCAAAGTCACTGACCCATGTTCTGTGACATGGTCCGAGCTTTTTCTGTCCCCAGTCACTACTTAGAGACTAAGGGTAAGCACTAAGTAGCTCTAAGCAGCACTGTAGGGTTTTCCTTTGTTTCGCAGTAGAAGTCAGTGTGGCCAAGTGCTTTGACTAGTCTTGGGAGAGCAGACATTACTTTCCCTAGAAGCCCTTACAGCAAAGAGGAGCTTTGAGAAAAACAAGCTTTGAAGGGTCAGGACTTCAGAAGGCAACAGAGAAAGAGACCAGTTAAATCTCAAGGAGTTTTCTGAAGGGGCATTTTGTGACACCTGGACAGTCAGGCAGTAGGAGCACCAATTTTGTTGCTTGTTCTTAGAGTTCTCCCTTCTATAGGTGAATGTGGCCATCTACAAACTATTTATTTCCTTCAATTCCAAGTGCCAAGAGTACAGACCACAGAGCAGGGCTGGGGGGCTGCTGCTGGCAGTGCGCGCTGGTGGCATGGCCGGTGGTGGCTACGTGCTAGGGCGCTTCTGGGCAATCCCTGGGAAGAAGGGCAGTGAGAGGGATGACAACATTCACTTCAGATTTTTCCCTCTTGCCTTAACAGATATTATTCCACAATCTTAGAGACTGCCCAAAACACTGAACTGACACAGCCACTCCACAGATTTGATTGCTAAACTATGTACAAACTTGTGCCCAGCGTTACGATCCCACACAACCCTCTTGTGATTCAAGTGGTAACTTCCATGTTCCTTAAACCCCACTGGCTGCTGCAGCACATGATGCTGGGAGGACATCAGGGATTTTTGATTGCTGTTTGGTTTTGTCCCTTTTCCTTTTTTTAAGGGTGAGTTTCCCTTCCTAGTAGACCTTTACAAGTAAGAGATGAGTGTGCAAGTGGCCCAAATGTGGCTCGGTGACGTTAGCGTCAGCAGACCGGCCAGCTCACTGCCTTCCGCAGGAGGCACTGCGGATTGGGAAGGACTTCCCAAGTGAACCTAGCCACATGGCTAGTCACAGGGGAGCCTGTACCGCCATTCAAACAAGGTATGTCCCAAAGGCCACGTGTCAGCACCAGCTAAGAGCTTACCAACTCTCTTGGCCACAACGGGGCTAACAAAGAGCATTTCCTTCCTCTTGCACCACGAGGGGTCCAGTTGCATTTCCCTGCACAGAAGTCTGCTCCCAGCTGTACTCTGGGCGATGTGGGTTACCTCCAGAGAAGGGTGACACTGAAAGGACCTGGAGCACCCTGCAGCCCACAGGGGCACAGCAAAGCTGCCGTACCTGGCACAGCCTGAGGTGCTTGCAGTGGAAGGCTAACTCACTGAGGCCAACGTGGCAGTGCTCTTCAGTGTGAAGGTCACAAAGCATCCTCTTTTTCTACAGAGACTTTGTGGGTCTTCTGTAGTAACTGGGTCCATGGAAAAGCATGAGTTTTTTTTTTTTTTTTCTTAAATTATGATGAAATTTGGAAGTTTGTACCTCTGTTTGGCTCCCTGCTAGCTTTGCTTTAGAATAGCTGCTCATTTGCCCTTGAGAATAACTGATCATTCTCTCTGGAGAGCTGCCTGGTGTTTTGAAAGCGAGAGGTGCTTTTCTGCGTGCCCTGCAAGGCAGAAGTCCTGAGCCCATCAGGGAGGCTGTAAGGGAACTGAGTGAAGTGGGCCGGCAGCCGGAGCAGGGGAAGAGGCGGAAACGCAGACACACAGGACTTCAGTGACATGGACTCACAGCTGACACACTTCCATTTAGCATTTAAACTCCAGCATATCCATGTTTTTAATAGAAAGAAAAAAAAAAAAAAAAAGACGTTTATCTAGAAAACATTTGCCTAGCTCTGGTAGCGGTGATGGTGCCGTTGTCCAGGCCTCAGCTACAGCTTAGGGAAACCAGTGGAAATCTTTCCATTGTCCTGAACCAGCTTGGCAAGGGGCTCTTCAGAGACATCGGGAGGAGGGCCTGTGGTTCCTTGCACACTCATCGTCAGATTCCCACTTCCGGGCTTACTACACATTGCACCATTTGCGGTGGCCCTAAGATTCTAATCTTTAAAAATCAGGTGTCTGGTATTTCTGGTGACTAACAACCAAAGAAGAAACGAGCTTTTCATTACCACTGCTTACATTGCATTTCCCAATTTTTATTTATCTTGATATCCTCAGTCATTCTCTGCTTACTGCTTCTGGGCAAAAAGCTGTTGGACGAGTCTTAATGAAACTCTAGTGTCCCCCCTGTGACAACAAGATCCACAACAACCTTATGATGACAAGAATATCCAGGCTTGGGATGTTTCAAGAATGGGGAACTTGTTTGTTCACTCTAAACAAAATGCAAGAGAGGTGATTGATTGTTTTTTATTCTTTTGAAAATGCCCACTGGGAATACGCAGAGACAAATTAGACTCGATCTACACGTTTCTGACGGAGAAGTCGCTGGATAGGGAGGAACAGTTTCCTGCTCAGTGAAATGGACAAGACTTGGCAGAAGCATCTCTGGAAAGAAAATGCAACATGGTGCCAGATGGGCAATGCAAGGTGTAAGATATTTTGGTGTCTGGCCTGCCCCTTTATACTTAATTCTTCCACGTATGCTTTCTGCCTTAGACTCCCAAGTCCAAGGTGTTGGGAGTGAAGAAGGCTGATTGAATCTTCATTTCCTGAGAGCGTTTCCTGTATGATGTAAGAACTAGAGCGGGAACAGCAAACAGCTCTTCAAACATTGACTTTACTAAGTTGTGTGAGACTCTGTGAGGCAAACTACATGCAGAGGCTCTAAAGAAAGTTTTGGTTTGGGGGGGGTTGTTTTGTTTTACTGTTGAATAATTATTGAGGGATTTTTAATTTATTTTCTCCATTTTTTTTCCAGGAATTTTAAGGTTAAGCAGGGTCCCAAGAAGCTAAAAGGAAATGTTCCCTCTCTTCAAGTTTATTATTATAAGTGGCCAGATGTCATTTGTTTGTGACTAGAAAAGGGAAGTTAAACTACAGAATTGTATGTTACAGACTCTTCAAACCCCATGATAAAAACAAAAGTGAAAATGGAAAAGGATTCTGCTGCACTCACTTACATTAGTGACCCACAGTCTGGGGCCCTTCAACGCGGAGATAAGAACTGAACTTTATTGTGCTTAGGTACATTCTGAGTGTGGTGTGTCCTATGCAATCAGTTGGAAGTTGAACGGAGAAATCTGAAGCCAGCTGGGATGGTGGGTGGTGGAGCACTAGAGGAGGAAATGAACTGGTTTTAAGTAATCTAATGTTAATGTTCTTTTCTTTCCTAGTCCCAGCTGGAGTGCCCTCTGTATACTTGCGCTCAGAGCTGTGAATCAGTGCCTTGTATGGGATATGAGATCTGCTAAAAAAAAAAAGCAATATGAAGTTCTTCAGCAATGAACTAAGTATATTGGCACCCGATTACAAGCAATAAATAGAGTAGGGGGGAGGTGGCAATACCATAGCTTGTAGTTATCCTACTAATTTTAATAATGAAGATGCATCAGGCAAAACCTCTGTGACCATTCATGGTTTTTTGTGAGTAGCCAGGATTTCATCCATGGTCAAGGAATGAGCCCACTTACACTACCCTCTGTCACACCAGCAGTTTTGCTTTCCAAAGCAACTGGAAGACCTTCAGTTCATCAGTGGACTTA
This sequence comes from Nothocercus julius, assembly GCA_013398735.1. Classification (NCBI taxonomy): domain Eukaryota; kingdom Metazoa; phylum Chordata; class Aves; order Tinamiformes; family Tinamidae; genus Nothocercus; species Nothocercus julius. The sequence continues at coordinate 2,727,983 of VZSV01000016.1, forward strand.
TAGTTTACAACAGAAATTATCTAGCCTGCATATCAGAATATTCAGGTTCCCTAGACCCAACCAGTTGGTACAAACTTTTCTGGAGAAAGAATATCCTGGAATAAAAGACACACTCATGCTTCAGGTATGATTCAACCTGGCTTCTCCGTAAGCCTACCAACACCCAGTGGCAATTTCTATGCTGTGAATAGCCAAAGGGCATGACCAGGGGTGAGACCAACAGCTTCTGTCCCATAGGTTGCAAATATGAGCAGGATGTCATGGCTTCCAGCTATGTCTCTAAGTGCTGGATGCAGCTGGAGAAACAAACTAAAGTCTCTCTCAGTGCTGTCACTCAAGTGCTGTACATATTCTTTTCTGTTATAGGACCATGTTCGGTGCATATGTACATAAGGGCAAGCTTTGCTAGCACAAGTGTCCACAGAAGTAGCTTTGGTGGCTAAGGGTTCAAGAGTGTGGGTGTAGCTAGAACTTGCCCTTGGACTCAGCATCAGAGAATATTTCTTGGCAGAGGTTGATTTACTGATAGAGATATAAGTACTAGGGATGGAAAAAGTGGAATGTTTTTTGCTAATTCCACCCTCACTTTATTTGTCATAAAAACAGTATTTTTTTGGAAAACTACTTGAGAAACACTGGAAAAAATGTGTGCTGTGGGGAAAACTGATCATAGAGGGAGAGGGAATCCACCCAAGCACTCCCCAGAGAAATGAGCATGTCTGAATGTGCAAAAGTTGCTCTAATCCTGAAGATTTCCAGGTGTGCTTTCTCAGGTGCCACTGTTGAGACATTGCTAGCCATGTGTCAGGAAGCTGCTAGCCATGTGAAGGAAGAAGTATTCAGCTGTTCAGGCCGTATTTCTATATGATTTCTAAGTAGTTTGACTACTGTGAGTAACACTTTGGCCACAGTGCAGGTTTCCTTCTGCTCTAAGGTAACTCTCCAAGAGAGGAAGCTATTGAAACAGAGAAGAGGACTCAGAAGTCCACCTAAAGGACTGTTCTCTGATCATACTGTTGTCAAGAGAAGAAATCTTACCAGGATTTTCATAAAATCTTCTCAAGTAGCTAGAAGAGGAGGGCTGATAAGCCATCAGCAGAGGGCTATGCATCTGTATTCACAAATTGATTAACTGGTCCTTCAAGAAAGACACATGGTGCATTTTAAAGGAGATGCGTAGAGTTACAGTAAAGAAGCAAGGTACTTGCATCAATAAGAACGTGAAAAAAAGCCATATGGGCTGAGGGAACGGGGAAGGTTTCTCGCTGTATCGACATGTATGCAAACTGCAAAGGGGAAGAAGAGTCACCAACAGAGTGGTACGAGCTGGTTACCAGTGTACCAGCCTCAACACTGAGAGGGCTACAGAAAATGAGTGTGGATGTAAACTAACCTGCTTTTTCGTTAGAATAAAACAAGGATGGGTTCAAAGCCTCTAGAATGAAACAGCACCTGTTAGTTACACTGATTCCTATTTCTGTCTCTGCGAGATACAACTATTGGCTCTGTCTTGTGTGTGTCAGCGTTATGCATCCCATCTGGCTGAAATATTCTGGATTGCTTCACAGATCTGGTGTAGATATGTTCTCTATGAGTCAGTGAACTGACAGGTCACAGAAAAAACAAGCTTTTCCTCTGTGCCGTCTCTTTCTTCACTAGTAATAATCTAATTGCTTTGGAATTTGACACACACAGGTTATGAGTGATTTTGTACATTTTAATCTGTTCAATTACTCATGGTAATTTATCATTTTCCAAAAGTGAAGAAATGAAGGTATCGCAAAATGGAAGTCCTATTCTTAAGTCTACCATTTAGTCTGCACAAAACATAGGAACTTAACCCTTACCTTAAATTTGCAACTGCAGAACAAATGTGAATGGTTGACCTGTTCCAAATCAGTGGTTGGTGGTCCAAATCAGGTAAGACTTAATCTACATGGGGCATTTGCAGATTTTTTTTTTAATTTGCTATACAGCCTAAGGTCAGACTGTCCCAAATGTTGAAAATACATGAGGGTAAAATCTTTGACAAGTTCATTGGGCTTAGTTTGATTTAATGTCAGTACCAAACAACTGGCTGACATAGAACTGCGAGGGGATCATCCAGCAGCCAGTCTGCAGGACCAGCTCTGACTGTAGATCAGAGTTCAACCCTCCTCCCCACAGAGTGTGATTTATGCCCAGATGGAGCAAGTCCTTGAAATACTGTTTGGTGCAATCATCAGCCTAAGCTGGCCAGAACAAAGCTGAAAGGTGAGTGAGTGAGTGAGTGAGAAGAATCTGTTTCAGCTAAGAGAGGATTGCAAGGATTTGTATTCCTGGCATATTCATATATTTAGCGGGGCTTTCCAGCCTATATTAGCAGTGGACCAATTCATATGTGCTCAGAGGATTTGGGTTTGCAGACCAAGACCAATTAGAGGATTCCAAGAACATTCCTAGAGGAGCAGTGTTTGCCATGAGGCTGGACACCGGCCTCACAGAAACACCAGGCGAGGAAGCAGCTGCAAGCGAGGAGGCAGCAAGCTGGCTGCTGTGAGCCCTGCACACAACCTCTGCGTCTCATAGCCATGAGGAAGAGGTCTTCTGACTCACGGTTTTATTAAACAGCTAGAAGAGATGATGAGTTTGCCCTGAAAAATAGGGAAAGTGACAAAGTATGAGGGAAAGTTCAACCACATGGAAAAATGACATTAGAACAAAGGAGTGCGAAGAGCACAAGGCTGGGCAGGGGGGAAAGGAACATCATCAGTGTCTTCTAATGTGCCTGAGGAGACATGAGCCTGAGGAGATGAAGGCTCAAAACAAGCAGCAGGACTGTTATTCAGTTATCACTGAACAACACCTGTTGCAGTTTGACTGACACCAGGCAGGAAAGATGCAGGTCTATAGTGATCTGGGTCAAATACAAATGATGAGACCAAGCATGTTAAAAGTTACTGGGACGGAGGGCCGAAGCCTGGGACAAAATATCGAACAGATATAGTGACAAGAGATTATGGACTCATCCACACAAAAGCTTTGAAAATGGGACAAGTAAAATCTGAGTTGTTGCAGTCAGTGCCCAATTGCTTGTGGAAGAGGGATTTGGGATAAGGAGCAGAATGAGATGGGTACCAAAGAACTCCTGCAGAGACACTTCAGTGATTGCACAGAGCCAGTCTAGCTCCAGTCCCAGCACTGGACTGTGCCAGAACTGTGCCAGGGCAGGTCCAGACCCTCTTAAACTGCTGTGCTGTCTTCCCTCGCATTTCCCTGTGCTGTCTTCCCTGGCCTTCCAGGGACCGCGGCGCAGCAATGCCTGCCCTGGTCCTGCAGGCAGCCAGCTTATGCTCAGCAAGACTTGTTGGTTCAGCTCCATTCTACACAGAAATGGTTAACTCATTTGCAGGCCCAAGCTGATCGTGGCAGCCCCATCAGCCTCATAATATCACTAATTTGCAATTGTCCACCAGCATCCGAGAGGAACGGAGTGAAGTGCGTCTTATTACAGCTGGATAATTATAGGCAGTGGCAGCTGAGTATATGTTTATGCCCCAGGAAGAGGGGCTCCATCTAGTTATTGTTTGGTGACCTCTAAGTGCCAGTTGTAAAGACAGTTGGGATTAAGAGGAGGTCTCACTCATGCTTAGCTTTCTCAGTAGCGCAGAGCTATTAGGGCCATGGTAGCGAAACAGCAGCCATGAACACAAATGTAAGAAAAAACTACAATGCCCTTGCAACAAGGACATATTCAGATGCATTTAAGTTTTTGTCGTGTAGCCGCTATTTACAGTTTTATTACCCAGGTGCTGACTGCTAGAAGGAGGTTCAGACTTATCATGTTCTTCTTCCTTATATGTAATACAAGGTGCCTTGCTGGGCAGTGGCCTAATCCTGAATCTAAGCCAAGATATAGAGCTCCGGGAGACCTTATGCTCTTTAGGATATATCTTAAGTATTTGGAATGATTGTCTTTGCAGATTCGTAGGAAATTGCTGCTAGCATGTGAGGCTGTCACTAGCTCAGATCAAAACCATTTAGAGGTGGTGATGTTCAGGAGGAAGGTTTTGTTTCAAAGTTGTTAGAATTGTCTAAGTATGGAAATGTGTTAAGAAGGTTTTGCGTAAGTAATTTCTAGACAAATATTCAGCTTGGTACAGGCCTGTGAAATATCAGCCTTGATGGCGAATTTTTCAGATTAAGGGTACGGTTTAGAATGGAAGTTTTCTCACCCCATAAGCTTAGAAAGCTGGGAATTTGAAAGTGAGTTGGAAAGGGGGCTGGGATCCTGATTCCCTGAAGTCCTTTGGAAATTGCTACTCCTTGTCTTCATGATCTGTAACGCACCGGGCATGTGTGGGTTTGAAACACTTTCTGCTAAGTCCTTTCTCGCAGGCAGCCTGCGAGAGAGGAGCTCCGACCACGCTCTGAGCGTGGGCTACCCAGGCTGGGTAAGTAAGGCGAAAGACTGTTATGCTCTGACGCTGTCAAGCAACACGTCGAATTTTCTTCAGTGGTCTTGAATCTCGGCGATTACATCTTTAACACATCAATAACTTAGCCTGTGGTTAGCAGGGATCCCTGAAGCATGACTAATCAGGAGATGAAAGTGTCTTTGTGGGGATTAGCTTTAATGAAAAGAAAAGGGATAGTTATTTTGGTAGTTTGAAATCTTCCATAAATCAAAGTGAATACTGACAAAGCAGGTTCATACGGTAAGAATGAAGCTATTGTGAATAAAATTAAGGGAACAGCTACTTTTATATAAATCACAGGCCAGGACAGCGTTTGTAACAGAGTTCATGGGAACAAGATCATTTAACTTCTTCAGGTGTAAATAAGTGATATTTAGCTAATGTTAAAGCATCTCTAAAGAAAAACAGATGGATGAGGGTCCTTCTTAGGGGGTTTCTTTTTTTCGTTTTCATTTTCTTTTCTTTTTGCATGCAAAGGATATCCAGCTAGTTTATCTTGGCCACTTTGCTCTGTGCAGGGACAAACAGCCAGCATATAACTTCTTTTTTACCGCTGCCAGAGAGGAGATCCTAGCCAGAGGTGCTTAGGTCTGGATCACTGATTGTGCTGTTTCTGGCTTGTGCAAATCAAAATGTTCCTCAGCCTTCTATAATGTGGCTTAGGGGAAGCTTAGAGAGGGATAGGGATAGAATGGCCGACAGAAAGAAATACAAACTCCGCACCTTCTGGGGAGCTTTCACGCTCAGCTCCTGAACTTTAGACCTCCTGGATACCCCTGTGCACATAATGGCTATTCAAATAATCGCCCGTTGTCCTCCAAGCGCTGACTCGGAGTACGCAAGTGGAAAGCTTAGGCATCGCCAATGTCTATATGGGGAGCCATATTTGGGAAGTTAGACTGAATGCATCAATGTGCCTAACAGCTCCCTTCCCCTTACATTCCCTGCTTGGTTTACACTATGCCTTCACCTTTACTTTCCTGTTATTTTTAATTTAATCTTTGTGGATGTGAGAACCCCAAACTCAAAACATCGGAGGGGCTCCCTCTGCCCTGCGTTAACTGCCCCTACTCTCAGGCAGCCTGCAGCAAGTGGAAATCCTGCTCATATCCAGGTTCCTTTGCTTTCAACTACGTTTTCTTCAAATAGCATTTTCTTAATGTACATTTTGGAAAAAAAAGAAGCAGAACATTAAAACCCTTGCTCTACATGCTGCAGGGACTGTTACTGAATGATTGACTGGAAGTCACAAATGCTAGATCTACACAGTCGTTTCTAAAGAAATGTGGTATTAAAAATAAGGACTTATGTACAAGCATCAATTTATGGCACTCTCTTCTACCATACTAGGAGTCTTCCATACTTGGGAGAATTTTTGGCTTTTTTTTTTTTTTTTTTTTTTAAATGAAATCAAGTACTTCAACTTTTGGTGTGAGAAACAAGAGCTTATGCCACTTTTTTTTTTTTTTTTTTTTAACTTGTATGCCCTCTTTCAGGATCTTTTATTCCCACAGTGCTTTCATGGAACTACTGAATGATAGTGCTCCATTGAAGAGTAAGCAACTTAAAGCATTACTGCAAGACTAAAAGCTCTTTAGGCTCGAGTCCTTCTCACATTTTTAAGGAAATTTCCAAATAACTAGTACTAATGATTAAATAGTAAATATGGATCTCTTTTTCAATCAGTGCCAACTTTCCTTCTTCCTATACAAGCATACTTTCTATTTGAAGTCATTGGGAATGTGTACGTGTGTGTCTCTGTGGCTGTGTTTTAAAATCATAGCTTGGCTATTGTAGATTTTCTAGGGAAATGGAAGTAAACGACTGTGTGGTTACATTGTTCCATAGCAACAAGAGTAGGATTAAAAAATCGTTATCATAGAAGAATTTACCATCCTGCCTGGCATAATTACTCTTCCATTACATAGCTTTAGGGTCATGATTAAAAAATAATAATAAAAAAAAAGCAGACCAATAAAATGTGAAATTCATGACGTTTACAAGATTCATAATTTACAATGTGAAGGAAAAAGAACATTATGTGAAAAAAATCTACGCACATTTTTGCACAACATTTTTCTGATATATGAATCATGCTTGTCTTTGGTTAACTCAAGGGAAATAATCCCAGTAATGCATGTAAGGCAGTCATGCCCACGTTTGTTTTTTTTTATATCCAGATTTCAGCGGAGAGAGAGATACTTTTTAAACAGATGGCAAATGAGTCCTTCTCCCTCCCCCCAGCTACTTTGCAAATTTAATAACATAGCTAATTATAGGATCTTGCATGTTAATCTCTTCCTATGCTTGCTCCATATATTTAATGTCATGAATCAAAGGGATCTATGGAATTGCTGCAATGGCAGCTAAATTACATCCAGACAATATTCCCTCTTTAAGTATACTTTTGAGACCTAATCTCCAGAGATTTCTGTTGGCAATTCAGTGCAAAAGCTCACATAAAATTCTGTATGTGCAGTCTGGCAGTGGTGACACACAGTTGGAAGCTGCATCTGCCTGGCCTGAGGTGGTGGTGCATGTCACCGTTATTTCCAGGGTCAGAAGGAAGAGGGTGAGGAAACTTGGTCCCTGTGAATTTTTTTCCCTTGACTGTTGGCTGAGTCATGGGACAATGTTCCCGGGAGAAATATGAAGCCGGATGGAATCCAGAAGAAGGCTGGAATGATGTGGTCTTCTACCCCAACAATTTAAGGTTTTGCCTAGAGGGAAATAAATAGGACAGTAATCTCACAGGAAAGAACAAGTCAGGCCCTGGCATCTGCCAAATAAAGTGTCCCAGGTTCTGCAGAAAAGACCTGTAGTTGTGGCAGGGCAGCATCTCTTCTGTGTTGGACTGCTCAATGTGCTGCTGCCTAATTCCCCAGGAAAAGGGCCGTGGGAAGCAGCACGCGGCCATCGGCCGAGTGCGAAGGACCAATCCATTCCTCACTCAGGGCTACCGCATCCGCTCTGATCTATCTGGATCTTCGACTCCGCTAGAGAGGACCAGGTCACAGATGCCTAAATAGGAGAGCTAGTTAATACTGGCTCAAGAACGTCGGTACTGATTCAAGCACCTCCATGCTCCTGAGGATTGGGCTTAGCTCTCTGTTGATTGCCACCGAGAAGTAGGAGCCACCACTCGGACCTGTGACGAACCTGCCTCGTCCTTGAGTACAAACAGGAGAGAGCACGAGTGTTTCCTGGCAGTGCATCTAATTTTATTTTGCATGCGTTGCACCTAAAGAATGCACGACGTCATTCGCGCCGGAGATCAGCAGCTCCTAGGAGAAGGTCCCTCCGAGAAGGGAGAGGCGCACAAATTACCTGCGGGGACAATGGCTGGCGCTCCTGCACCGATAGAAGAGAGGTCTCGAGTTCCAGATGTACGGAGTCAATATACGCAGGGTTCTTACATCAAAAGCTGCCTTTACAGGAAGGAAAACAAGTTCAGAACCAGACCGCATCTTTGTTGGTTTTATATTTGTCGTATGTAAAAGATTTGTGAGACAGGAAGATCTGGCTGTTTACATCACTAGCTCTTTTAATGTAGAATTCAAAGCATATTACTAATGAAATATATATAAAAAAAAAAAAAAAAAGGTTGAAAAATGTGAAACTTGTAAGAGAAAACAGGAATACTGTCTGGAACAGGTTAAATGACAAAAAGAGAAAAGTTAAGAGCATCTAAGCTCCATAACCTGTGGGTCTGTCTACGTGCACGTTTGCTTCGAGTGCTCTTTGTGATCTGTGAGAATTATTTAAAAACTTTTAAAAGGTCTTGGAAACTAATTCAGGCCACAACATGGACTTGTTCAGGAGAGCTAGTGGTCTCACCAGTCATGGAAGAACTCTGATGGGAGAGGACTCCAAAAAGTGAGGCCGGGGGAACAGTCTTTTATGCAAGTCCAATCCTCTTCCTCCAAGCGTAACTAGTAGTCGGCGTCTCTCAGTTCGTTTAATCGTTGCAGCACATGTTCAGGTATAAAATGATGAAAACTGAAAATATCCATACTGTATTGCTATAAAAAGTAGCAGGAAGCTACTAACCTATCTGAATTACTCTGATCATTTCTACCATTTTGATGCTTCTATCATCGAAATCATTTTCACCCAGATTTTAATTCTTGAATTGGAGAGAAAAAAATAGGGAAAATAAGGAGGAAAAAAGGAAAATATGGGGGGGAAAAGGTGCAAGCTCTTCACACAGTGTCTCAGGCACCTTTCTGCTACTTCTTGCTCCTGATCCTGCTGCTCTTCTGGCTGCCCTTTCCCAATGGCCAGAGCTGCAAGGTAAGGGGGTCTTGAACACAGGGAACTGGGGGCAAGGAGAGGAGGAGGACCTGAGCCTCAGGAAGGGAAGCAACTCTTGTGCTCAGCGGTGCTGCTGGCTGTTGCTTTTCTTTTCTTTTTTTTTCCCTACCGATTCCTACGCTGTCCCACAAGGCAGAAATCTGCCCGGGCAGGTGTCCACTGACACCCGCTCTGCCCGCTGGCCCCAGCCCCAGAACTGCTCCGTGCCTTCGTGCGGGTGCCCTAAGGCAGCTTCCCCCCGCGGAGGGGCTTCCGCGAAGCCCTGGGAGATGCTGGGACATCTCCCCAGCCCCAAGTGCCGTGTCCCTGCCAAGGGCTGTAGGTTGCTTTCAAAAACAGAGCCTGCCCTGGCGGCCTGTCTCGCTGGGCAGAGGGCCCGCGGGCTGTCACCCTTGATGTCTCTCTTACTGCTTCTCTCAGCCGGTTGTTTTCTTGGTATTTAAGGGCTCTGTTGTGCTCCGCGCTTTCAATTAAGGAGGAAAAACGCGCTCGGGGTTGTGCGAGGGAGACTGGCAATTGCACGCTTCGGTTTGCAGCGTAAACAGTTGCACGAGGGTTCGCTGGCAAACGTCCCCTCGCTGAGGAGGCCATCAGCTAAATGTCACAGATGTGCCCGGCTCTTGCCAAGAGCTGGGAATGCTCTGGGAAACTTCTAAAAATGCCCTCAGTTAAAAAAAAATAAAAAATAAAGGCTCTCCAGGAGCTGGCGGACGAGGGCTCGTTCCGGCGGGGCCGTGGAGCGTGCGGCTCGTGTCTCCGCGACGTGTTGCTTCCACCTCCGGAGGTCCCTTCCTCAGAGGGAGAGCGGAGCCCCTCTCCCCATCCGCCATTAGGCTTCCTTCCCAAAAACTCACCTCTTCCGTGTGGCCTATAAAACCAAGCTTTTCCTTCTTAGTAACAGGATCATAAATAACGTAAAACATTAAAAAAATTGCCCTACCCCCTTGACACCTTGGTCATAACCCAAGCAACAGCATGCTCTTATTGCTGGAACCCTCGCCTTCCCTTCCCTCGCCACCGACGATCGCGCCGCGCTTTAACTGCAGCCTGATCCCGCAAACGCTTCCTAGCCAGCAGAGCCCTTGCCGGCGTCTAAGCAGCCCGCTGACAGCGGCGGGCTATTCCAGGTAGGGCGTCCTAGGGAAGCTAAAGAAGTGTTTGCACCGCTGGGCCATTTGGTTTGCGAGCTCTGTGGGGATATTGTCTTTTGCCTGTAAAGAGTCACGCACACGCATGGTGCTGTGTAAATAATTAAAAATAACAGAACTCGCATCAAACGCGCACCTATGGGAATTCATACCACTGGCTTTCCTGGCTGCTAGCAGAAATATCACAGGATTATGGAGCTTGGAGAAAATCTCCTGATAGAATATCTAGGCTTGCGGAATTCATCCCACTTTGGGAAAATGTTTTTTTCTTCCTCTGCACCGGAGGAAACATTGGAGGACCTTCGCCCAGCAAGAAACGCACAGGAAGCATATTTTAAATTAATACAGGATTTGATGAGCATTTCCCAACGGCAAATTAGAGCCCTTATCACCCTGTCTAAACTTTAATTGCATAACACAAGAGGTCTGGGTTTTATCAAACTATTGACTGTTTCGGGGATAAGATTCCTTTGGCTTTCAGCAGTGTTGCACAAATCATTCCTTGGTGAAGGCCTTGACCAATAAAATAAAACTGCTGATTTTATTTCCAATGCACTTGCCCTTTCTGTTCAGAAATATTGTTATACTCCTTTCTCTCTGAAATATGACAGACTGGATATGAATGAATCCAAGTTGTCAAACAACAAAAAAAAGACTAAATCAAGGAAAACAAATGTGCGAGCCACAGGAGAGCCAAGAGGACACAGGCGCTTGGGGCTCCTCGTGATGCTATAATACAACTTTGGGATGAAAGAAAAAGCAAAAGGCTTCCAGGTATTTTTCTTCAAGAGGGAAAAAAAAAAACAAGGTAGTTTTTAGAACATAATTCCCCCTTGACTTCAGGTGTAATAGTTTCTAAACTCACAGGAAAAAAAAAGCCCTGCTCGGAAGAGACTGCGTGTGCTGCGGTCACCCACCGCTCTGACTTGTGTCACCTGCTGCTCAGAGCAAACTCCAGCACTTGTATTGTAAAGAAAGGAAGTTTCCTTCTTGTTAAAAAAAGACTTCTGTCTTCTTATGGACAAGGGACTCTATGCACTTCTTATTAGATGGCTGTACTTTCCAAGTGCTTTTGCAGATGAGGTCAAATTGAAAGATGCACGGGGCAAGAGATTCCTGTGACTTTCCATCATCTCGAGTATGTATTTGATTAGCAGGTAGTATATACTTTTCCACCCTCAAAGAATGCTCTAACCACCAAAATAATGAGGTCACCAGGCTACTTTCAAGCTCCATGGAAACCAATCTACTTTGTACAGAATAATTTAATATTCAGTGGTTCAGAGAGCACAAAAGTGAACATGAGTAATTGCCTGTTGACTAATTTATATTGATATTTCACTATTTTATGGAAGAAAAATTGGAACAACCTTCTCCTTCTCATCCTACTGTGTAAGTACCCTAGCACCAGGCAATAGGAATAATTTCCTTTTCTCACTGATTCAGGGAATGGTGAGTAGATCTCCCCAAAGTGAAGAGGATCAGCTAGGTGAATGTCATGTTGCTCCGGAACAGGGTATGGCCGGCTGGCTCAGGACATTCTCCCAAGCAAGGGCATGGGGAAGGAGTTCAGCTCTAGTGTTAAACTAGTTAAACTACTGAGTAAAAGGCTTCTTTTTGTTTGTTTGTTTTTTGTTGGTTTGTTTGTTTGCTTTCAGCAGCAGGTATTCCTGCTTCAACAGTATTGGCCCAGACTGGTTGCACGTTGCCCAAACTGGTAAGTCTTGTAGACGTATCAGTTAAGGTACCCTCTCCTGGAGAGGAGAATCCAGTTTTGGAAACCCAAACTGCACAGAGTAAGAAGTAGTTTACATGGCTGAGGCTGATGTGGTTCTGAACTTGCTCAGAAATAAACACTAACGTGAGGGAATCTTCAGTTTTGAGGAGCTGTCTAGGGACTTTAAGACCTTTTGTGCTTGCTTCTGGGTGAATGGCGAGTTTGTAGATTTGGCTTGCCTCCAACTAAGACACTTACATATTTAATTATCTAGAACAGAGGTGCTTCTTAAAATTGCATTCTGTTTTTAAGGAGGCTGATAGATTAATACCATTCAAAAGAGACCAATAATGGCCCCTTTTCCAAATTTTTGCCAAACTGGTAATTTGGTTTTATTCTTTCTCTGAGGCAGCATGTGAGGGATTCCTGTTTGTAGGACAAAAAAAAAAATATTCAGGAATAGTGGTCTTTTTTTTTTTA
>VZSV01000016.1:2740103-2878219 GCA_013398735.1 Nothocercus julius
ATATATATATATATGAAGAAAGAAGTCATGGAAGATATTAAGCATCTGACTTCTCAAAAAATTCTGTTCCAGTATTTTTATAGTCTTTTTGACATTTGTGTGGAAACTTTTGCCTCAGCTTTTGTGCAGAGGCTGCTCAAGAGTGCGACTGCTGCTGAGGCAAGGGCCAGAAGTTTTCTGTGCTTTGCCTTCAGATGCCCTCATTCAAACTAAAATTTGCAATAAAATTTTCTACATAATGCTATTAAGACTTTGATTGCTTTCTTCCTTCCCAACAAAGAAACGAGTTGCTTTTTTTCTAGAACATCACAACAGACCGATAGAGCAGCTCTATCTCTATTTGGAAAATAGTTTCAAAATTACTCCAAAAGTAACACTGAAGATGTTCAAGCCCAGTTGGGATCAAATTTTCAGAAGGGGTCAGCTGTCAAATGCTAAAACTCTCCTGGAAATCTTGTCCTTTTTGTGTATTCTAAATGGGTCAGTGCTATTAAAATTCTGGCCCTGGGTTATTTCGTCTGTGAGTTAGAAGCAGCATTGAAACATTAGCAACATCTTTCTCTGAACTGTATTGATCATATGTCACAAATATTTCACAATAATAAGAGCAGCACTGTCAAAGAAGTGAGCTGAGCTGCATAAAGCAACTTACAGCCTTGGGCTCTGTGACTTGTTTTTGTAAGAAACTATGTCTGTTTTGGGGCATTAACTCGTTTATTCCTACCCTTTACTGTACGTGGGAACTGTAGTTTCTGCCTACCAGATACCTACCTGCAGAATTCCTGAGTCTACAAATAATTCCCAGCATTATCAGTCATCTTTGGGGTGAAATCTTGGTTCATCAATAGCACTCGTGATGTGAAAATCATGGATATTGCTAATAATTCTGTGTATATTAACTGGTCTATTTTCACTGTGCTGTACTCTGGATTGGTAGATCTTACTTGATAAGAAAAGAAAACCTGTATGCCTTTTACTTTGTATTTTGTTCCAAATGAGGGTGAAATCAAGTTTGTTTGCAACAAATTGTGTCATTTTATACTAACATAAGGAAAAGAGAAAGATCTGTCTAAGTACCTCTTGGCCTATCACAACTGTATTTGATCTAACCAGCTACATGGCTTAGGGGGACAGTAATTAAATGCAGGTTCTGCTGAAGTCAATGACAAACTTGCTGCCTTCAGTAAGGGCTGCCCTTTGCTCTTTCGGCTTCAACAATTTCAGGTGTATTTTAGACAAAGGCAAGGCAATGTTTGCCTTTAAGAGAAATGTCACATTTTGATTTCATTTCACCTCATATTTAATTTGGCATGTGTTTAAGACCCCCCATCCTAAACCTAAGTAACTGAAGCAAACAAAAACGAAGCTATATCCAGCCCACTTCAGGCACAGTGGTGGAAATGGGCCATTGCAAACAGGCTGTGGGGCTACGCTTACGTTATTATTGTTACCCTTGGACATTTTTAACAGGTGACAGAAAAACTGCTGCATAGAGAATCGCAAACAAAAGTAAATAAGCAAGCCTAAGTGGTCTGTTTAAATGCACAAATTATATTTTTAATATATTGCATTGAGAGGCATAAACTGCCTTTTCTGGGCTGTTTTTCCGCTCATTTATGGAGTGCTATTGGATAAAACTTCACTGCTCTCACTAGATCCTGGGGGTCATAAATAAAAGGCAATTTTGGCCTTTAAATAAGTGATATTTCCAGGTTAGTGCCCACTCTGTTGTGCTTTCCCTCTTCTTATAAATCAATTATTGAGGGCAATTTAATTAAGAACAGATTAGAAAGGTTTCCACTGTTGCTTTTAAAATCCCCTCTGCCCTGAAGCGCTGCGGCGTTAGGAGAGCGAGCGCGGAGGCTCCCGCGCCCCGTCCGCACGGCGCCCTTCCCTTCAGCCCAGCTTCGCCGGACACACACGGCGGAGGGTGGGAGCTCTTCCTTGGGACGCAGTTCTCTCCTTTCAGCTCTTCCCAAGAGGTCCTGGGGGAGCCGTGCCAAATACACGTGCCTCTCGCTGCTGGCCTGGGTGTCGTTCCCTGCAGTTCCCCTGTGGCGCTTGAGCCAAAAAGCAGGACGAAGGGCAATACCCATCCATCCCCATCCGCCACGGAACAACGTCCCGAGCCGAGCACACAGTAACACTACATTGTATTCAGGCCTCTGGCAAGTCCCTGTGTGCAGCGGTAGCAGGCAAAACTGATGACACTGAGTCTGAACGGGCCAGCCCGCCACGTGCGGCTGCTGCGCGCCCGGGAGGCGCCTCCCCCCGTGAGGGCTGCGTGGGGAAGGAGCCCGCAGCTGCAGCTAGTGCAGCCCTAGGGGGAACACGGCGGAGCCGAAGAACCCGGGAGCGTGCAGAGCAAAGGCTGGGCTGAGGGAGCAGGTGCACTGACCTGGAACTCTGCTCCTGACCCAGAAGGATTGATGGAACGTCCAATGAACACCTAGAGACTGATGAAGCGTGCAAATACGGACTGGCCGGAATTAGAAAAATCGGGAGCCGATGAAGAGTAAGCTCGATAGCCCCTGCTCCTCAGTTGCCACCACACCTGTCCTCACTGTCATTAAATACAAGCTTCGATCCCCTGCTGTTTTCCCTCGGTTACGAGGGACGTCTTTATTTGATCAAAGAACAACAATTCTATCAGTTTTTGGGATGCAACTAAGGGTGGAGAAATCCTGGGTGTTTCTGGGAGAGGATAAAGAGATGTTACCAGGGGTGTTTATTTTTATGTAGTGCTTGGAAAAAAATCTGTCTGTTAACTGGGAAACAAATCCAGCTTAAAATCTTTGATCAACTCGCACTGCAGGAAATGGGAAACTTGGGGCTGCTTCACGGGGAACCGAAGCAGGCCAGAGAGAAGGGAAGCAAACCAAGCAGCCACCCACCAATAAAGCGCACGCAGTAAAGCGCTCTCAGAGAGATCAAGGGCTCTGCGTAGACTTTCGGAAGGATTTGTTTGCACTGCCATCTCAGGCCACGAAGAAGAGGATTCCATATTCCTGGAGTCATTCATCTAGACTACTCCCATACTGATCTTTAAACTCTGTGGTGGCGCAGCCCCATTTCCTCATGCTTAAGAGGGGAGAGACAACAGAGAGAACGAGAACTGAGGTTCTACTCATTCTATAAAGACGCTTTAGAAATGCTGCTGAGCAACACTTCATCTTTTAAATCCTCTGGCTACCACTTCAATTAGGTGTAATTATATGGTGGTATGTTGCAATTGGCAGGGGGGACTATAGCTGTGGGGGAAATTCAGTTTCATTGTAAACGGGAAGTGAAGGCTGGGATGGTGGAGGAAGACCGCAGACATCTGCATCCTTTTCTCCAACTCTACAGTCCAGATGCTGCTGTGTTCTGCATTCGCTGCAAGCAGCACATCTGTCTATCTGGAACTCAGAGCAAAATGTGTGTCAATGTGAGAACAAAAAGTTCCAGAATGTGTTGAGCTGTTGACAGGTCAGTGTGCAATTGCAGGTGATAACTTAGATATAAAATTAACCATGTCAATTCTCTTCCTTCTAGTTATATCAGATAGCTACAGTCTCTCTGTGATGAGGCTTTTCTTGTGTAAGCTGTTGATCATCAGGAGGTGTTGAAAAGATTTTCTGAGAGGGTACCTGAGAGTATTAGTTTCTCTTAAGCAGAATTCCTCCTGATTAATGAGTGTTATCCACAAACGATGACAATTGGGATTCCTGAGTCCTAAAAGGGAGTTGAACACCGTCTTCGTGACAGTGCTCACAGCAGTCTTTGCCAAACGGGCATGGTTTCCAGCCTTATTCCTCAGAACCAGCTTGTGCCTCTGATGCAGATCTCTAAAACATGGCATTTTCTCCTTCTTGGAAAGTGCCTTGTGATGCAGGATGAGAGATGCAGAACGTGTGCTAAGCATGGAACTAAACTATTGTCAGTGCTTTGCAAACAGAGGTTTGACATGGTCTCTACCTCAAAGATTGTACAATCTAAAAATATAAATAAAAATGATTAACTGCTCTTAGAGAGTCATTTTAGGACTAACAGTCACATCCAAAGCACAGAGTTTCTTTTCCAATACTCACTATCATTAGCTAATTATTAAGCACAAACAAATATAAAGCGTGCTTTGTTCTATTTGCCCCTATTTACCAACTTTTATCTGATTATGGGAAGCAGTTAGGGCTGCTGAAGGAAAAAAAAAATATTTACATCACTGGACTGAAGCTTTCCCCAGGAGCTTTCAGATAGTGCTAGCTCAAAAACTAGCAGGAATGGCTGTGATCCAACAATACTGAAGTTTGGAGATGTGTCTACTGCCTGCTGCAAGACCTCTGGTGCAAGGATTCTCCTCGGCCTCCTGGGACGTTGCGAGTGACAAAGCCAAACTGCACTGGAGGTTCATTGTTGTACCCGTGTGTATGTGACAATACTGCGGAATTCTCTTTAAGAAACTTCTTGTATGTGTTATGCAGGTAGACAGATTGAAATCTGAGACACGGGCCTTGCAGTGTGTTAAAATAACACTGAAACAACATAATGGAGTTCAGGTGTGGTATCTTGATGAGCTCCATATTAAGGTCTCCGTGCCCTCATTCATACCTGTAGGGAGCAGGAACTCTTTCTTCAGATTTATGTCAGGAAAAGCTCTTAGACTCAGTGGAATCTCTTTGGTGACACTTTTAACCTGCGGTTTGGGAGGTGTTTTAAAACTGCCATCTGTGAGCACTTTACCTCTGACTGAACAGAATTTTCTGACTTGTGATTACTGCAAATACTAGGTAATCCTGCGTTTGGAAAATAGTTAGAAATCCTGCTGATATATGACCCCGAAATAAATCTACTCCATGTTTCCATAGCTTCAAACAATGAACAAGCTCTCCCAGTTACTTGACTTGCTTTTATCAGAGTGAGAATCGAGCATCTCTCTGACCCGCAAGCGGACCTCTGATGTTGGCAGTTACACAGAGTCGACCTTCCTGTACTGTTGCATGGAGAGGAGGGGCTGAGCGGGCCGGCCTGGACCCACAGAAGCAGCTGCAATGCCTTCAGTTGCGATTTGTTCACTTAGGGTGAGGTAAGTACCACTTTGCTGCTCTGTCACGTGCACCGTAGCGAGGCCAGTGCCCAACGGAGAGGCACCTGCCATGAGCGCAGCCGAGCGACTCACCCGAAGCTTCCTGGAGGCATTTCGGTGGCTGCGCCTGGGATCTGTCACCGTCCTGGGGGGGATCAGGGCTGCATGAAGAACGCTCTGCAGCTACTGCTGACACCCGGGCTTGGAAGGACTAAGGTTTTATCATTCATGCTCCTACTGAGCAAGGGGTAATCGGGACACAAGGGAAGCTTTGGTCTGCTCTGGTGGGGCCCCTGATGGATGAGAGAGTGTCAAGCTGTGCCATGGGTTTCTGGGCAAAAACTACAAAGTTGGTTTGTTAAAGGGTTTCTCTGTAACGACTGGCCTGGGAACACACTACAGAGGTAATGCCTGGGAGACCCTGTGGTCAGTCGCCTTGTCATGTTACTCCCAGCAACTTCAGCTTCTTGTCCTTGAGACAGATGCAAGTGATCAGAGCTGTCCCGAATAGTTTGTCCCTTCTTTTGTTCCTGTTCCCTGGGGCAGAGGACAGCAATGCCCTGCGTTGGCTGCGTGCTAGAAGGCGCCGCTTGGGTGTAGACTGGGCCTGCTTCGGAACCCCCCCAGGTGGCTGCGAAGGTGAAGGGCCGGTGGAATTTCTGCTTTGGTAGCCAACCGGGCAGGTAGAATATCCCTGAGAACGACACTGTGGAAGATGTGAGTACTTCTGTATGCTGCTACCTTAAGACCTTGAGTGTGCCAGGTGCCAAATGCCTCTGGCAACCTCCCAGTTCTGTGGGAATTGAAAGGCTCAGCTTGTTCCAGACAGTTTTACACGCCACAGAATCAGACCCTAGATAAACTGCAAGCTCTGCACACAAAGGCTCTTAATCTGTTGGGAGGAGAGTGAATCATATCCCTGAGAAAAAGGACTTCAAATTTTTAGCAACTACTCACCCTGTAAAAGCCTGATAGATGTTACCCTGAACGTCTTTCATAGAGGTGAATCAATTCCACTGTATCTTGCACCATTTCCTCACATTGCTCTTTGTCTGTTTTCCTGAGTGAGTCACCTGGGTTGTGATCTCTGGTTTACATGCTTCTAAAATCTTGTGCAATGTTGTCGTGACTGCTATGCAGTGGGTAGAGGCCTTACGTGTTTGTTGCATAAGGCTTAAAAAAATACTCCTATTTCAGACAAGTAAATAACGTAAATGTCAGTATGACTGCTTTAACATAGTAAGTTTGCAGAAGGCGGAGGCACAGAGAAAGATATGATGAACCCTGATTTTGGCACTCTGGCCAGACATTCATTACTTTGTAATTTTTTTTTTCTCTCCATTCTCTGCACTGTCTACTTGTGAATGATAAAGAAAGAGACAACACTGTCATCGCACACATGAACTGATGTGGTTTTACTGCATTTGGGCACACACTTGAATGAAATATGCTGGTACAGAGCGCAGCCACACGTCTTATCTCTGCTGCTACTCCCTTTACAACAGAACCATCTTTACATCAACGGTTTTCCTTCCTTGGCTAGATAACATTGCAATCCTATCTCTTGCCCTTGGTCAGAATGCAGAGATTAAAAACACTCAGTTGATGCAAACGGTGGGTTGATACAACACACAGAATGGGGTGTAGATGTGCTTCACACAACAGAGAGCAGAACCGAAGGGGAAAATGTTGCTTGGAGGCAAGACGCCTCTTTAATTGATTATGGCAAGGAAAATCAAATACCATATCTGCTTTTCCTGGAGTATATTGAGACTCATCATAACTCATCATCATGTTAAGCAAATACTTGTCATGATTTAAACTTCTGTTTGCATACAACTCTGAGTAGTGCATCTTAAAGTCATACATATTCATATAGAATGAAGAATGCATAATGTCTGCATAAAAAGAGAAGCTGTATGACTATATATGAAGACAACAACTACAATTCTCACAGCACTGTCATTGGTTATTTTTAAAATATTCAAGCATTATTTAAAAAACAGTAAGCTGAACTTAAACTACACTACGAAAAAAATGTATAACTGAACCAATGCTGACTGGTTTTCCTCAGTATTAATCAATTTTAAATTTTCCCTTTTTTTATCTAACACCTTTTGTTAATTAGTTGTTATTTTGACCTCCAGTAACATGATCAGAATTCTCCTACCTCCGGGCAATTGAGTTATGCTCTGATCTCAAGCTCTAAGGGAAATGTTCAATTCTATGTTTTCCACAGTTGAATAAACAGTACCATGTATACTATCTCTTGTGTTAGAATAGTGTTGTCTTCACATAAGACTCAAATAATGGTATTAGTCATTCATTTCCTTGTACACATACACCCTATTGCGTGTTGACAGGTTTATAAGGATGCAGTGGCAGCCGTGGGCGCTGGGAAGCTCCTAGACGACAGCCTTTGAATCCTTGCAGTCCTGAGCAATGGTGCCTGAGTTAGTCTGTTTATTGTCTGCTTTCTCTCCCAGATGCTTGACTTGTCTGAAAGATTAATACATCAACAAGAGCGGTAAGGTCCAGGGTTGCACATCTTTAAGACATGTTTATTAGCAGATGGCACATGAGATTCAAAGGTCACTAGGCAAGGTAACATTTTAAAGTGAAATAACAATATTTATGTTCAAATACTATGCTGATGAGATCATATGGAAAAAATGTTTCTGATTAAATTAGTTTATAAGAAAATACAATATATCTATCAAAAATTCCAAATGCCACTTATGGTCTTTTTTCCTTTTATTACTTCCCAAATTACTTAGAAGGCTACCATTTTATTTAAGGAGCCTAACAACTGGAAAAAAAATCTATACTGGATTCTATAGACAATCCTGCTTTTTTAAATAATTGAAAATCCAGTGTGAAACTTGGGTCTATTGTCTGCTACTTAAAACCAATATTTCAGATATGGGTTTTTAAGATCTGTCAGAAATTTTATCTGACTTCTACACTCTCTAGGGTAAAATTCATCTTGCAGACACAAGGACTTACTGGCAAATAGCTATCTTATTCACAGGCAATATCATGTGCTGCAACACATTTTGCAAAAATCATGTTATGCTACTTACACAGAATCCATAAAATAAAGAGAAAATCCTTTCCTTTAGGACTTCCATAGGAGGACTGACTGCTGGATAGTTCATTACTAAGTAATGAACTGGTAATTACCAGTAAAGCTAAACCTGAAATCCTGTTTATGCTCTCAAATTGTGAAAAAAAATATGCAAATATCAAAGGAAATCTGTTTTTGCACAGGTTTAAAAGGGCAACTAAGCTCTTAATTAACATTTCTTATCTACCATGCCACACGGGCATTAAAATGTTGAGAATTTAAAAGATACTTACTTTTCAAGTGATCCATTTTCAACTTTCATAGCTCCTTCCACTGGATCCAGTCCTTGTTCTGAAAACTGTTTCAAGGCACTTAAAGCTGCCTAAAATAAAAATGAGCTGTCAAAAACCCCACTAGCACAACAATATTAACACCAAATGAAGGAAGATGGGTATTTTACTTTTAAATCATTTAATGTATTGTGAGGTCATTTAGACTACAGTGCTAATAAAGAAGCTGCACGATAGTGCCCAGCCAAACAGCTGTGTTTGTGCACAGGCTTGAGGATATCTTCATCTTCCCGGGCATGGGAGAGACTTCCATTCGTGTTAACGAAAGCTGCATTACCTAGGTGAAGAACAAGATAAACTTTCAGGATCCTATGAAGTCTCTCCAGCCTTCTCATGTGCCTTCCTAGAGCCTATGCTTCTTGGAGAACTTATGGAAGGATTCCTGTCTTCTAATGACCGCAAGAGTTGTGAGTTGCAGGAAAAGGGTCAGGAGGACAGACCCAACAGGCCAAGTCTAGATTTCGAAGAATGCGATAGACCGGTATCTTACACACAGCTCCTTCAGGTGTGCTAAATAGGGAGAGCCAAAACAGACTGACTGCAGAGCAACAACGGAAGAATGACCGATTTTACAGCTTCGATTTCTTCTGCATGTTCTTTATTGACGAGCTTCTCTCCCCACTTCACTAGACCTGCTTTATTTCTGGAAAGCAAATTGTCCTTCCCTTCCCTAACTGCTCTGGCAAAAGACAAATGATTTTTCATAATTAATTTGGCAAAGGTTGGTTATGAAACTCATGGTTACCATGTGCCTCCCTTCAAAAACACACCCAGCACATTAAAACAGTGGAGGCCACCTCTATCTTAGAGCTGAAATGCAAAATTAAACTGAAAAACAGATTTTTTATTCAATCACTCTATTCAGTCACTTGCGCTCAGGCCCGGTCACAGGAAAAAAAAAAAAAAAAAAAAGAAGAAGGTACCTTTTCTTTGGCATTATCATAAAAAGTAACATCACATACACTGGAACTGAGTGCAGGTCTTGCAGCATTGCTTTTCATGGTCAGACCAACAAGCACCTTTTAGAACTGTGGGAGTTGCTCTCTTTTTACTTGACAAGACAAAAAGACAAGAGAGTTTCTATCTCCATTTCCCATTCCTCTTGGGCAACATGGACACTGTCCATAACGGGAGCTGCCATGGCAGTGAAGTAGCAGATTTGCTTTCACAGTAATGCTTTGTCTGGATTCTCTCAACAGCTCCTTTTCTTGAAAGGTATGTTTATACAACTTAAATATTATTAGACAATGTGTATTTTGGCAAGATGAATAACAGCACGAGAATTGCTAGGCTGCCCTAGACTAAAAGGCCATGTATCCCAGATTTGTCTATGGCAATGACGAGTTTCTAAAGCTTCAGAAGGCACTCCCATCCACAATCGACAAGGGGGGAATCTTTCTAGTCTGTGAGATTTTGCCCTAGCAAACAAAGATAAAGCTAAACATTTCTTAAAATGTCTTGCTGAAGCTCAGACTATCACTATTATTTACCTGGTCCCTTTCCTTTTGCTGTGTCTTCTAGGCCTCCTGTATCTGTATTTGATAGCTCCACTGCTATCTACTTGCTTCTTCTTGCCATCCACTGACATCATCTCAAAATTCCCACTGCCAAATCTTTCTTGTTTCCTTTTTTTTTCCCCATGTATGGGATTATAATCTTAGAGAGATAGGCTACCTTGCTGGCTTTCACCTGGTCCTGTGCTTGGCTATGGAGTAGTTCAAATTAAAGTCGACAGAATCAATTCTAGCTAGAAATAAACGGCAGGTACCTGCAGTCTCCACCATTTTAACACGGGTGGCAGTGATCCTGCTCAATAAGGTGCCACACTCTGCATTATGAACATCTGATGTCCAGTTCTGAGCCAAGGCAGGCCAAGGAGGACAGACGGCTGGTGCTACTGCTACCGTTCCTGCCTCTTTCCCTCTCTCCAGCTCCCGTCCCCCAGCTCAGAGCTCAGGTTATCTTGATCACCTTTTGGAGACACCCAGCTACTGCCCTTAGACAGAGTCTAGACTGCTGGGCCGTGGTTCCAAAATATGTTGTTTTCCGCCTAATTTCATTCTTACGGCTCTCACGCTGTTTGGTCCCATGTCTACCCATGCCATCATGCTCCCTTAGCTGAGAGAGCACAACTGTTTGTCAGATTTAGCTTGGAAACAGGTCAGAGAACCAATTCAACTTAAAAAATACACTGCCAAATTAAAATATGCATGAGTCTATATACATTATAGCCTGGCTTAATGGGCACAGGGGATAGAGGTGGAAAGCCAAGCGGGGGTAGGTATGAGCTGCATTCCCATGTCCTTTATTCCTGGATGATTTATTTTAAGACCACTCGAGACACTCACATCCTACTAAAGTGACACACCAAAGTTTTAAGCAACTTAAATCCTAGGCTAATTGCTTAAAATAGGCATTCTGGATCTTGTTCATTGTGTTTAGGGACACATCCCAATAATCTTCTCTTAACTTGCAGCTTTGTCGCTGACAAGAACATATGCATTGTCTGCTTATGTTCTCCTTTCTTCTGTTGTTTTTTCCTAATAAATGTTGGTGAAATGATGACCTCTCACTTATTTCTTTTTATGTAAGGCAGTCTGTGAAATAGTACCAGGTAGGGCTGTGAAGAGAAAAGGAAGCTGAGACATCCGCTACTATTACAGAGTTTTATTGCTACTTCATCTGTTTCTTGAACCCACCTTATTTTCTTTTTTTCTGTATCCACATCTAGCTTCCTCATTTGATGTGTGAATTATAAACATTTTGCCCAAGAACTATTTGTTCAAGTTATCTGTCTGTACAGTGGCTAGCACAATGAGATCCTCATCACAATAAGTAGCAAGAAGTGCCAAGTCATGCTTCAGTCAAGATTAGATCACACTTTGATCATATGATGTGTGGAGCAATCTGATCTTGATCAGTGGTTGCTAAAATCCCCAGAAAATCAGCAGAGGAATGGAACCAACCCAAACTTCTTAATTCCTTTTCAGAATTCCTCTGGATATGAGTATATCTGTTACTTACTACTGGTCTGGTTACTTGCATGTAAGCATGTATCATTACTGTATTGTCAAGGATGTAAATACAGAACTTGCAGAGGAAATACATAAAATGAAGGTGTGTAATGATAAGATGTGTAATGATAACCACTGTTTTATGCCATCACAAGTTTCAAATCCTAATGCTTGTTATACAGTGAAGTCTCAGTTCTCCGTCGCACCCTCTTCAAACTATACCCTTCCCCAACCCAAGCATGGCAGAAGATAAAAGACCTCCAAACTACCCTATTTCTGAAACCAAGTATCGGAAGAGGTGAGAGGCAGGAAAACAGTCCTGTATTCCAAATTACTGTTGAAAAGTCACATTTTATACCATCCCTCATTGCCTAGTTTCCCACCTTTGCTTCTCCTGGGAGCCTACAGTCCTTCCCGAAGCTCAGACCTCTCACAGAAGAGCTGCAAGTCCTTAGCATCTTCAGCCTCAGTCTCATGTCCCTCCAAAGCCATTCCAGAGTCCCTGGTATTCCACTCCAAAGCTCCAACTTACTTACATAACAGCAGAGGAACTCATCTCTCCTGCTCCACAAATCCTCACACACTTAGGCCTCTATTTTTTCCTGCTCCTAAATTCTCTCCCATCCAAGGTTGCCCAGGTACTCTCAGCTTCCAGAAGTAAGCTCTCCTTGCACAGGTTCTCCCAAACTCCTACACCTCACAGCCCCTCTTTATTTTCCAGTTTCCTAATGTGTTTCAAATTAACACTTGGTATGATTTCTTTTGCATGGAAACATGTCTCTCTCCCCATAAGATGTCTGGGGGGAAGCCTAACATCCTTTTTCATGACTTTTTACAACATTTGATTTTGGAAAAGTTCTTTTCCATTTTAAAATGCTGCTTAAACATTTTAAATTGAGCGTCTGCAGTAGGTCGAGGGAGGGGATCCTGCCCCTCTCCTCAGCCCTGGTGAGGCCACACCTGGAGTGCTGTGTCCAGTGCTGGGCTCCCCAGCACAAGAGGGATGTGGAGCTGCTGGAGAGAGTCCAGCGCAGGGCTACGAGGATGATCCGGGGCCTGGAACATCTGCCCTGTGAGGAAAGGCTGAGAGAGCTGGGCCTGGTCAGCCTGCAGAAGAGAAGGCTGAGAGGAGACCTGAGCAGTGTCTATAAGGACCTCAAGGGAGGCAGTGAGGAGGATGGGGCGGCCTCTTCTCAGTGGTGGCCACTGACAGAACTAGAGGAAATGGCCACAAACTGAAGCACCAAAAGTTCCACAGGAACTTAAGGAAAAAATTCTTGACGGTGAGGGTGCCAGAGCCCTGGCACAGGCTGCCCAGGGAGGTTGTGGAGTCTCCTTCTCTGGAGATCTTCCAAACCCGCTTGGCCGCAGCCCTGAGCCCCGTGCTCTAGGTGACCCTGCGTGTGCAGGGGGGTTGCACTAGATGAGCTCTAGAGGTCCCTTCCAACCATTCTACGATTCTATGATTACTACACATGACTGAAGAGCCCGAGATGAAAGGCAGAGGCTTAAGTTATCTTAAAAGTTCCTGTTTTTCTTTTTCCTGGTTCTCCTATAGTTTGCTTATATTTGGATGGATCAGAAAAGCTGGGAGAAGCTCCTAAAAAACCAATATTTTGGACCTTAATAGATGTACTTAATGCCTACCCCCACCCCTTCATGCAGATATGAAAATCCTACATTTAGGAAGGAAGCTGGTAGCTAAGAGGTTGTGACCTGAATAGTCAGCAGAGTGACACAGAGCCCAAGCAGTGCAGAAGTGCAGTGAAGAAGAGTTACAGGGAGACACTGGGCTAATTTAATCCATGTTTCAATTCTATTGGTCCCAGCAGATTTAGATTGCTTGGCTTAAATATAACTTGTGAATGGCAGATAACTTAGGTTAAATGAAAAGGAAAGAGAAGAATGGAACATTTGACAGTGAATCTGGTGAACAATTTCCTCTTTTAAAGGCTCAACACTTCCTTCCATTGATATTTTTCTTACAATAGAGCATCTGCACAGATATAGAGAAATATTTCTCTCCCCCAGAAGACTTTACAACTGTTTTGTGAGTGAAGCCCCATAGGTTACAGAACAGATGTCCTTACACATTTCTTGTATCACTTGTTTTCTATGTAGCTACAGCAGTGCCAAAAATACGATGCCAACAGGATGCACCGCGCTGCTAGTTGTTTGTCTTGGCTGCCACTTCCATTATTACTATGTGTGTCTATGAGAATGGGGATGGATGTTTCCAGTCATTTTTTTAGCTTTCCTCAAGTCAATTAGCAATTAGTAAATAGCATTTAAACTTGTGAATATTCTTCCTGTTTCCCACTCTGGGGATTAAGCATCTTGTAATGGCAGTCTAGTAACATTAGATCATTCTTTTAGCAAGAACAGCAGACAGGCACTGCACTAGCCCATGCACATTTATGCTCACAGACTTATGATAAAGGTTTCACATTTGTTTTAGCACAGTATGTGGTTTGTGTTTTCCCTCTTAAATCTTTATTCCATTTCAGATTATTCCATGAAACTGAAAATAATAAAACTTTGTAGTTCTCTGTGGCCCTTCCAGTTGACTTTAGTAAAGAGATCTAAAACAATCCTAATAAATACACTGCTTGACATTGTTAATCCACTGGTGAGATGTCTCCAAACTTCAGTTTCTTAAGTATATAAAAACATATTTATTCACTTTGGCCATAACCAGTGTTTCCTGAAGACATAAAAATATGGTCAGGAATAGCACTGGTGCAAAACTGTAAGAGTTGGGCCATGGAGGGAAGGAACTTACTGTCTGTAGCAGCTGGCTCTAAGTTCAAGGTTGAGTTTGCAGAGTCAAATGGCTCCCTGTAACCACCCTACCCGTGGCCACATGCCGTATGTGAATCAGGCTCAGGCTGTGCCTGAGTTCCGGCCTGACAGGACACTTGCATGCCAAGTTAAAATGACAGGCACATCCAGACCCTGTCCCTGACTTCACTTACAAGCAACAGCTAACGCACAGTAGTTAATGCACAAGCAAAACCGGAGACGCAGCCCAGACTTCTGCCCGCAGTGCCGGTGGGTTTGCAAGCAGCCGGTGTTCCTCTGCTCCCCGAGCTAAGGGCAGCGGCCCTCCGCCTTTCGCAGGCAGCTGAGGCCTCGGTGCAATAACGTTGAAGCAGAGCTGTCTGCAACGGTAATGAGATTCACTTCATGACTTTTTAATATGTGGATTTAAATTTCGCATCTAAAGGCTATTGAAAACCCCCCAACAATATCACAGCTGTAGAGGTGAGCTGGAGGACTTACTGTCCTGAAGCTAAGCAACTATTTAAATTTGTATGTATTAAAATTACTGTTCTTTTTGATTTTTTTGCCTTGATGAACAAATTTCTGACCAAGCCTTTACCTGGCCTTACCTTGTCCCCACCCAAAACTTCAGGCGTACACAAATGCACAAAAGAAACATATATTTGCTTGTGTGCTATATACATGTACACACAAAAGAGCTACGATTTTTACTCCTTAGCCTAAGTACTTAACCCTCCTGGATTTACCATGTTGGCAACATATAAACTAAAAAAAAACTAGGCAATGGGCATTGTGGACAAATCCCTTTCCCCCACAGCTGTGTTACAAGAGAACTTACTCTACCACAAGCAATAACTTTTTCTGGGAGTTTTTGCCACTTTCCTCACAATGTGCCATTCTCCCCAGTTGATTAGATTTCATGTGAACCAATGTTAACATCTGTTTAAAAATTAAATTTCAGAAGGGCTTTTCACACTGCACAATGTAAACCTTAATTAAATGACTTTAAGCCCTTTGCTCACACAGTTTATGCTATGCATAAAAACCACAGGGCTATAATCTGATTAACTCATGTAGTTTACATGGAAATAGTATTTCTGAAACTGATTAATCCCTGCACAAGGGCAGAGTCACCTGATAGGCACGAGAATTAAGGATACTGATTGAACCTGTCAAGCAAAGGAGTCCAGTATCTTTGAACAAAGAACGGTGATTCATGGATGTAGCTTCAAACACCTCTGAAATAGTCCCAGCTACTAATGCTACCCCCAGGCCACTGATGCAGCCAGCATTTACATGACACATCATCCACGTAGAGCCTGAGCTTGCCAGCTTCCTTGGGGTAATCCTAAAGCAAGGATTAGCTGTTCTTGATCAATTTTTCCAATATGTTAAGCAGAGTTTCTATCAACAGCAGCACGCACGTCACCTTCTTTCATGTAGTTTTCTTGGACACACATACGCACAATTTGAATTCCCCCATGCTGCTCCCTGTTCCAAAAGGTAGATGCAGGGAAAGACTCCGTGCAACACAGAATTTTATTTCTGTAGATTTTCTCTTTCAACCATCCTTTTAAGCAACAGGACTAACTGAGTCACCAGGACAGAGAATCAGTTTGGCACTGGCTTATTTTAGCATGTGAATAACCACACTAGAAACCTGACGTTCATTCCTGTGATTACGCAGTAATTCCAGAAGTAATGGATGGTGAGGCATTAGCTTAAAGCTCAAGAAACAGCTAAGGTAAGATAGTTTGGTAAGATAGGTAAGATAGTAAGATAGGTAAGATAGTAAGATAGTAAGATAGGTAAGATAGTTTGGGGAGCTTGTCCGTTCTAACTTGCTTCTCGAGATGCTCTTACTATGTTAATAAACACTAGTCATTCCTTGGGAAAGGCAAGGCCATCTAGGAAGAAGTCTAAATTAATTTAAATTAATCTTTCTTCCAGTTTTGTATCCCCAGCCAAAAGCTATTCAAACACTAACTCTCAGAAGGATGTAGCCATCTAAGTAATATAGAAGCTTTCATTAACTGGAGGCTGCCAAATGATCACATTTAGATGGCTAATAGTTGGATAGGCTGGCAGAGGTTTAAATCATACAGTCTGGACAGCACCAGGGGTGAGAAGCTGCAGATTATGGGAAATTTTAAGAAATGTGACTTTAAAATGAAAACTGAACACAGCAGAATATGTATCCTCAGGCAAAACCCTGCACCAGCAGGGAAGAAAGGCCATGAATCACTGTCTCTTTCATCACTGATGGCTGGAAAATGTCCTTGTCAGCTGTGTTCTCAGAACATTTTAGTTTAGTTAGTTAATTATTTATTTATAAGCATTTTGACACATCAAATTCACCACCACTACGTATTTGTCCACTGACTATCATTAACCCGGTATGTATTGATGGAGATTTTGATCCCCTGGTTTTAGATAGGTGGGCTAAAGCTCTTAGCTGTGTCAGATTTGGGGATCACTTCTAAAAGAGGCTGCAACAGCCAAGCCTCTTCGTTAGTCTGGCCTTCACGTACTGTTTTTAACATCACTGCCACAGCTTCTGCTACATTTCTAACAGAACGTAAAGGAAACAAAAAACATGCCATTCAACCCCAAGGTCAGGGAATGGCCCTGACCCATAGACGTGTAGATGTAGCCAAAACTATTTTAACAAAACAATTCAATCTAAACCGAATTACAACAAGATTTAAGCATTTTCTCTGCAACTTAAGAACCTTGATGGGCAACTGTCAACATAGAGTGGCCAAAAACTAAGGCACTAAAATATTTTTAAGAATCCACAGAGAAGATCCAACCTCAAAACTTGCATACAACGAAGTTCAAGCCATCAAGCATCACTCAGGGCTTATTCCAACATGCTTACACTTCCGTGTGAAATCAACTGAATCTGTAAAACACGCTCACTACTTTGCACATCTACTTGCAAGCATCTTCTTCGTGAGACAAAACGGCACTAAGGAGCAGAGGCAGCTTTATTATTCCTGCTTTTAAAGAGGGTGAAGCTGAAGCAAAGATGATACACAAACACATAGATGAC
Source organism: Nothocercus julius (assembly GCA_013398735.1). NCBI lineage: Eukaryota > Metazoa > Chordata > Aves > Tinamiformes > Tinamidae > Nothocercus > Nothocercus julius. The sequence goes on from VZSV01000016.1 coordinate 2,757,436, forward strand.
TGGCCCGAGGTCAAGCAACAAAAGAATCAGCTTCAAAGAATACAGTTTTACTAGATTACAAGCATTTCATCATAGCCTTACACAGACAGTGGGAGATTCTGAATAGGAAATAGTATTTCATGATAGAGAATAAAAGCACAGTCTACACTGCAGCTCTGATTTTAATTCAAGTCTCTCATTCTGGTTGCAACCAGCCAGCAAATTATAATTTTCCCATTACTGTTAGGTGCTTTTCAGGAACCAGTGGAGAAAAAGAACCACTCCTAAAAGAACGGGGCTGGTGAGAGCTTCTAATAAATTCATTTGTTTTGCTCTAAGAATGCTCTAAGAAGCCTTCTTTTTGCAATATTTTATAAATAGACCTTTATTTATTCTTTACTTAAAATTTTGACCAGTTACTATATCTAAAGACTACGCTTTAGAAATGGGAGCAATTTCCTAAATACCAGATGCCTTGTTCCTAGTAATTTTAAAACAACAACAACAACAAAAGTTTGCTTTCTCATGCCAAGACCATTATCTTCTTAGATTTTTAAGTGTGTGTCAGACTGAACATGACTAGAAATTTCAATTTGAAAACAAAAGCAATAGATTACACTTAACGCAAATGACTGCCCATAGGATTATTTGAGCAGCACGTTACAGCTTGAACAAAGAGGGAGGTGAGGGCTGTAAATTCTTGCATTACAAAGTCTCTAATGAAGCCCACTTACTAAATTATAGTGTGTCCCTGCTTCTGTGCAACTCTGCTCCTGTGGCCTGGACAGGACACAGCCATTCTGCAAAGGATACTCCCACCCTGAAGGCTTTAATGACCAACTGCCCTCTTCCTTCTGCAAGTCTCGTTTTACAGTGTGCATGTATGTAGAGCAAAGTATCAAATCTAGACTGACAGCTAAAAGTGTTATATTTAGTGCATATTGCATGTAGTTTGAGAAATTTACTGCAGAAATTCAAGTACTTCCAAAACACAGGCAAAAAGGCTTTGATTCTGATCTCACACTATTTTTATACAGCCTTAACTGGTGTTTTTCTCTTAAACGAAGCTGATTTAAATGAGACCAGAGTCAGGCCCAAGAGCTACAGGCTGGACTCCTCATATGAAGCAGTTCGTAATGTAAATTTGTCCTTGCTAACTGTTGATGGCTTGTCCTCATCCCATTTTAACCTATAACCATCAGCTCCTTTAATGGAAGTGTCTATAAAGATCTTCTCTAAAATATGCTTTTCCAGCACACTTAATGTCTTTTAATGTCTTTCCAATTAAATCCAGATGTGAAAAGCTTAAGGAACAGTTCTCAGGACTGAAAAAGATGACATAAATCTTGCAGCTGACAGAGATCCCACTGAGCTCAGTTGGGGAAACTCACAGAGGACTTCTTGTGGGCCAGAAAAGCTGCTGGGTATAAAGACAGATGTGTATACTCCTATTAAAAAATTTAAATAAAAACTGACTCCTACAATGAGATATCCACAATTATCAGGGACATTACTAACTCAGTCCCTCCATGTGCTGAGCACGTCCTGTGTGGTACAGATTTGCTTCATCTTTTGCGGCAGTTTATCAGAGTTGAAGGGAGTCTTTTAAAGAAAGAGGCCCTCACCTTTCCGAACTGCAGCTCTTAAACCAGCGGAGGGGCCGATCCTGGCGAACGCTCTGTGTTGCTCCCATAGTGCTGTGGGAAGAATGAACCAGCAAAGCGGGTCTCTGAATTTCTATCTTATCTCTCTTGCCTCCTCCGTAATCAGGTTAGCAGACAAAATTGTGGTACCATTACAGAAGAGACCACAAATGTGCTATTAATTATAAATTCTTATTAATGTGACGGGAAACTGGGCATTCATAGTGCCTGACTACTGCTGCTGGACAAGTGCTGTTTGTGCAGCTGTCAATTTGGGGCTTATTTTGCCATAATCACTTGTATGCTTTCAGATTTTTTTTATTTTTGCTTTAAACAACAGTAGATCATCTCTTTTTTTTTTTCTTTTCCTCCCCAACTGTTTGCAAATGTGGAGCCAGCTCAGAGCACATCTTTCAGAGGCAGGAAATATCGCTCCCCCCACACAGCTTGTGTTAAAGTTTCTAGAAAACCGACCAATTTAACAACTTTAATTCTCTCCTGCCCTCCTGCTACTTATTTATTTATTTTGAAAACTGCTAAAATATCCAGACAGATCAATGATTTTTAAAGAGCTCTATGATCATGAGACTACAAAAAGAAAAAAAAGGAAAACATTCCAGGAGAGAAGAAAAAGCCATTTATAACTGAAGATGAAGTTTGAGGTTTATTAGTGACAAGAACTTCAGTAGAGACATTTTGCATAGTATTACTTAAATCCAATTTTCTAACGCCCATAGGAACGATCTCAGAACAGTTTGGTATCACAAGTAAACATATGGAAACATGAAACTAGGTACCTGAATTAAGAATAATTTCACATACTCAAGTATCACAATAAATGACCAAATACAGTATCTGGACACTGTTGTAGGACTAACACGGAAAGTAGCGGGCTCCTAACTGCATGCAGAGAATACTTGAAGATAAAATTGCTCCAGATCTCAGCTTGCTTTAATTTCCACTGTGGCCAGCACTTTTCAGACTATTACTCTTGCCAGGCTGGATCTGACTCCCACCAAAATCAGAGCTTCACAAACACCACTCAGGAGACACCAGGAATGCCCTTCCCTTGGAATGAGCTGGCTGTCTCCGCAAGGATCCCAGTCTTGGCGAGCTCAGGGAATGAGCTCAAATCTCCTGCACTTTGCTGCCAGGGACCACCAGGCCAGTTCTGATTTATAGTTTTTTCTTTACAGTTTTATGATACAAGAATGTTCACTTGTAATTACAACAGTATTTTGTTGGCTCTCTGCCTTCACTTGGGTATGCACAACACCATATCCTTCATTCCAGCTTTTTTATGTCAAGACCCAAATTTAGAGAAAAAAAGTACATCATAAGTATTATGAAGATGCTGCAGATCTTGCAGAGGTGATTAGTATGTATTTGTTGAGGAGGACACATGACCAGCTGGTTAAGACACTGAACAAGAGTCGCAACAAGAGCTGGCCAAAAGTCTTTCAAAATTCAGAAGAACACTAAAACCAGGAACAAACTTTTTCAGGGGAACGGACTCCTCAGTCCAAATATCACAGATAAGAGCCATACTTACATAGCCACTGGGCTAATGACCATGCTGGGGTGGTAGGTTCATAGTTTGGTGTTCCTCTGCATGAAAAATTTCAAGAGGTTTCCAGATCATTTCAAAGTGATTGAAAATACTCGAAACCTTGCCATTTTATGTAGAATAAAATATCTGTTTCATTTAAAAGACTAACTCTGCCACTAATCCGCTATATAACCTTGGAGAACCACTTTAGCTCAATATTTTTCAAACATGTACTTAGCTCCTGACTTTGAGATCATCAAGTACTATATTTTGATCACTTTTGATATAAATTTAATTTTGTCATTTTAAGTAGAAATAGGTATATACTTCTTAAGAGAAAAATCCAGGTATTTTAGATACAATTTAATAGTTAACTGTCAAACAATTCCAAGTCTTTTAAACAAAGATTACCTCTGTGCTAGCTTAATTTATAGTGCCATATATGTCCTACTTAAAGTGGCTGTTATTAAGAAGGAACACTAAGCTTAGAGTTTTCTACTAAATGAGAAAAGTTTAAAGCCAATAAACTGTATCCAGGATTTTAGCTGGAAGATGAAATAAAGGGCATATTTGTTCCTGGTCACTGAATTTTTAACCTGGGTCTGTTGCTCCTGCTGTTAAGCTCCTATACATTCCTTACTAGCATGTAGCATCCAGCAGCTCCAGCTCTCAGCGTTTAGAATTAGAGGTGAACTGCAAAATAAAACAATTTTGGGGGGAAGAGTAGTGGGGGACGAGTGTGATGGAAAAGGGCGACTGGAAAGTTAATTTTCAAACAGAGGACTTCTCCCACAGATATTTTCTTTTTTTAATTTTGATTAGATGCATAAATTCCAACTTACCAGTTGCATCGGATGAGTCTGACATTATCTGAAAAACCTGGAAGATCCTGCAAAATCTGCGCCCTTTCATCTTGCCCTTTAGTACAGGAGTGAAGACTTCAGCTCGGAGCTCAGCTTTCTACCTGTCTCAGGTGTGAGAATTCCTCCCAGGCGCCTCCAAGTTTGTCTTTATTATACAGCAAGCAGAAAAGTCTAAAAAACTATATTTTTAGTATCATAAGAAAGCTATACTGTTTTTGTACCCCAGATTCCTTTTCAAAGTTATATTCATATTTTTAATCACATTATGCTTTCTAAAGTAAAATACATTAACCTGTCTTTTTACAATAAATGAGCAGTAACATGACTTCATTGTTTTTCCTTTTCCCTCACGACCTGGTCTTTCAAGGGTATTCAAATACTTCTTAAAGGTGATAGAAAGAGTGGAGAAAAGTTAATATGCCTGTTCATCACTTCAACGATTAAGTTAAATGACAGCATTACAGAAAGCTCTAGAAATACATAATTTCTTTCACCTATACCAGCGCTGCTGTTTTAGACAAAAAATTAACCATTTCTTTAGCAAGTACATCTTGAGGTGAAGGTTCACTAAATCATTCACTAAAATCATTACCTGTTTTCCTATTTATTTTGTGAAGTGGCAGATGTACTTTATGCTGAATTATTCCGTATCTTCTACCGTTATAAGCTCCCACTTTTAATGGAAAGGCCAAATCTGCCCTTAGATTCATCTCCTGCTTCAATATGCATGAGGATTTATATGGGCACAGGCTGTGTGCACCTGGGTTTGTCCTACAGTCACTAACTTCTTCTCCCGGCTGCTCTAGCAACACGGGCAGAAGGGCAGTCCTGAAGTTTGTGGAGGGATCAGGCTCTTTCAGGCATCTCTGTGAATGCTGTCCCACATGTTTTTCTCTTAAGAAGGCAAACACAGGCTGCTGTGTAGCTCAGAAAGTGCTTAAACAAAGACATCAACAACAGGTAGCAGATTTTGTCAAAAATTCTAATTTCTTAAATTCAGGAACTGGCAACAGCCACCTGGCAGCTCAGCAATGCAGATTAGACAGTCATTGACTGTGATTAACCGAGCTCTGCAACTACAGACCTGCTTTTCCTCCATTTACAGTTACAGTCAAAAAGACAGATGTATGTCCCACAACTTTCCTGAACAGCTGGCTTTTAGACTGGAAGATCTGCTAACGGCTATTTTATCATTTCATCCTAACACCTATTATTAAAAGCCATTAACCACAGCTGTCAAAAAGAGATTATTGAAAATCCCGATGGTTGCAAAATAACCTGTCAGGGTTATATTCAATAAGGAATTTAGGTGCTTACAAATTAGGCACTGCAATATCAAGGTTTTAAATAGCAGATCCCTGGAACAGAATCAAAGGTCTAAAGTTACGTTCTTGGTTACCTTAACTAAGAGGAAAGTTAGGTTTCTCTGAAGAACCACCTGAAAAAGTTACGGGCTGAATATGGAGCTACCTAAAGGGAATGAGGAACTCCAAACCCAGAGGTGTACTCTTGCTCCTCTGAGGTGCAGGGTTATATGCAGAGGATCTGGAATCCTGGCATGCTGGGTTATAGGGAAACACCATTGTCTTCTTAAGGTAATTGGCTATTCCAGCTTATCTACAGACCTGAGCACAGCACACTGTCTTCATTGGAAATATGTTTATCTGAGAAGTAGCTATAGGTGAGACTATAGTCATTTTTTTTTTAATGGCACAGATGTTAAAACACTTGCTTAGAGGACAGGAGGTACAGATTTTAGATTTCTCAGCCTCCCATCTCCTAGTGTTGGTTTAACCCCCAGGTTCAGCAATAAGGAAAAGTCAGTTCTAGAAACTGGGTAACTATGCAGAAGAATAATTCAAGATTCATGGGTCATGAAAAGATGTGTAAGAAAGTGCAAGAAAGAGTTTCACTCTGTCAATGGTCACAATGGTCACAGGATTTACCACGCTGTGACCTGAGGATCATCCCATTTTTCCCAGATTATTTCTGCTCTTTATCTAATTACCACTTTTCAGTGGCTGCTCTAACAAGTAGTATGCAACAATATTCCTTATTGTGCCCTCCTTTTATGATCCTGAGCATTTTCATTACTTGTGGCACAGATTATCCACGAAGGCAGCTAAACATCTCTCCCTGCACACACAATCTCCTGTAAGATGTCATTGAAAATACCCTAAGGCTGTGGAAGGAAAAGAGTCCGAGTTCACCTTTTCTGAGTAAGTTTATGCTACTGTGCAAAGTACAGAAACAACTAGCAGCAGCAGCTCCTCCAGGCACAGCCTAGGAGGGAATTCTTTGTAATGCTATTTTGTTTTATATTTTTGCTTGCAACACTTTTAAATTAAAATACAGCTGTATCTTAACAAAAGATTATTATTTAGATAAATAATAACAATCTTTATTTTTTCAAGTTGTCTCTATGCAAATGATTCCAATAAGCCAGCTCATCTCTGCAAACCTTAACAGAGGGTTTCCAGGATCAGCCTACAAGCAGTTTTACTCTGCCAGGACAGAGCAAAATTAAGTTCCTTAAAATCAACACACTCTCAACAAAAGAGAAAATACTAACATAATTTATATGGCAGAAAGACGAAAACATTATGCTTACTTAGCTCTAAGAATTTAGTACTTATATCTGTCACATAAACAATATGATCGTAGTGTCAAGGGAACACTAGCTTTATAAAGCTGCCACCAGACGAGGAGAAAATACTAACAGTCATAACCATACATATTATGTAGAAATATTTTTCAGACACAGTAAGACCTAACTGAAACCAGGCTCGAGATAACTGTCAGGCTATCAAGTTACCATAAAGAAAGGAGGAGATCAGACTTATTCTTTCCTTCACAATGAAATCAGTATAAACAAATCATATAATGTTTGGACACCAAACTCCTGAAACAAAGAAGCCTAGAAAATCTCCTAAAACCACCCACAGACTCTGCATGCTGGCCTGTGATTATACAACTGGAGAAGATCACCCAAACGGCGGTGTAAACCAATGTCACTCTGCAGATGATAATACTACAGTGGCTCTAACGAGAAAATAGAGCAAGTCCCCGGAACAGCCATCAATAAGGAATATCTTTACATTTATCTAACCACATTTCTCATAGAACAGAAACACTCTTTTAAAAAAAAAAAGCTTAGAGAAATAAGTTTAATTCCCATGCTGAGAAAAATAATTCTCCTGTGTGTCTTTGCTAAACTGCAACACACACTCAGCTACATAAAAATAAGCCTGAGACTAACAGTAAAGGAGAGGATTTGCTAATGCAGCCCAGTGCTTCCTGCATGTCAACCCAGTCCTCCATGAACCCTACTTTGTCCTCGTGTTTACCTACTGTGTGGAAATATTCCCTTAATTTTTAGAAATATGTATGCCATACAGCATAACTCTTTCTCCTAGGGACTACACACAAAATAAGAGCTCAAATGTCGACATATTTTCTGATCTTTCAGGAAAACAGAGTATCGCTATAGATCGTATTTCTCCTACCTCAAAGCTGTAGTTTTTCTCTGCCCTGACAAACACGTGCCTGTCTAGAAGAGGTGTGAAATGGGACGGTCAATTCTTGGTCCATAGATATCTCCTTGAGGTATAAAAGCCCGTGTACAGTGTTTAGCTTGGGCTCCAGAAGATGGAAGCCACACAAAAGTATTAAGAACTCTAAAAGCACTGGATTAAAGCCATTATCTGGAAGGTGAGGTCTATGATCTATCCATTTTTGGTCTCTTTCCACTGATTTTAAGATCCTGTAATGCTCAAAAATATTTTTCTCAAAGCAGAAGTTTGTGATGTGATACCCCCACCTTCCCTCTCCCAGCCACTACAAAAAGCAATGTCATTTCTTTATTTTACAGCTACACCATACAGGAATCTGGTCGTTCATATCTGAACTTAACAAAGGTAGTTATTTCATTCCAACCAATACCTCACAAATTGATTAATATTATTATTTCCCTAACATTAATCTCACTCTTGTCTTTGAATTACAATAGAGGGAACTGTAATGGATATAGATCATACAAAAGAAAACAAAAGAAGCAGTAATTAGCTTGTTAGTCCTCTCCAGGAAAACTGCAACAATTAAAAATACAGTGAATGAATATCAATCATTCAAAGGCAGTAGAAACATCTATATGTAAGTAAAATAAATTAAGTCTGGTAGCTAACAAAGACTCAGCAGTCTTGGAAAAATACTCCCAAAGTCTAGCTATTTTTGCATTTAAAAATTCATGAAAGAACCCTTTAATTATTCAGGAGAAAGAAAAGTAAAAATATAATTTGTATTAAAATAAGAAAAATGTCATTCTCAAGACTGCTCCCTCATACAGACATTTGTACTTCTAATATTCCTGGTTTGCTAACATTTGATCTTTTCCAGGTCTTACAGCATTACGTCTGGCTATGTTTTGCTACTCACATAAGTGTTGCTAGCAGTTGCATACAAGACCCTTGTACATGACCAGCCAGGAAACACAGAAAAAAGTATCTATCTTAGCTGCTGCTAGTGATCATTAAATCTTTGCATTTTATCTGGTACAGTCATTTCATCAACGTTGGTCACATATGACTTGAAGTCAAAAAAGCCTCCCCAATATTTTGTATGATTTTCAGTGTGTAATGCTAATTTATAATATTTATAATTTGAATAGAAAACATTTTGATTTCTAGAGGCCGTTTAAGTTGTATATTAAACCAAAATGTAATTCCCAACCTTTACTGGGGCAAGGAGCAGGAAGGAGTTTTCCATGAACTGCCACGGGTATGTCGATCCTTTTTGTACCAGAGTATGATTGAATAAATTTGCTTTAAATCTTGACAGTATTTAAACTTACCATGTGTTTTAACAAATGCCTACTTTGCTGATTAGTTCTAAAAAGAGCAACCCCCTCCTCAGAGCAGCTGCGGGGGCCCGGATGCCACAAAACCAGCGTGCCGGGGAGGGGCGGCAGGCCTTGCATTTGCCCAGGCCCTCGGAGACCTTGGCCAGCACCAGCCACTCGCAAGCAAATTCTGCCTATTGTCTCTACACAGTTACTCAGACACTGGTAGAGCTCCAAGAGAAGCAAAAGCAGGTCCCAGGGAAAAAAAAAAAAAGAAAGAAAATGTGGAAGTTCTTCCCTGTAAAGCTTTTCTGATATGTCCTGCCTGGTAGCACTAGAAATATCAGACTTCAGCTATTTTCAGAGAAGGGGCAGCACAAAGCTACTCATCTGCTCTCAGGAATATTACCTTCTCTATACCTCATTCATAGTCTTCAACAGCTCCCTGTGGCAACAAAAAATCAGGCGCCCTCCCCATTTCATCGCCGTGCCTTTGATCCGCACGTTGGCTTGGTGAAAGGGCACATGCTGCACCTAGGTCGCTCAAGGGTTAAGCGCGAAATCTAATGAAAATGAGAGGAAAAAAAATGTTATGCCTCAAACTTCTCATAACAAGAAAAAAATGTAACTGGAAGGTAAGGTGAGACTTGAGCTGAGACAGAGAGCGATCTGCGAACCTCGTCACGCAGATGAGGAACGTGGCTGGGGAGCTTCCTCCTTGGAGCAGCTGCCCGGCAGGAGCACGTGGAGAGCCGCGCTCTCGAACAGCCAGGTTGGATTCCCCTGTGCTCCTCAACCCTGGGCATTGTTTTAGTATTTTGCATTTAGATGCACAAAACTCCATGCACCTGCACCACAAAGCGTTAAGCCCTCTAACCAGTAAATCTGCTAGAAGGGAAGCCAGTTCAGTTGGGGAATTTATTTGATGTGGTCAGTCGTTACGACGTGGATTGAAAGCACTTTTGTGAAAGAACTTTTGTCAAGCCTAATACTGCGGAAAAACACTGCAGGTTTTTATTGATGTAGGCAGACCTCAAACGAGCGACAGAGCAGGGCCAGTTTGCTGAGCACTTGAAAAAAGAAAAAATCTTTTTGAAACAAAGAAACAAAGTTTCTTTGTTCAGTTTTAACACCTTTCTTGACTTCTGTTACCCACCTCTTTTCCCATTCCCAAGGAAGGTTCCATTAATCATTCCTCTAATGGAAACACTGGTGTCTGATCACGGAGCAGTGGACACAGGCACGGTCTTGGGCATGCCCTGAACGGGAAGCCCAAGGGAAGCCTAGCTGAAGAGTTTGGGAAAGCAAGGATGCCTTTTTAAAATAAACTTTGGAGAGGTCAGCAGGACAGCAAGGGGTCAGCACCAGGCAGCCAGTGGGTGGATGGCACAGGAGAAAGACAACAACACTTGTCATTAATTATATCTGTTGGAATGCTACACATTTTTCCCCCCAAGTGGTAGTACTCCAGACATCCAAGCGCAATCTCTCCCACGTCCTACTCGACCCCAGGCAGGGCACATGCCAAGCAGCTTTCTTACGCTAGAAGCCAAGAAGCAGCTAATACGAGTGGAGGTTAAAGAATTTAAATGTGTCCCTCCGCTTTTAAGCTTTTTTTTCCCTCCCATTTAAAGCCGTTCCCTTATATCTGCCTCCTCTATCAGTGAAATAAAGATTCTGTTAGAGCTAAATATGGGTAGATATCTGTGCTCAAACTCAAGCTAACAAAACTCCTTCTTTGAAGATGGAGAACTGCTGGGAACTGGACTGCACAGGACAAGAACTCCACTGTTCTTTACCTCCAAAAATTGATTTTGCAAGATCCTAATACTATGTCCCACTTACCATGTCCAGATGTATCTGATCTGCAAAGGAGTCTTCTCCTACAAACATTTTTTGTGAATGACAATATATTACTTGAGATTATTCTTTTGCAAAACTTTGATCTATCCCTATTTATAAAGCTAAGTGATTCATAACACATAGCACCTTTTATTTTAATAAAAGCTCAAAAAAGTTGTTGACAGGAGAAGAGAAATTGGCCAGCAATTCATGGATTGATCTATTCTCACTTACCCTGAACTCTCTAAGATGTAGCTGAAATTTGGTGTCTCTGGTCAGCTGGGGGAGAGAGCTACCTCAGGAGGATGCTTTGTTCTGCCCTGAACGTGGCACATTCAGGTGGGAGGAAGCATCAAATGCTTCTCTCTGTACTTTCACTATAGGGAAACCTATAAACCTAGCTTAACCAAGAGGCTTTTTAATTGTCTGAAAGCTATGCAAGATGTTTCAGTGTTCCTTTGTGTAAGCAGAAAAAAACAAACAAAAGAAAACAAAAAAGAGATCTTCCTGGAGGAGAGTAGGGTTTCCCTGTACACTGCAGGACCCTACTTTCTACTAATGGAAGTATATTGAGATAATGACTTGAGCTGGATTGATGTGGATATGAAAGCCCTGCTAGAGGGTTCTGATTATTAAGAGGGGACGAAATGAAAAGCCTGCACTGGAGACACTGAACAACACTGCACAACTCTGTGGCTTAAGGAGAAATTCCCTGTGATCCAGTGAATCTTCCTAAATGAAATCCAGCTTTTTAATATTGCAATGGAAAATAATAAATCTTTTTGTAGAGAACACGGAGATCTTCAGAAAAAGAGGACTCCTTGTGTTGGTCAAAACCAGACCTTGACGGTGTTTTCATTGGAATGATGCATGAAGCAGGGATTATTCAGATTGAGAATTGTGCTCTGTTTCTGAGCACAAGTTCCAAGATGGGCCTTGAACTTGCAGCTTCACAACCCGAATTAAGTCACCATATATTTTTGATAGCTTTTATGTAACTTCTTTCTCTGCAGTTTTCAAGCTTTCATACAGTCATAAAACATGGGCAAAAATACGCTCACTCTACAAACAGAAGCACATTGCAGAAGCAAACACACATTGTGGTAAGGCACAAGCTCCACAGGAAAGTATTCATCATTCTTTATTGAAAAAAAAGGGAAAACTACCAGTGCTGAAAAAGCAGGAGCTGTAAAAGTAATCTCTTTGGATGGATAAAAGTCCAGAGTGTCCCGCCACATTCAGTACTCAGATAGCCATTCCCCCATCACACGACTGAACAAGAGAATTAAGAATGGATATTAAGTTATACGCAAAAATACAATGAGCAACTCTTCCTGCCTTCCCCTCAGAAAACAACAGCAAAGAAAGCTAAGAATGAGCCTGACTGTGCTGATTTAAACCATTTGCAAAGCTGCAGGAGTGAGTTATGCACATATTAACCAAAGACCGGATACGAGGCTTCCTTCCCTCGTTTGAGAAACTCATCACAGGGAGAAACTGCTTCCACAGGAGGCAGAGAGAGACACAGGCTTGAAGTGCAACACACACATACAAAAAATAACGAACTCACTATGCAAAATTCCCAAGAGAAATGAAAAAGAGATCAGATCAAATCAACAACTTCAAAACCAAGTGTCCTTAGGTAGCAAAATTTATTCCTCAGATTTCATCCAAGACCTCATTATGAAAGCAAGGTAGCACCACATCCCGACACACTTCCTTCAGTTTTGCTCTGAAAATGTGTATTGATTTTTTTGTTCTGTGTTACTCAGGTCAGCGACCAAAGTTACAGCTTAGTGAAATTTCTGTTCGGTAGCTCTAAATCACAAATATTCATTAATTCAGAAAAGCAGAAGGGAATCTGAAATAGCTGAGTTTGATCTCCTGCATGCCATACTATTTAGTCCTGTCCTTCTGTGTTGACCAGAGAAATGCTATCTTAATTCCTAGAATTTTAGGGACTTTTAGAAGCACTTTTTTTCTCCATTGGTAAACACTTTTTTTCTGCTCAAAACTCTTTCTCATTTGAATTTGAGTACCTTCAGCTTTCTGCTGTTGGATCTTAATATGACTTTCTTGGAGAGATCAAAGAGTCCTTTAGGAATGAGCAGTTTTTTACTTTGAAGAGACTTTGACAGAATCATCAAGTCAGCTCCCAGGTTTTTCCTTTAGAAATTAAATCAAACAAATTCTCTCACCAGAAGGCATTTTCCCCCACTTCCTCCAGAAAAAAACTTTCTTTTGTGACTGTTTTATGAACTTGCCTCAATGTTTCCATATCCTTTTAAAAACGTTGACATCAGGACTAGGTGAATTCTTCCAGCATCAGCTTGACCAATGCCACATACAAGCACATACCTCGTAACTCATCCTTATGATTATCCAAGTTGTTGGTGGTCAAGAACTGCAATGGGAACTCTTATTCAGTTACCTTCCTTGCATGACTCCTTGTCCAAGTGGCTTATTTCTAGGGTAAAATTCTCCATTCTGTCACTATGGCTCTGACTCCTTGCTCCTTGATGAATAATTGTGCTGCTAGCTATAATGATGAGATGGATTTTATTTGAATTTGCTCGGCTTCCCAGACTGTATTCTACGGCTTACCACCATGCAACCCCCTCCTCGTCTTGTGCTATCAGCAAACATTACTCAGAGATGCTTTTATATTCACTTCCTGATCACCGATGGATATATTGCATATAACCCAAGACTGAAAATTAAAACTGAATTTTGAAGGGTGAATTTCAGTAGAGTGTAGAGAAGGAACAACTAGAGCCTATTATATACCAAAACACATTTCTCAGGATGACTCAGGAAAGGTTGTATATAATAAAAATAAAAGGTCAGGTCATATTTTCTTCCCTAGTCTCTGGTTTGCATGAAACAGTGGCAAGGTTGAAATGGAGATATTTATATGTGCCAATAAGACACTGCATGTCAAATGCCTGATTTCTGTTCAGGCAAATGCACCCTCCTTTTTGAGCCTAAGGATAGCCTGCTCAAAACCAGTGGCCTCTTCACATTTCTTTGGAAGCTTAGGCTTAAGGTATACCTATGAGACACTGCCTGGATTTTAAAGCCTGTGTCTGCGTTATTCTGCTACATTCTCAGCAGCACTATAAAAGGAGAAAAAAAAAGTGATACCTATTCTGCAATGTTGTTACAATGTGAGAATGAAAGCGGAATACTTCCAGCAAGGTAAATTACCAAACTTGAAGCTGACAGCTTTCAGAATAACTGCGTCTCATTAACTCAAAATACCTTATCCTAAAGTGTCCAAAGAAATCTTGCCTACAGGTCAGCAATGCAGGCACTGAATTCAGCTTATTAAAGCAGATTAATAGCAACTCTGTTCTGGCCCACGTGGGTATTTCTTTGCCCTGTTACATTAGTACTACCCTGCTGCATTAGCAGTGCTTTCCTAAACCTGTGCTGCTTCTTCAAAAATACTTCATTTAAAACTGACTTCTCTTTATTGCCTTGCAGTCTTAAGCATCATGCTCTGCTTCCTCCTGTTTTTGAAAATGAATTATTTCAAAGTATTAATGTTATATAGAGTGAGTAGCCCAGACAACCCTAAGAATGAGTATTCAAAAATTCAAACTGCCCAAAATTATTTAGGGTAGCCTTACGTAGATGTAAAATACAATGGATATCTTCTTTTTATTAGCCTACTACTTAATTTTAATTTTTAAAGCTCATACACTTATATGCTATTTACTACATAGTAGCAGTCTGCACTATCTCAGTGACAGGATATTAAATAACCTGCCCTCTGTTTCTATTTAATGTAGAAAGGAATCTAGGTCTGTTGTATCCAGAACGGGAATTAAGTTATCAGAGAAAATCGATTTTAACATTGAGAAATGTTGTGGCTTTGAAGACAAATCTAATTGTGAAATAAAGTTAAGATACAAGTAAGATAGAATGTCATCTATGAATTTTAAATAGAGCATTAGAAATCAGATACATAAAAATTAAGTTCTGAAAATTCAGGTTTCTGCATCATTCTCGCTTAACTGTGATGTTATTGCTGGCCAAAAACACATCTTGGTTTTGTTCCCATGGCTTAGCTAAGAGTTTATTTGTTGATATATGATCCTAGAAAAATCATTCTCTGAGTTGGGATAGGAAAACAGCTTAGATATCCAGCCCTTCCTCTGGAAAGGTTTTCTGAAGGCTCCATTGCTTTGGTCAGACTTTTGTGTCTGGGCTCATAATCTGGGAAGAGCAAAACCATGAATCCCCTCAAGTTATTATTATTTTATATAAAGTGACCTGTTCTCCAGCTGTGAGAAATCAGGATTATACCTGCCTATAGTATAACTGGCTCTTCCCACTGAGCTCCTGAAAGCTAAACCACTGTAGATTTTCCATCTTATAGATATCCAATTTAAGAACAAAAAGCATCAGGTAATCCAAGAATTTAAGTGATTCTGGGATCACATTATGAGCAGAAACCTTTGGATCTTTCTAAGTTTTACATTCCATTGCCTGAAGCGTTTCCTTGAATTATTTCTTGCAGAGTTCGGCGCATTGGCTTTAAAGTTTGTAGGAAGATTTGGATACAAAGGACTAACTTGAGAAATGAGCATCAGGCAGGAGAATGGTCACAATCCCTATGCTATTAATGTGAATATTTCACTCACATCAGCGACCACCACGAGGGCCTGCATCTTAACTCCTCTTTCTGGGATGCACGCGCGCGTTCGGGAGCCCGTGGCTGCCGACTCCAGGGCCTCCTCCACCTGGCCCAAGCGCAGGGTGAAAACTGCCGTGTGGAGGGAAGGGAGGCTGCTCTGCACCGACTTCTTGTCCCTGTCGGAGGTCAGGAGATGGCTTGTGTGTGCACCGGGCTCAGGAGTTCCAAGAGCTTCTCCGAAGTACTTATGTAAACAGGGAGCTCGCATGCTTTTCCAAGGAGGTATATCGAATGGATCAAAGAGTTGGAGCAAGTAGGTAGCAGGGGAGCACATCAGTCTCATCATGTAGATTGGAAATGACATTACTCTGAATTTTGCTCTTTTCTAGACCTGCCTGGAAGAGGATATCCTGTTTTCCATGTTTCCACTTACGAAAAACCATCAAACCACATTACAAATACAAAAGGCAAATGATCTCTGTCTTATGACAAAACATATTTGGCTCTCATTTCTAGCTATCAATCAACAGTGTCCATCCTCTATTAGAATTCTAAATTCCTTAACTTTGAGGAAATTATGGAAGATGTTTTCTGAAAATTGGCTGTGTGATCTTCCATATAACAGCAAATAATAGCAGTGTTAAAGGGTTTTTTTTGAGGAAAGAAGCACTACTATTTTACTTTCTCTGAGGTATTTTTTTCACTGGTTCTGATGAAACCTCACTACTTATGATGAAGGAGGAAGTGGAGATGCCAACATTTGATGCTGATTCAGAGGCACCCACCACATGTTGTAAAAGCTGCTGCCTAAAAGGGATTATGTGTTCCCTCAACTATTATACGCTTAAGGAGATATGCATAAACTTTCAAATTCCAAAATGATTAAAAAAAAAAAAAAAAGCAATTACTCCCACAGAAAAGAAAAAAAATAACCCAAAAGAAAGTTGATGAAATGGTACCAATTCACGCCAAATTTTGCCAACAGTTTTTATAGGAAAAAGATGTCAGATGTCCTGAAGCTATTTATACAACCAGGCTACAAACAACAAATGTCTGTACCAGAAATAAAAATGGGTTTCATATGCTTATTTTTTAGTCTCATAACACTTGCAAACCTGTGGCAAAGAATAATCTCAAAAGACTGTTACGTTCAGTAGATTATACAATGCAGAATCAGAAGAGCAGTTTGTTCTGGGGTAACCCAGAGCAGCTCTGAGGCTGCTTAACTCTGGCTAGGAGTGCAGAGACCGCACAGGAGCAACCTCCCTTGACCTCCTCCTCTGGTCCTGGTTCAGAGGGTGGAAAATGCCTACAGGCAGCTTCTCGTGGCCAGAGAGGGTCTGTTTACATTTCCTACAAGTGGTCGCTTTTCGCTGGGGTGAGTTTCCTTGTCACTGTTCTCAACCATTTCTGAAATACTTTTAGTAGTTTCAGGCCACTGCTCAGTTTTTTAAAGTGTAAAGTGCTGTCTCCTCCCTGTCTTGAGAGGTTCAGACCTCTCAAGACGTCAAAAAAGTTAGACCCTTAACTTCACTAATCCTTGGCAGTTATCAGAGGATTTTTTTAATCAACAAAAGGCATAGTGGCTGAAAATCTCAATGAAACAATGCAGGAATTACTGAACCAAAGTATTTCATAATATATTGCAGTTCAATTTCAATATAACCTTAAGCTTTATTGCATTCTTCTTTTTAGAAGCAAATCTGCCGGAGGCATACTATTTTTGACAGTCTAGAGTACATCCTCCACAAACCTAAATTCATATGGTAAGCTCTTATTCTTAAATCCAATTTCATCTTTATTTGGGGGAAATAACTAAAGATAAGGATCAGTTTCTACACTTGCCCTTAGCTGCTTCAGAAAAAGGAATGCAAACTGACAAAGCTTCTTTATTTCTGGTTATTACTCTAATTACTTATCCACAGTTTGGATCATGATTGCTTCTATTTATACTGGGAGCCTACACACTGTGCTATTTCTGCATGACTGCCTGTCAAGCAGACACCTCAGGCAGCCATAAACAGCTCCCTTTCATAATTAGAAATGCAGAATTTTTCAGTCAAAACTAGAGGAAAACAAATTTTTTCGATAGAAGGCAATGGCGCTACAAGCAGGATTTGTGTACTTCATTCAGAGTCACAGAGACAATTACAGGTAAAGCAAAGTCCTCTATTAGCCCAATATTCAAAGTTTTTAATGTATAATGTAATATGTAGCTATGCTTTGCAGACATACATTAAGAGCATTTTAAATGATCCTATTCAGACTAACAGGTTACTTCCAGTTAGCACTGAAAGAAAACCTGTATACAGGCCGTTCTGTCCTTGCTCTGGACAGTTTTAAGAATGAGAAGGAAGGCGAAATGCATGCTTTAATTTCTAAACAAACCAATTCTTTAGGTCTCATTATAAAGCTTTTGCACGCAGCGCAGTTAGCAAAACAAAACATGCACATCATTACAGGCTAGGAAACGATGCAGTTAAGTAGAAGTGACAGTAAGTTTCCATCTCAAAGTAAGGGCGGCTAATGGGGAGCACTGACACAAACTGTTTTTAGCCTAAGAACCTGATGTGCTAGTGACATGCCCTACAGCTCCGCTTCGCAGTCTCCTCTGAATGACAAGCTGGAGAAAAAGAAAAGCCCTGATCATTTTAAAAGAGCAGTACTTGATTTTTCCGAGGAAGCTAACGCAACGCCGACTGCTTGCTAAAGTTCTGATGTGGTGAAGTGTCCAGACACTGGACACTTCAAAGGGCTGCATGGGGCGCTGGGCACCTTTCCAGTTGGGCCCTGAATCGTGTGTGTGTCCAGCGTGTGTCCAGCACACAGCAGTTGTACGAGGCATCGTGAGAACTTACTAATAATCTGAAAAGAAGGTTGGTGTGTATGGCAGGATTTAGGAGGCAATTGCTCCTAAAGACATCAGAGAGCTCCTAAAGCCATCCGAGATCTTTTGAGGCAACTGCAAAATCTTGTGCGGCCAAATGCTTCAAAGCTGTGTGTAATATCGGCATCGTGCTGCAGGACTGA
Organism: Nothocercus julius; assembly: GCA_013398735.1. Lineage (NCBI taxonomy): Eukaryota > Metazoa > Chordata > Aves > Tinamiformes > Tinamidae > Nothocercus > Nothocercus julius. The sequence continues at coordinate 2,775,821 of VZSV01000016.1, forward strand.
TCCTGCTGCTCCTCTCCTTCACTCCAGTAACCTCCGGCTGAGAATCTGCTTGAAAATGTGTCGGCCCCCCAGTTCTCCACATGATGGCATTTATTAAAAAATACCAACAGACAGAAAGCAGACTGTAGTTAGAAGATGCCGATGTCAGTATAAATTTTTCATCTACTCAGGAGCATGTACTTATATAATTACATATTTGCCAGGTTCAGATTTGTAAGATGGGCCATCTGCTCCATTTTAGCATTTTTCAATAACTTAATAACTTTGATAATTTCAATAATAGGAGCACGCTCCATGTCTGGAAGAGATAGGTGCACAATTCCTCCTTTCTCCAGCCCTTTCCTTCCCGGTGCATGCTGTGTGGACATTCAGCCCCAAAAATGCTGCCTAATCCCAGGAGCTCCTTGGAGGACTAACTTACTGCTGGTTTTGGTCAGACAGCTCCTTTATCTTACACTCTCCTCTGGGCTCAGGGTCACACCATGTTGACTGACAGCCTAAAGCAAATTGCATTACTCCTTTCATCTCGCAGATTGTCACAGCGATTCACAAGGTGGCATATTGGCAGCATGGTTACATTCACCTCTTCTGCTCCTAAAGTGAATGCCTCTTACACTTTAGATAAAGAAAAACCTTTCCTAAGCTCCTACTAAGGCAACAGTTAAAGAGATATTTCTTTTGGTTACAATATCCACTTAAGCAGTTCTCTCTTCCTCCTCTCTCCCCTCTCCTATGGCCATTCCAGTGTCCGTGTTGCTGTGAACTGTGCTGCTACAACAGGCCATCTGGACATAGCAGTGCACATATCAGCAAAGCTTCTGGCTTCACAATAATCTCCCGGGACAAAAGAAAAAAAATAAAATAAAAAAAAAAGCTGTCTTTGATGTGAATCAGTTTCCCAATTTCGTTCATCCTGCAGGTCCCAACACCGCCACGGTTGCACCATCACAGCAGGAGGAGGTGGCAGGCACTGCTTGTGCTGATACATCTATTAAGGAAAATGTCTTTACAACCATGCCCTATGAACAGCATGACAAACATAATTCATTAGGAAAGCTAATTCAGTTGCACAGGCTGACTCACAACAGGAACCGTAGGTTTATTGGGTAACAGCGCAATTATGTCACAAAATACCTTGGCTAGTTTGACAAGACAACCAAGTCAAACCAACACCTTGTCACTGCTAAATTTAGTAGTCCTATCTCTCCCCTCCCATTCTTGGATTATGCTCCTGCCCCCAGCAAGGGAAAGTCCCCCAAGGTAAGCCATAAATCTATTCACCCATTTCTGCAGAGTTCATTTTCCCTAAGCACAATCCCCTGCGGGAAAATTTGCAGGAAAAATTTTCAAACAGTCAAGCTTGATAGGAATCAGCAGACTAAAGTTTATATTTTAGCGGTCCTTTTAACTAACAGTGGAGACCTATTCTACAGAAACTATACATACTGGATTAATTCTGTTCTTGTTTTTGTCAGGTGTAGGGATTCATATTTGATAGCATTTTATAATTCTTTGGTGTCATACTGCAAAGTTATAAGGTCAGGGTCTAGTGAAAAGGCATTTCCAAAACGTAACTTTTCTCAAGTTGGTGGTTTGACAATACAGAGATTTTGTCTATAATTTCAGCTTAGAGAGGCTGGTTCAGCATCTTTATTAGCTTGAGATTTCCCACTTCTTAAAAGTACCTAAGCACTAGGGTACAGAAGCTAAGCTGGATAGGTGAGGAATGCCTTGTAATAAAATATTATGGTGCATGGAAGCATGCTCTTCTACCGTGAACACGGACTCAGGAACAACCACAAAAGAGAATTAGGGTGGATTAAGAAAAGATTTTATGCCCTCGGGTTACTTCTCTCATCTTACCCATATTACAGCCTCAGCTGGGAGTCTGCTCTGTGCTGCTGTTGATGCTGTGCTACTGTGCGGAAAAGGGCTCGAGATTCCCAGAAAGGCAGGAAAGAGGTGCCTCTCTCTATAGGTGTCAGCTGGAAGACAGACCTAGATTTAATTTCCTATTATTAAGATTTGCTGAAAGACATTTTTTTTTACTGTAAAAAACAAAAGTTGCCTTAGGTAATATTAAGGCACAACAGTAAGCATTTGGAAGTAAACTGTCATTAACATGACAGGAATTTAAACATTTATAGTTTGAGGAACAGAACAATAGCTCTAAATCTCAGATTTAACCAAAACACAGGTGCATAAGTAGGACTTAATTTTATGTAGTTACACCTATGCGTGTATCTTTGAAGAGCTATATGAAGTCAAAAGGTCTGGTGAATTTAGTCCTAATCCTTGACTGCACAGGACGTGATGGGAACTCATGCCACCAGTAACGTCCTATATATCTGCATACGTGCAGCAACAAACTTAATGGGTATAGCATGAGAGGTTCATTAGGAGCTTGAACAGATCTGAACATGACAGGGGACCATTTCACATAGTTTTTATAGGCTGTGCATAGGTTTACCCCATGGCTACCCCAATTGGCAGCCTACAGTGGACGCTAAGTGCTCCTTCACTGTGTCCTTAGAACAAGGTTCTAGCCAGTTTTTATTTCCTATTCTTCTAATCAAAGATTTGGGGCTAAACTATTGCCTGTGACTTCTCTGCTGTGGAATCCAGCCTTCAAAGTTTAGGCGGTAATTCCAGCTTTGCTTTCTTATTCAGTATTGCTTATTCACCTGTTACCAGCCCCACAATGTTTTCATTCAACAGAGAAAAATTTGCTTGATTCCTACCTCTCAACAAACAGAAATTAACTGACTGACTTGCAACCATGCATGAAGACATCAGACCCAGCTGCTGTATATCTACAGCAGGCCCCAAGTTAAGATTAAAGCAGTGTACGGTGCCAAGTAAATTGACCTAACCAGCAGTTTTCTCTGGAAAGAATACTGTAATATACCTCTTCTAATTTTCTTGCGTCAGCACTAAAGATAACATTAGATATTTGCTTCACATCATTTACAAAGGGAAAAAAAAAAAGAAAAGCTTGCATGGGAAAGTATCAACAAACTAACGGGGTAGGAGAAAGGACTGAAGAGATGTAAGTTTACAGGAAGGAATCAGAGACAAGTAGTGGAGGGCATTAAATCCTTTTCCGTGGGGCTATGGCACAGAGCAGCGTTCAAGCTCAGAGAGAGCAGCGCATACAAAGCAGCTTGTGACAGGGTCTTGCTAGTTGCACTCGTGCGATCTGTCCTGTCTGGGCATTTACAGGGGGTCGTGATTTCCCAGGGCCGGCAGCCGAGCGACTCCGTGCCTGCTCTCCCCGTGCGTTCACTGCCGCTGGGATTGCCAGCGGAGACCCCTAATTCCGGCAGCGCTCACGCCTGCCTGCGGGGATGGATGCTCGCGACTTACTTCCCAGAGGCCTCCTGCACACGTCGGACTGGAACAGCTCTCAATCACTCGTGCCCCAGGCCGGATTCACACAGGTGACCTAAAAATGAGATATTTTCCTCTACCCGGTTGCCATCAGGGCTCTCTTTAACAACATCAGATGTCACTATGTCAGACACAACCTGAGGTGAAAATTAAAGTTGGTTTCCTCATAATTATTTATATCAAAGAACAAGAGGAGGGAACCGATGACCTGTTCTTTACCTTTAGTTTTCTTTGAGCCCTCTGTTCCCGTGGGCAGCAATAGCCATGGGAGCCGCAGCTCTGCAGGGCCTGGCAGTGCCCGGCGACTCCGCGGTCTCGCTCTGCTCGCAGCTACGCTCCGGCGACCGAAGCGCAGCCGGAGCGCTGAGCATCGAACAGCCCGGGAGAGCAGAGGCCGCTCTGCAGGCGCAACCGGCCTGCTGAACGTGCTCCGCACGCGGCGTCACCACCCGGCACTTCTGGAGCTGGTGCCACCAGCTGGGACCAGCACTCATGTCACTTGCAAGGCCAAAAACCAAACAGAAACACGAGCTTGAAACTGTATTAATATTCAGATATCCATAGCCCAGCTAATATATCGAGTTTCCTACTTGTTCCCTTTGCCAATACAATTATAAGGATCTAGATACTTGGCATTACCTATAAGAGAAAAATGTTAACGAATTCAATACGGCACCTTTATGTTGCATATTTTCTATGATTACCCAAATAGATATATTTAAAAGATATAAGTGTATTCATTCTTTAGGGAGACAAAATATGTCTGCTGTCCCTTTGCTGAAAAAAAAAAAAAAAAGTAAAGCTCCTGTGGCAAATTTTAGCTACACAAATAGGAAAATGGCATTTTTTTCTAAAGATGTCTTTTCTAAAGGCTTTCAAAGATTCTTAGAAAAATTAGTTATGCCTTTTAGAGCCAAATATTTTAATAAAAAGAACTTGGAAACAAAACACTAGTATTCTTTCTTGGATTACTCTCAAACAGAGGCTTCTGACTGTAATTGTATGCAGCACTTTCATGATATGGACAATTGCCTTGGGACTGAGATATCAATTCTGCAAAGCACTAAAAATGCTGAAGATCAGCACTTTGCAGGACAGTGATGATCCGCTATGTGGGATCAGTTAGTTGCTAAGCAGAGAAATGCAGATTAACTTGGTGCTACTGATATGTTTCAAATGTTAAACAAGATCTGTAGACCTGTATGCTACTTTAATAAATAATTGTTCTTCTAAGCATATACACAAAAATTCTATTGAGTTTCTCCTTGCAAGACAGCAATATCTGTAAGTGCACAAAAATTCTTCACGAAAAACTTTGGGTCGATCCTGTAAGTCAGCATATATGTGCCATGCAAAATTGTTTTACTGTGGACAGTTAAATTTATTGTTTGGAAGCTGATTAATCAGTCTGATAGGGGAAATTTCTAGAAAAAAAAAATAGGTAGGTGCCTGGGACTGAAGATCTAACAGTAAATAAAAAATCTATTTCATTAGGCATGGATGGACTACAGACTGCAACCACTTTTCTATAGTTTTTTTTTTTTAAATATGAAGAACAACTTAATCGCCATTTTTTTCCTATCGAACGGCAAAACTTTTGCAACCAAAACTAATACTTTCAGATTAAAATGGTGCTCCCTAGACAAATAAAGATGTCAAAACACTGTCCAAAACCTTTATGGCGAACACTTAGAAAAGGATTTGTAAGAGTCGTTGTGTCAGTGCTGGTTGAATCATAGAATCATAGAATCACAGAATCATAGAATGCTTAAGGTTGGAAGGGACCTCTAGAGATCATCTAGTCCAACCCCCGAATTTCGAATACCTGCCATGGGTTGACTTTCAGAAAATGTTTGCTCAGTTCTGAAAAATCTGTTTTTCAGAGGAAAAACGTCACTTTCTGACATTTTTTTTAAATTGAAGCATCTATAATCACTACTCACTCAAAAATCTATCCTATACTAACACTACTCTGTTCTATACTAACACTTTTTGATAGCTACATTCTTTACACTCCGAACTATCAGTAGTGAAACAGTGAAGAGAGAGTTTCTAAAAGTGAATCTTGTCAGGAAATAATGATTGGTATGTCACTTAAATAGCTTAAGTCTTGGCATACTAAATTTTCATGCTCTGATAAGGCTTTTGGCATGATCCTTTAATTACTCTTGCATAAGAACACAAATAATTAAATCATAAAGTATTCAGTTTTCTTGGTGGTGTTCCCAGTCAAAGACAATATGACTATATGCAAACCATCACTACTGCTATTAAAATGTAAATAAAGCAGTAAAATCCTAATAAAGACATGGAAAGCAAATCATTACAGTGGGTGAACTCTGAAAAAAACCAAGTGGTCAGCTTCATCAGCTCCTGAAAATGGGGAATAATAAAGACAGCATAGAAATGTCTATATAAAGGCTAAGGAGCTAAGCAGTTTTCTTTATAGAGCTTCACAAGCCCTTTTACATGGCCAGATTGGCTTTGTGCAGGGTAGGGGAAAAAAGGGTCGGAAAGCTTTGTGAATTATTCAGTAAATCTGCAAGTAGCGCAGAGGATGTGTCCCAGAACACTGTGTCCCTGGCTCAGAGCCTCCGCTCAGCAGCACAGACTAGAGCAGAGCGTATCCTCATGCCCTATGGCCGATGCCTACTGGTGATAATTTCCTTTGCACAGATACCTAGCACCCACTTGCTTCCTTCCAGGACGTGCTGGCGTAGGCAGTAGGAAGGCAGACTTCTCTGCCGCCTTTGGCTTTTGCCATTTCCACTCTGCTCTCTGGCTGTGTGGATTACGTGGAAAGGACAAACGCTCGAGGCCACAAACTGCCGTCTTTCTGCTTTTAAGTGGGATGCACACATGGAAAATTCTGGCTTATGAGTGGAAGTCACGACTTATCCGCTGTTCTGAAACAGTTCGCTCACTTCTGACCAGTGACCATGGTGTCAGAAACAGATATAAACGCTTCGTGTGTCATAGCACCAACTCTGCACAGCTCCCTTTTCAGCATATGAGCTGAACTGAATTTCTTTTCTGATTTAACTAAGCCTATCTGTCACTACACTTTCTATCTGTTGCCAAGATGGGATGGAACTGAGAAATTAGGCTATGTGCAAGCACAGCCTTTCTTACAGTGTAATAATTACACTGCATACTTACAGTGTAAGTATAGAGGTCCAAATGCTTCATTAGACACCAGCCATAGAACTGAGCCTGAAAAACTCAGAGGCAATGGCTATGAGATTGCCTATGCAGCCTTAGTATGGCCATTTACATACATGCAATGTGACAAAACCTCTAAATAAATGCTCATAGCATTCCTGCCTCATTCCGTTCACAAGATACACGTATACAAGAGTCGATCTTCTCTGAACTTCTCCCACCACAAACCCAAGGTTTCCTGATAAAGAAAGAGGCCAGTTGTAAGATGTTTTGTGTATAAGGGAAAGCAGGATCTGCTAAACAGAGCATTGTACCTGGACATACACTGCCAGGTTTGCCACTGACACAGGGACTGACTTTCAGAAAGATGTTGGGCCTCTTCCTGACTCATTTCCCCATCGATAACAGAAGCAGAATGATACCCACCTCTCCTGGTGACGTACTTGAGATTCCCTAACGACAGCACAGTGCAACAGGCAGGTCTCCCTTTGGAGAGGCAGAGTTACGCACCTCATGCAACCCTCCCGTGTCAGTGGAAAAGTGGAAAAAACTCCACACCTTTCAGCTTAAACTAATCGAAACATTCTCAGTCCTTGGATTGCACCTGGAACTATTTATTATCAAGATCTGATCTTGTGATGGGATTAGTTCAGCCTCGGTGTTACAGTAACTCCACTGTGGTTTCAGTCTTGTAACAGGGAATAAAAATACATACTTCTGGAGTTATGTTTCATATTAGATGGTGAGTATATTTGTATGAGCCCTCATTTTCCCATTCAGCTTCAGAGGATCCCATTACAGAGTTTTGTATGGTTATTTTCTACTTCTGCATTGGGTCAAGCTTTCCCCAGGGTGCACTTCTAATTCATGGTCTTCTACATTATTATTACCCTTTTGACCCAAATGATTAGCCAAAGTTTGAAGCCCCGAGGGCTGTTTCTATTAGGAGGAGAAAATGATGAAGTCAAGCATCTTTTACGCAAATCTTGTTAAAAAAAACACCCCCAAAGTCTCCCCTCCCCAACTTCACACCTTATGTTTCCTTGAGTACAGGAGATAAAATAAAAACTCTGTCACCACTTCGCAAAGCCTCTTTCAGCCAGCACTCAGACCCTTCTCTTTTGTGGGCTTTCCAGGAGTTAATCTAGGTCTTTTTTTACTTTCTGTTCCTCCTTTGAGTCTTTTGCTATGCCTTTCTCTCACGTTTCTGTTTTTCTTTCTTTTCTTTGTGTTGTTCTCTTCCAGCTATACCCAATTTCCATAGAGCTTAATTTAATATCCAGTCATACCCTTCTTCCACCTAGTTCAAATTCCCGAGTGTCTCCACATATGCTTTTGTTTCAGGAGATGAAATGTGCCTGAGGGTAGGGTGGTGGCTGCGAGTGTTTGAACAGCTACTAAAATCTGCTTACCTGTTCCTTCAAGGAGAGAGGTAACACTCGTCAAGTTCCCCCAAAGCTCACCCCAAAGCGCGCGCCAAAACTTTGTGTTTTAGGAGCACTGTGGAGCCTCCTTGTTTGCCTACAGGCCTCCTTCAGGTGGCTTCGGAGTCCGTGTCGGAACGAGCATTTACGCCGGTGGTGGCCATGGTGTCCCTCAAAGCAGCAGGGCTGGCCTCCCCCATCCAAACCTGGTTCACTGCTTGCGGGATAAACAGCTGCAACAGCTCAAAGGGAAGAGTGGGAGAGGGTCAGGAGTGCGAAGCCAAGCGTGGGGGAAGGCAGGGCTGCGCTTCTGGCATCCGTGTCGGCACACCTGGCTGAAGGCATTCATCAAGCGAGGGTCCCAGCCACGGAAACCTGCCCGGCTTTGGCGCACGGGTCTCTGCGCGCGAGGCAGACCTCGGTCGCTGTTCGTTCTGGCCGGAGAATATGGGAATACAGTATATGGGGAGGCTGCGAATTTTTAAATTCTGACAGTTACACGGAGAAGCATAAAAGGACTGAATGCTTTCCACCCGGCGTGTTTTAAATATCGACCCAAATGAAGGAGAGAATATGTCAGGAGACATGCTCAGAATAAACTCTACCTTGATCCTCACCCAAGAGTTTTCTGGTATTTCATAGCCTTAATATTTGGAAACCTTAAAACTTTCAGAACATAGTCACCTCTAAAAGACCCTACAAAGGAGAAGCACATTTTAAAGGGAGAAAAGGTGACCTGCTCAAAGTTAAAAGCTGCATTTGTGGCAAAGCACGCTTGCGCCCACAGCTCCATCTCCTCGGCTGTCGGACCACAGACAGTGCTTCCTCCCAATGGGAGCTGAACCACTATCTTCAAAGGCGAAAACCCAGTGTGAGTAAGCTGTGAAAATAGCTAGAAAGTACATCAGAGAACGGACTGCTATAATTTCCTCTTGCAGATGGACATTTTCAAATCAATCTAAGGCCTCGATCCTTAAGGTAACACATAAGGGGCTCTATAAACTACTACAGCAGTTGTGCTATACCTGTAACTCCAATCTGTAACACAAATATTGAAGCTGAAAAAGCATGCATAAAAGCTATATTACCACATTAATCTCAAAAGGACATTTGGCTAATATAAAATTCAGCATCATCTTCACTGATGGTTCAGGGAAATAAAGTTGCAATAAATTGCTGCAAGGCAAAGTACTAATGATTGAATGAGGCTATGCAATTAAGATGTAACTTTTTAAATCACCTTTGAGGTTAAATGTAGAAGAATTATGAGTAAAAGGGCAATTAAATGCCAGACTTTTCAATCTAAGGTCTCCTCATCAAAGATTCTGTTACCTCAATTGTTTTTCACTATTTTAGAGGAAGAGCTGGGTTTAACGGTATTTCATCCCCCGCAAGAGGAAGTAAAGAATACCCTTTCAAACAAAAGCATTACCAGGCTATCAAAATCTTTACAAAGGAAAATAAACTAATCAAGATTGATCTACTAGGGCTCTCAAGTTCCCAAATTCCTAAGTGTTAACACTAGGTTAGAAAAGGGGAAAGAAGTGTAAAATGTAGCCATTATCATCTTCATATCACAACCTCCAGTGACAGATCTTAACGAAATGCGAGTTGTGTGAGCAGTATACTTGATGTTTACGTAATCTGTAACTATTTAAACAGTTTTAAATGCTTATGATTTTCTTCCGAAATCTTTAAGATTTACTTTTGACGAGAAACATGGAATGACTTCTACTCTGATCCTGTGTTTATGCACGTCTAACTTAAGTGTGTATAATGTCTCTGTTGAATAAAGGCATCCAAAACTATGTGTCTTCAAGATTGTAAAGCAAATTTAAGATTCCTTCAAAGAATACATGGAAAATCTATAGTTCACTGACTGAAAAATTAAACTAACTGCAAATTACAGTTGTGTGAGAAAATGGAAATTATACAAATGCTTTTTGTAGAAAACACTAGCATTGTATACACTAGCATTTTTTTCTGCATTTCTCTTCTCTTTTACAAGTGGCAATGATAGTACATTGACATAAAATTTATATTTTCACATCATAGTCCATCCCAAAGTTTCCAAGGAACTGTAAGTAGCCAGAATTGAATAATCTGCTCTGCTCTGTGAGGTTCTACGTTTCTATTACTAGTAGGAAAATGGACAAAAAAGGAGTACAAGAAAACAGGCTTCTCAACTCTGAACACTGAACACTGAAAAGATTAGGAATGGCACAAAAATCATCCCATTTCTATTACTGAGCTGTAGGATTTAGACTAGTCTATCTGCATCATATAAATAAATATAGAACACATGCCATTTTCCCTTGGGGATAACTAAACAGCACGTTTGACAGATGCTAGTCACATCATTTACTGCATGTCCGGAAAACCCTTAGAAGGCATCTCTCTACACCAAAATAACTAAATAAACTCAAAATTCACACTAGTTCATTGCAGAAGCTCAGAGCTTTTAAAGCAGGAATGCACTACTTTGCTCTAATTTCAATTGGTGCCCACAACCCTTCCCTAAAAGAACATACAATGAAAACTATTCACTTAAGGCAGATAAGACAAAACTCTTTTCTTACTGATTGAAGTTAAACCAAAGTTGGACATTATGAATCCATAATAACACCCAAACAGATTTATACCAAAATAGTGCTAAACAAAAATTTAATTCCAGAGCAAATAAAAGCAAGCCCGAAGTCATAAAGATAGATGAAAAAGCAATATATTAGTATGTGTTGCTTTTTATCTTGTCCAAAATGAATTTCTTGATCTTCCTTCCCTTTATGCCATTAAGTAACTGCTGTGGGTGTCTAATTCTAAATCAATTTAAACAAGTACTGCTACTTACTACTGTCATTTGCACAGGCACCAGGGTAAAATTCAGTTCTGTGACTTCCAGAAAATTTGCAAGCACCTTCGCAGAGTTGTTTACAGCATCCTTTCCAGCTTAACATTTCTGAGACACACAAACAACCTTCCTAACACAAGGGAAAGAGTGCAAATTACTCGAGGGTTCAGCGCCATAAAACACAGTCACTGACATAAAAGCTGAAAATGTGCATACCAGCTTTTTATTGTGCGTTTACAGCCCAATTCCAGTTTATGAATAAAATTTCATTAAAAGTAGAATAATATTATTACGTATCAGCTATGCTGGTATTACGTTCGCATTAAGCTGAGAAGCAGAATGAGCTATGTTTTCCCTTGCTGCATGCCTCCAGTGGCACCTCTTCCCGTACATCTGTAATTTTTAAAAATTCCCCCTACTTCGACAACAACCTTTTGCTAATTTTCTTCAATTTTCTGCTCCACTAACTTAAAAGTCATTTCCTAAAGAAAACAGATGACAGACAACTTGAGTGACTGATTATATTGTGCCATCACTTTGTTTTTCTCTGAGGCCTTGGTTTAAGAGGATGGATGTTAGTGTAAATGACAGAAAGGGGAGCTTCGCATAGGATTTCACTTCTGTTCAAAGACAAGCTAATGCAACCTCACCGAGGTGCAATCAACTTGACAAATGGATGCTGTGCAGCCCTGTGCCTCCCACTGAAACCCGAGAGTCTGATTTACACAATATTCTCCCTGTAAACTGAAGGAAGACCAAATTCCAATCAGACTTAACGCTGCTTGGCTGTATAATGGGTTGATCTGATAATTCTTCCCATATAATGAAATCTGATAATAGTGGGAAAAAATACATCAGAGAGAGTGGAATACATTAATGAACTTGTAAAAATACACTTAAGTCTTAACAGATTTAATAAACAGAAAAGAAACAGCTCATACCAGGAGTCTTTATATGTGGTCAGCAGTTCTCAGGTTTAACAATGAGGCTGACTGAAAATACAGTCTCTATTTACCATTGCCTACATTCACCACACCTTTTTTCAGATGGTCAAGAAAAGAAAAAAGGCATTTCAATATCAAAGTCAGCTTTGTAATATGTTTACATGTCTTGCCTTGTTCTGTTTCCGCTTCAAACTAAGCTAGTGCTATGATACAAGCTGTTCTCTCAGGGAAATGTGAGTCAGATAGATAGAAATATTTTCCTACCCGAGAAACAGCGTTTCATTTACTGACTGGAGTCATAAATAGGAAACATACGAATTTGCTTGTAGCCTTTTAAGATTTAGGGAATTGAAAAAAAGAAGGATATTCCACTTTAAAACACTTCTGCGGGCTTGACAGTGGGCACAAAAATTAACTGGATGGTTGCGTTGCAAAAATGGGACATAAATATCTCGTAAAATCAGTCCTTTTTTGTGTATCAGAACAAACTTTGCAGCTTGTCGCTGCTCTCCACAAATAAACTTTTTGCTTTAGGACTGCAATGGCCATCAGAAGCTGTTCTCACACACATGTGGCTTGAGTAGTGCCGAATTTTTATTTACTTTGCTGTTGTCACAAATAAAAGCAAGCAAGAAAAAAAAAACCTTACACAAACATCTCATGCTGAAGTGAATGGATTTCAACAGCTGCTGATTTGGTGACATGGAGAACCCCAGTGGAGATGTCCTGCTGCATTAACGTCTTGGAAATGTTAAAAAGAAACTTCAAACGGCCCTTGTTTAGCAGGCGGTCGGGGCTTGCTCGCTGTGGGGATCATGTGAAGACTAGCAGAGCAGTCACTCAGTCATGAATCAGACTTGTCAATAGTTGCCTATTTTCTCAACAGGTGCCTCAATCACACCCCATAATCCTTCCCCCATCGGCTTCGCGTTTAACACTAATCACTAGCCGCACGGCACTCTGCTTTTACTAATAGGAGCCCGACGCATTGAGGGTTTTTTTGAAATATCCAATTCTCTCCCGGAGCTGTTGCAGAGTTTCATCCTCGCCTAAAAACACGTCTCTCTTGCCTGTTTGAGCTGTAGCACGGGAAGTGCGAGAGCGGTAGCTCGGGAAGGGTTTAATCCTTTATTACTGGTGCAGCTAAGCACACAAACACCCATCTCGCCTCTTCTGCCTTGCCAGATTGCTCTGCGATGCTTCATCGTGAGGGACTCGTTATGATTCACTACGCAGGAAGCCCTTCGGACTACAACACAAAAGGCATCATGACGGAAAAGCTCCTTCTCTAAACGAGAACGGAGAGAAATGCTTCGTATTCCTTGAAATTAGACAAAATAATTTTCAAGAAAAAATCCAAAAGGCCTTTTTCAACAATAATTCTTTTCTAACCATCTTTCCATTGTGAGATTGTACCACTCTTTTGTTTTCAAATTATATTAATTACATTAAGTTTTGAGAACCTGATTTATCTTATACGTGACTAACAGATATGTAAAACTGCATAAGAAAATTCAGTCTTATGGGTCATGGCTGTCAGAATCGTAATAAAATCCAAAATTCATACAATATATTAAATTGCATACAGTTTTAACCTGTAAGAAGGTGCTTATCTATATGCTTGTACTGTACTCTTTGAACGACATCATTATTAAGGACTACATCAGAAAAAAAGCTTCAGGTATTTTTTCTTGGCTTTTTCGGTAAGCAGCACAAAATCAATACAGATACTTCAATACTTACTGAGCTCGCACAAATTAGATCATCTGTAATGTCAATTACAACGAAATCTGTGTCGTCAGCCTACTCAGCTTCCTGTTGTTGCTTATCTTTCAAAGTTTTCCTACACATTCACAGAATACTAATGTCTTGAAGTAATCTTTCATATTTTCAGACCAACCTCTTCCTGTATCAGTATATGTTTGTAAAGTAATGTGGGTAGGTCGACAGTGCATGCTTCACTTCGAGAGTAACAGCTCCTGTAGAACTACAGCTCCTGCATGACTCACAAATTAAATATAAAGAGAGATTTACCAAAAATATATCAGATTTATGCAATGTTTCGAGATCATAAGCCCCCTCGTATCAGACTCTATAGACAAGTTCCCTAAGGAAGTCAAACTCTCCAAACATAGCATACAATTTAATAATTTCCAAATACCTTTGAAATTCATGTCAAACGAAGTTAGAAAGTAAAGCTGTTGCAGTTTGATCACTCCAGTTGCACGTCAAAATTCTTCCACATTGTTGGATAACATGAAAGTGCAGCACAAGTTCCTGTCACCCTCAATTTAAAAACTTTTGATATACTACCTCAGAGCATGGAGTTGTTTAAATACTATCTCTAGCATCAGTAAACTGCATGTACCACCTGCACTGTGACTTGAATTACTGAAACACAACACTACACAATTTAAGAGATGATCTCAGATTTCAGCAGAAAAAACATTGTACTAAAGAAATTTATATCAAAAGAAAATACTTAAGTTGACTGCATATTTGATGTATACACAGATTATTAATTTATATGGGATATACGAAAGTGACAAGTTGTTTTAAGTATGTTCACAGATAGAGGCCAGATCTTGAAATCACTAAGGAACTAAGTGACTTTGTGTACAAGTAATCCCACTGAATTAACCCAAACTGTATGTATAACCCTTTTGTAAGGGATGCATAAATAATTTGGCAAACTGTATAAGAACACGGATAATATATATACATCACTTTCTACATCACTTTCTATGTCTTACAGAGAGTATATGAACTTTCTTTTTTTTGCTTTTTGGTAATTCGTAAGAATTGTACTCCTTATAGCCTCAATTGTATTTTATTCAACACTGTAGAAGTACTTTGATAGGACCGGATTAATCAAGTGGGTCAGGTTAGCCAGATGTACGCCATTTCCTGTGTATTTGTGTTCAGAAGATTTGAACTTTAAGATTTATTTTCACTGAAATTTTTGACACTACATAAGGCTGCTATGCAGAGAATATCCCGCAGAATTACTGAGAGAACACAAAAACAGTCCGCACCTTTTAATGACATTTACTTTTGAAACTCATTGGGCACAGACTTGATTGATTCTGTATGGCACATACAGATCAGGGTATGGCCACCCTGATCACGCTCACCAAAAGAAAACCCTAACCGTAACAGCATACTCAAAATTTGAACTTTACTCCCAGGATTCAAGGAACACAAGTCATGAAATAATGAAATTTAGTGTCAACTGAATCTTCTTTCCTGTATGTAAAGACTTTGAGTTCTGACACAGGTAATATGCTCTTGCTCTCTCCCTAACAAAGAGGAAGAGTTAAAGTCATGGAATGGCTACAACATCCAACAGTAACATAAGGCACGCAGTCAAAATAGTATCAAGAAATGGGAAACCATTACTATGTTCAGTGCATATGTACCGTGCACACTGAAATCTTCTCCCACCTGAGAGAGACCACCACTGCTGAAAATGTGCTCTTGTGCCAACTGTCAGCCAAATAACAGGCTCTAATGTTCTGGGCTGCTAGCTGTTCCTTCAATAGTGAAATGATTTGCTGTCTAGCTCAAGATTTTCAAAGGGAAGTCTAGGTTGGAAGTAAGAGACATCACCGGAAAGAGAACTACTAGACTCTTTGATTCCTAAAAATATAACCCAGCACATACATCTGTTTCCAGGACAAGGACAGTGAATTACTTTTTGATTCCAACAATGAGCCTCTCTTTTTTCTGTACTTCGCTCCATCTTTTTTTTCTAAAATCACAAACAATTTTTTCCCCTTAAACCTTCAGCTAGCAGAAGGCAATGGGCTCACCAGTGCTATCTATAGTGACTTGTAAAACAAGACAGAAAGAACAAAAGCACAGAAGTCCAAAACCAAAATCATTAATTCTGTTATAGAAATATTTGATATGAATGCAAACTTCAGTTTCTCATACTTCTTGGAATACCATGTTTTATTCTCTGTGCGACACTCTTAAACAAAACCTTAAACAAGAGCTAGTGCTAAACCCAAGCAGTGTAGCTACATGTCTGATATCCTACATCAGATCACTCTCCATCCACATCAGTTGAAGTTGCAGTTCTCACTGTATGTACGTTTGTGCAGACCAATCATCAGGTAATTTAATGGGTCAGTTTGTATGCAAGGATATGTAAGTCCCCAAACGTCTTGGTATCAGGAAACTTGGTAAGATTTTCTTAATGAACTAGCAGGGTGGTTACTCTTCTGGCATCACTATAAACTGAATAAGGAAAGCTCCTGCAAAAGACAGAGCAAATATTCTTTAAAAAGCAGCGGGGCTTGCCACCATGATTTAAGGTATCTCAGATAAGACACCCAGAATCAGAGAAAGCCTTCTCTCCAACTTTTAATTTGTACTTTGCATTATAACTCATATTATTTTTGATGTTTCGCAACTAAACTTGAACTTTGCTACAACTATGCAGACAGTATGAGTGTTACTATCCTCTTACATAGGGCCTTGTCCATTACGCTGCGGATGGAACTCCTCTTGTGTAAGTATCTTAAGAAGTGCTAGCTCTAGAAACAAATTCTAGCAGGCTGTCACACCTGGGTTTTTTTTTTTTTTTTTGCCTTCTCATGCTTTCTTCCCCCCACAAAATCTTCCAAGCAGACAGGAATACATTTTCATGCACTTTTTTCAATCGCACACTTTACTATAAAATGCAACGTTTTCCTATTTAACCAAAGCAGACTTCAGGAAAAAATCACTTTGGTTTTAATTTAAAGCTGTGGGCTTACTGGAAACAGTAAGTTTATTCCTTATCACTTTTCTCACTGTTGAGTCATGATCAAAAACAAGATGTTCCTTGAGATATTTCCTAATTTCATCAAATTCTATATCTGCTGCTCTTCTGACTGGTCAGTACTGTTCTCTTCCATCCACTGCTTGTTTTGTCACATTTCCCAAATCTTACTATAACTCGGTGTTTGTTATATTGCTGTATGTTCCACAGTCTATTTAGATATGAAGTGCTTTTGGCTTGTTTTTCTAAAAGGCCTATCTTGTTAGCAGAAAACAATCTGTTCCTGAAGTTAACACTTAGCTTGCTCCTCTTCCTTTCAGTAACAGTCTTTGATATGAAATAAAACTGTGACACTTCCATTTTGACAGAGATTTAAATCAAGCGCTTTTTTTTTGATAGGTGAATAAAATACTGCTGTTTTTCTTGACTTGCCATCATTGTCAAGGTAGGCAGATGTATGTCCCAAAAAATTAAAAGCCAGATTTATAAGGTAAATATAACCTAACAAATATATCAAATATAGGATTTCTCTAGTAGAAGAACCAAGATGTACCATACTCAAAAACAATCTGTTGAGAAGGCGTGGAGAATGTCATCACCACATTGCTCAGTTGCATCTTTAAGAAGTGCCATGGCTCCTTTGCTACTGAAAATATATTCAAGCTCTTCCCTCAACACGAAAAGTTACTTTCACTCAGCACCTTCAGCCCTCAAAGCTGGCAAGCTTTGGTTTCCTTCTTCACATTTCTGTATGTCCCAGTTAAACTAAACTAACTAAAGAATAGCTATAGAACAAAAGTGAGAGTCCAGATTGAAGAGTTTCTTTAACATTCCAAATAATCAAAGTTCTTTACTTGATGTTGGTCTTGTAACACTGACCCTCAGACTCTATTTGACCTGAAGAAAGATATTCATCAAAAAATATTGCCCTATTGCCCTATTTCAGTTAAAAATTACAGCAAAACAGAGTCGCTGCAAGAAAGAGGATGAATTTAGACTCTTTCCATCTACATTCAGCTCAGGTGTTACCTTTTCTAAATGTGAAATGACTAATTTAAAGGTATAGCTTTCTGTTTCAAAGGAAAACACGTATTGTCCCAAACACAATTTTCCTTTCACTCTACTAAACACAGACAGGGATGGCTAGGGGCTACAAATCTTTAGGTTCTCCACTGAGGCATTAACTAAACAAAAAAGACAACCTTACTTGTTTCAGAAAGCTTTATTAGAATAGGAATCTTTGAAGACAAACACAAAAGATTCTAATATGTTTAGATTTTATAATGTAAACAACTAATTTAATGCATCACTAGCAATATACAATAGTCACCATCTTGCAACATGAATGCTAGTAAGAAACTGATGTAATCTGTAAGATATTTCAAAATAATTAATTTGAGAATAAAAAAATCAACTTTTATTGTGTAAAACTTCCTCATTTTGTTTTTCTTAAGGGGATCAGAAAACTAGCAGTTGAGCATTTGCTAAAGGAAGCAAGCAATCATTCGAAATGATTTCCAAACTAAGAACATAAAATTGCATGAAGAAGGCTATTTAACCAAACTCATTTCAAGTGTTAGTTAAGAAAAACCCCTCAAGATTCAGTTTATATAACTTATGCCCGAAAAAGCTCCCAAGTTTTGCAAAATTTATCAAAGTACTTTGACATGTCTGAATTGTGAAATAACTCCCACAGTGTCAGACTTCTGCACTAATATTTTTGTTTTGTAGAGCTAAAGAGGGCTTTAAGCATCTTTGGTCAAGACAGCATTTGAGGCCTCCTCCTTATTTGTTTACCTCCCTTTCAAACTTATATCTTCTTCCTTAATTATTCTGCAGGTTAGGTAACTATACCAAATACTCCTTTTGAATTTCTACTGTTTTCCTACCATGACAAGCAGCACTCACATATGCATGATGACTGAAAAATGTTCTCCTCCACGCTGATCCCTGTTTATTTCTTCAATATTTTTTCGAAGAATGATCCTGTTTTCTGCCACCCTCCAACCTCAAGCCCCAGACCTTCATATTATGTGCCCTGATGAACGGCAGCACCCTGCGAAGCCCCCCTCGCGTGAACGAAGCTCCATGGAGCTCCAGCTGTCTGCCTGAATGAATGACAGGGCAGTATTGCACCACTTCACACGACAATGGGGTATTGAAGCAAGTATGACAACACAGAAATCTCCTCAATTCACAGTTCCATGCAGCATGCTGTGCTAGAAAATATTACCCCAATTATTTTAAACAATGTTACAGTGGGAAATATTCAGGGAGCAGATTGAAAGCGGATTCACTCGTTGAGCAGCCCAACACTTTGAAGTAATGGCTATATATGTTTTTTTTATACTCTCGCAAACCAGTTAAAATCTTTAAAATACTGGGATGAGCCAACAATTGGTATACTTTTCATGTAAGTTTTTGGAGCATGAATGCTATAAGGATCACTACTTCTTGGAGTCCCAGTGTTCTCACCACACTGAAAATCCAGTCTTCAGCATGTGTCCTACTTTATCAAGCTGCCCATCTCACAGATCCTACAACAGTAGATCTATGAATGTGTGCCAGGATGTCTGTTATAAATCCACACCATATAACCAAGCTTTTGAAAATACTGAGGCAAATGCAATGCTCTTTTATAGACAGCTGAAGAGATGAATTTTGAGGGAGTGAAGCTTCATTTTGTCTGCAGGTCGTGCTAGGAGGTGTTCACGGGAGAAGGAGTCTTCCCTTGCTGGGCAAGAGAGCGGTTCTATCTGAAGACGTCTCACTACCTTCACTCGCCTTTGTGGCCTGCCCTAGTAGTCCCTGCTGGGGACCCATGTGGCAACTTTCAGCGGTCACTGGCACCCGGTGGGGAGGTTTGATCACTGCCGCCACCAGCTGGACACGGACCGGTGGCGAGGAGCGGGCGGGCTGCAAGCAAGGTAAGCACCTGCGTCCTTAAACCAACCAGCCAACCAACCAGCCAACCAACCAACAAGCAGATAAAGCAGTTTGGGGTTGACTACACCTGTTCTCAAACTTCTGACAATTTCAACCACAAATACTATCCTAACTGAGAAAACTTTGAAATTATCTGTTAGGAATTGCTTGCCTTTTGCCATCTGTAGTTAAAACCAAAAGGTAAGATTCAAAAGATAATTGGTTTCAACACCACGCAGTAATCCATGGCTAGCATGTGGGCTGTGGAAAACCATAGCTTAAGGATCCTTGATCCACATGGGATCCAAATCTTTCTTCCTCATCTTTCAGAGGACAGTCTTAGCCACCGTGTTGTGAGACAGTCCAACATGGTAATCCCTCAAATTCTTTCGTTTATGCAGTTCTGCTTGGCCCGGTGTGTTTAAATATTCAGAGAGTCAAGGAAAGTGAAGACTGGGGGCATCAATTCCTGTTCCAGTGACCGTTTTGCTCTGTAGAATGACACTTCTTGTAGAATATTCCTGTTCACGGCAGGGACAGAATAAACTTCACGTGTTCTGCATTTTGCACGAGCACCCTCACACTGAGCTAGCAGCTAGGCTCATGCATCATCTTTCCCACCACTTGTGAGAATCTCAGACATTTTCCTAGCTTCACTACAAATACCCAAGTACAAAATTAATTATTTTTTTTGGCTAGAACTTTTTTTTTTCTTTATTTTGGACAAACTTGAACTTTTTTTTTGAGAGGATGAAGGATGAGAGAGGAGATTTTGGACTGTAAAATCAATTATTTGTACAGCCCAAAGGATCTGTGGAAAACTAGGTCTCACAATCTCTCTAATGATGGGAAAGAGAAAGAATAAATATAAGGAAATTCATATATAATTTAAAGTTTAACTCAGAGTTCATGATTTGGGCTGAGCTTGATACCTCCTTTTTAATGTTTATTGTCTCAAGTCCTAGACCATGGAAAGGGTAATATAACTTGGAAGTACTCTTATATTTAGCATATGTAAAAGATCCTCTGATATGTGTACACACAGTATGAAGGACTATTATTGTAACACAGATGATAAACATGGTCTTTAAGTGCTACAGAATGGAGAACACAAGTATACACGGAGATCCTGGCATGTAGGAACTCTTACATTAAATAAGAGTATTGTACATGTGATGCTTTAAAGAAAAAATCAGTTGGTGACTCCTTTCTCTCTCAAAGAGGGAAATGTCCTAACTCAGATATTAGAGAAACCTGGTGTGACTACCAAAATCTATCTTTGAAATCAGTTTGGGAGATAAGAGAGGCAAGACACAAAATACTTAGAAAAAAAAAAAAAAGCTTTTTCTGTGGCTTTTTCTGTATGTCTCGTGCTTTTTCTTTCTCTCAAGGAAACAAAGCAACCATGTAAAAAAGGGAAAGTGAAATACCTGTCTCAGGCAAGCCATTAGTGAGCAAGCTAGAGTAAGTCTTCAGTTCTCTCTTCATTAGGCATTTTTGTTCAGGAACACAAAAACAGTTTAAGGAAGAACACAAGATGTTGTTGCAACATAGTTGGGAACAGATTTTAATCTTTGTGCTCCTAAACATAACTCCACAACTTCCTCTTACCAGCAGAGATCCAGCTCTCTAACATACATGCTGTGTTCCAAACAGCGTAGCTCACCGAGTAACTTAAATTCAGAACTGAACTTTGAATTGGACAAGAACATGCCACAATTTTCACTGAGAATGCATGCATGCTTATTTTTCCGCTCTTCCCATTACTTGACAAGATTATTCCTTTGTTTTTCTGGTAATCCCACCTTCAACAGACTAAAAAAAAATGTATTTCATCATTAAGAACAGGGGCAAAACTGCACACAGATGAGTAACAACCTAAGTTATCTAGACAGACCAGATGGCAAGAGCTCACAATATGGTGCTCTCTAATACTAAATTTTCAGAAGTGCTTATTCTAGTTAAACACCAGGGCTGGTTATATAGTGTAGACTTATCCCCAGAGGAAAGGAAAAGCAGTTTTATACTCTGAACAGATACTCAAGGGGAAAATGTACCAATTTCACCAAACTACTTCTAGTGAAAGGATAAAGTGGCCAGAGAAGGGAAGGCTCATTTTTCTTACATGCCTCTGCACATGCTGGCATATAAGCTTGGCTATTCCCCTGCAAATATTTCTAAAACCTGGGTTCCTCTTGTTCCCTTTAAGTGTACTGAGAAAAGACTTGGTATTAGAACCTGGCTTCTTTGAAAGGAAGGGGACTAGAATGTCAAATTTTGTTTCTACTTGCACTATACAGATCCCGTTGTATGATGATTATGCAAATAAAAAGCTATGAAACTTAGCTTGTACTAGGTGAATGCAGAGTGCTAGCCACTTCATATTGCTTCAAAAAAGTGAGAAAACTAGGCGACAAAAACTGTTTTGCCAAAAAGACAATTCTGCAGATACAACATGTGTAAATCATTATTTTGTCTGCTAGAACAGCTAAGGAAATGTGATGTATGTTGAAATGCCAATTATGTAATTAGCATGTTAAGCAACTTCACTGAAGGATGTGATTAAACACATATCAACAAACAGACATGGCATTACTCTGACTAGAGTGTGGAAAATGCCACAGAATAACTGGCAAGCACAGGGTGGGCAACAAAATGGAGCATTTGTACTGCTAATATCATTCTAACACCATTCTAAGTTTTGACTGTTTTAATTCACAAGGTTCAAGTGACGCTAGCAGCCCTAGCTATGAAAAGGGACATGCTGGCATGAGGGGTCAAGACCAGCTATTGGAAAGGAGGACTCCTTTCACTTCACTTTCGGTTACGTATTTGTTACCAGCTTCTGTCTAGTGGATGTCCGCCTATTTTTAACTGGTAAGCCAGGGAAAAGCCTAGCCCTGATGCCTCGTCGATGCTGATGCAGAAAAATAAACAAGCAGACAAACACACACAAAAAAAGTTGGGATTTCTTGATATTGCCAATGGGCTGAACTTCCTGCTGCAGTGTGACAAAATGGAAAAGAGTCTGAGACTTGCAGCTTTTCCAAACTTCTCCAATATGTGTCCATTTTAAGCTTCTGGCCTTCTCAAAGAGCAACAGCAGCAACATGAAAATAAAAGATTTTACATTTCACTATTGGCCAGATGAGCATAAAGTAGCAGTAAAACTAACCAAACCAGAAACAGACTACAAACGGAGGCCAGTGGCAGGTTGGCTCATTGCATGTTGTTTATGCCTTTCTTTTCATTTCCACATGCTGCACTGCACTGAAAGCCTGTGAAGGTATTTTAATGGAGCACACAAGCAACTATTAAGGGTGCAGTTTCAAGAAAGCTGAACTTACCTAGGTCAAGACAACTACAGTTCTGCTCTTCCTCCTTCCTTCTATGTGCATTCCTGCTCCCTTCCTAACGCCAGATCACGCTACTGCACAGCGAACTGCATTAAAGGTGATAACCCAGATAAAATTTTGCACAAGAAAACTCACTTTTATTTGGTGTGGGGTTAGTTTGTCTCTTTGTCCTCGAGTGAGGCTTTACAAGATGGTGGCTAAGCTGACCAAGGGCTGGCCCGTGTGGAAGGGGATGGCACCCCGTGCCCGTCCCTGGGCGGCGCAGGCCCGCGCTCCTGCTCCGCTCCCTGCTCCAGCTCTGGCACTCCGCCAGCCCCCAGCTCCCCGACCCGGCTGAAGGCCGGCGCTTGCTCCGCCTGCTCTGTGGTGTCGGGGCAGAGGAGCCCACGGCCCGGCCTGGGGATGAAGTCACGGGGCAGGAGCAACCTCGCTGCTCCTGCGAAACCTCGCCTGAGGTTGTCATAGGAATGGTCTGCCTTTTTCTTCTCTCAACAGAAGAGGAAACAGTACCCTGAACACTGGCAAAGCCTTGTTTTGCTATCATTTACACACCAAGCACGTAAGATACCATCAGGCTGCAATAGTAGCAGTTCGTACCCTGTTCACATTACAGTGTAAACAAAGATATGCACACGAAGCTCTGAGAAATCTTACTGTGCATCTTCAGCAAGAGGCCGTCATGTTACAAAGCTGCTCGGGAAGCCCTGAAGGAGAGCACTGAAGCAGCCCGCCTGGAAGACAGCACCGTCTCGCTTTACATTCCGTTCCCATTTGGCCCTTAATGGGTAACTTATTTTTTGAAAATGAAAGATTACACATTCTGGACAAACACAAGCGTTTGATCTGGGGCTCATCAAGGAAAGCTTCGGCGGCTGCGAGGGAGAGAAAGCAAATGCTCTGTCACGTACATCCCAATTGAGTTAATGGGAAACAGAAGATGAAGAAAATGGGAATGTCCTAAAGCTTCCACACACAGCAGACAAGCAGCGAGCTCTGAAGAGCCGGCAGCAGCCTAGGGAGCATAACTGAAACCTGATGGGAAGACTCCTGATGGGAATGCCAAGGTAAAAGGTGCAACTTTCCAGGTAGAAAAAAAAAAAGAGAAAAGTGTGGTGCTGTATATCAGAAGTAGTTTTTATTTCTTTCACAGTGAACCGCCTCCTCCAGAGCATCGAGTGCTCAACTACGGCCACAGCTGGGCCACCCCGAGGGCCACGGGACCTCTGAGGACAAGGCAGCAGCCCCCAGGCAGCGCAGACAGAAGGAGCCTCCGTTGCATGAGACACTTTTGTGAGGACAGGTTGGAGTCCTGATTCCGAAGGGGCTGGGAAGGAACCACTGAGCTTTGCAAAACTGGCTAGAAGTTTTTTTACTGAGTGAAACTAGACTTTTGTCCTTTATTACAGAAACCACCTCAAGGAACTGAGAGTTGAACAGAGGAAAGTGAAGCAGAACTGAGCTGGCAGGGGGAAGCACATAATACCAGTAGAAAAAGGAATACATTCATTTTTTTTTTAAGAAAATCCTGACATGTTGCTTTTCGACCATGTCCATGCTACCAACGTCTACCATGAAGTAAATCTGAACATTTTGAAAATATTTATTTTACTTCAGAACAAAATTCATTTTAAGCAACCATATTGATTCAATTGGTGACCAGGAAAAATGCTTTATCTGATGAGAAAAGGTATCATAACTAAAATCCCAGCGCCACTCATCTCTCGTAACAGCAGTGGACAAACTCTCCTCTTCATACTGACCCACAGCACCATTGGTTTGGTTTTTGTTTGCTTGGATTTTTTCCAGTTGGGGATTTCTGGCCCTGCACGAGCAAGGAAGCATTGCAACAGAAGAGCAAAATCAGTAGCACCATCAGAGGAGAGGGGAGAAGCAGCACTAAGCATGGAAACCAAGAGTCCTGACGGCCAGCCCCACCACACCTATGTCAGGGAGCCCGGGTGACATACATTCCCTAGGAGAAGACACTTTTCCTAGCATGCTCCACAGACTGTCCTCATACCATATGAACTCCACTTCCCCAGCACGTGTCTTCTGTTTTCTCAAGATAAGGTTCATCTTGGACCTTGTGTGGACTTCTGACGTTCCAGGCGCTCATCCCTCGGCCTGCTCACCCACCTCCTGTGTCTCTCGCCCCTCGAAGACTCTGCTGCATTCCAGTGACATGAAGAGCTGCTCACCCCAGGGCATCACCCTTACCCCTGCCCAGAACACCCGTGTGCAGTCAGACAGCGGGGGTCTCTTACACAGCATATTCCAGGTTGTTTGTTATTGCTGCCCGTCTTTCCATGAGCTGACTTTCCATCAGCAATTCCTGAAACGATGATGGCATCTTACTTTCAGGACAGCCCCCTCTCTGCTGTACTCTCTTATCACAACTATCTCATAACTAATCCTCACATTTCTACAATTTCCACCCTTGCTTATTCTCTTTGCAGCTATTTTAACACTTGAAATTAAAACTGATAATAGTGGTAGATTATATATAACATTAGACAACAAGGGAATCATTACAATTTGTTATCTGTCCTAGAAAATAACAGCATTCTATTTTACGCATCGTGACATGGGATTAAGTGAGCATGGTCTCTAGACACAAACTGAGCATAAAAGATTCATTTTCATTACTTCAGAAACACATTATCAGAGCTACTGGGTGAACTAAACAGTAGAAGTCGGCAATAAATTATCTGACAGTAATGCCAGCTCCAAAAAAAATAAATATATTCAAAATCATGCACATAAAAACAATTAACATTAAATATTCAAAATTATCAAAAAGTATTAAAATAACCAGATTTTCAAGCTGGCTAAGTAGAGAACTGGTCAACCCTCAAAGAATATCAAGTTCTTTTCGCTTAAAATTGTACAGAGTATTCTACATCAAGAATTCAAAAAAATCTGAAGATGGGCTTTATCTCTCTTCCCTTTACCAGGACTGACTTAAAATGATCTTGTTTTAAAATGATGTTTTATACCTTTTTCTTCTGTCCTACAAGCCATAATAGAGCACCCAAGAGACTCTTTCATTTTTTTTAACAGCTATGGGAACTGCAGGCATATTTATACCCCTGGAGCTGAGTTCTGCAGTCATGCAGACTACTCAGATCTGAAGCATTCAGAACACCCGTAATTATAAAATTACAAAAGAAGGCAACATTGCAAGTTCCCAAAACACACATGCAAATGTGGACGGTGTGTTCAACATCGTTTTTTTGAGACATAGAAGTGTGGGAGAGTAAGAGGTGGTGGCTGTTTTAACTAAAAGCAGCTTGTAGCTAAGTTGCACAGAAAAAAAAAAAATGAAAACAGTGGCCATTTACGGGAAAGAAGGAAAGTTAATAAGGATGCTATTTGGTACTGGGAAACAGATAATACAGAAAGGTATTTTAGGAAAAAAAATCTGAAAATCTTTGCATTTCTGCTATAGAAATTGGTATATCTGAATGTGAAACCCAACAGAACATGTGGCAGGCTAGATGGCAGTGATATTACACAAATGTTTCCCCTTTTTACTGTTTGTAATAACAAAAGAATAAAAGTTACACTTAGGAATAAAGTACAGTCCAAGAGCAGCTTCCATGGCACTGCTTCATCACCAAATGGGATATGCCTTAGCAATCAGGTATCTGAAATGCACACTGATTAGTACCAATATGAAATAGGATTTTACTCTAAAATACCTCAAGTGTATGAAGTATTTGAAAAAAAAATGCATTAAAATCACAAACTAAAACAATTTAAAGCATGAGTTCTCCACATCATATAGGGGCAAGTGATTTGAAAAACTCCTGTGCTAAATCTTAATAGATTTGAAAATGCAAGAAAATAAACTGATGCTAGATTTTAGCCACACTGGTACCTGCTGGGTAACAAATGTCCCTCTAGGTATGCATAATAAAAGATATACCTATATTACAAAAGGCAAGACCATTCGAACGAGTAGACTACGGCCCTGGAAATGCCACTGGGAATCGTGTCTTTTTTTCCGAGAAAAAGCTAACTATGAATAGCCATATGTGCAAGATATCACTCAAATTTATCACAGTTACAAAGTGATTTCTACAGAGCAAATATAAATAGCAGAATAAGAGATTAAAGGAAAAAAAAAGGTATTTGATCAACTCTGATCCATTTGCCACAATATCCTGACAATTGTAGGACAGAGCGGGTTTGTTAGGTGCACTCCTACAAAAGATTCCACCACTTTCCTACTGAGACCTGACTCTTGTTCAGACAGCTTTCCATGAAATGATGTCAGAATTTATAGAACCTGTATTTTAGAATGAAAAGGGGACAAGCTTCTCAAGCTTGCTTCACAAGCAGAGAAGACAGATCCTACAGCCACTCTGATTCAAATCAGCACGCCACCATTGAGATCACAGGCTTTCAGGCAATTGGTTCATCCTAATTATTATACAACATAAAAGAGATGATATACAAGTAACAGATGACATTAATGAAGAGTTTGTAGAATTTAAGTTTTATTGTGTATAGCAGCTTGCACTTATTTCATTTGAAACTTAAAAAGGGCACTCCTTTTTAAGTTATTTATAAAGAAGGTATTAAATAAACCTGCTGTGAGGGAAATGATAGAGAAACAAACAAACAAAAAACCCACACCAAATCACAGAGGAAGGGGAAGGATTTTTTAGTCAGTCCATTAAGAGCCCTAATTTTGTTGCTAGTTAATTTCAGTGCTTTGCAAACACCTGACGTATCTTTTGTTTGCTCTATTTTGTTCTGTTTGATGCACTTTTCTCTGTTTAGATCATGAGAAATAACGTTCCATTCCAGTGCTGCCATCCTCCCCACCAAACACAAGCAGCAGAGAATACCTGTCCTCTCCAGAAAGGGAGAATTCCTTTGATATTTAGGAAGGGACTAAGTGTGACTCCTGACCAGCACTTGGATCTATCTGTGACGCACCAGCTGCCACTTGGCTTTTAGATGATCATTTTCTTCTGCTCACAGCTCAGAGGAGATGTAGGCACAAGTGATGAGGGTGGGGTGATGCAACTACCACCCAATCGTGTACTGATAAACTTTTTTGTTTCCCTTTTTAACAACCCTATGGAAAATTATATATCTAAGAAAAATGAGGAAGGAACATTCCTCACACTGCAAATTGAAGCAAGCTTAGGAAATTCTAACTTCGCAATGGCCCAGGCAGGTTAATTCTACCTATCTGTGGACATGCAGTGCTGTAATCTTTAGCTATGTGATTTTATGTATTATTTTTCTCCCACAGTGTCCTATTTGGAGCACTGAATGAGTGCACGAGGAAACTACTGCTGCACATAAGCCGGCATTTCCTAGCTCCAAGGTGCTTGACTTTGCAGGCTCAATAATGTTTTTTCATTTAGTAATTTTAAATATATAATTATTCAGATGGATTAAACTTGCTTTTTGCTTACATAGTCTTTTTCTGTTTACATATCATACCCTAGCCTAAATAAATGCTTAGACAAAGGCCAAGCTGGCGGGTAGCCCAGAACGTAGCTGTTACCAAACTGACAGAGACCACCTTCAATTTGTTGAAATGTCTAAATATTGTATTTGAGATACAACGACATTTTAAAAGGAGATTCTTACGGAAAGAAAAACTGTCAAGAGTTTAGAACGGTATAAAATAGTTGCTGGATGAGATGGGAACTGAATGAAATACGGCTGTCGACTCAGTCTGACTTACCACAGCTCTCCGTTAGTGTGAAGTACCAAACACTTATGGACAGGAAGTATCCTCAAGTTACCATGTAAATAACTGATGAGTTTAGTTTATGTTAACAACTAACTTCTTACAACCTTTTAATAAAAAAAAAAATCTGAAATACGGCTAAGAGCATCTGAACTTTTCCCCCAAAGTAACTAATGCTGATAATTCTTAAAATGACTTTTCCTTTTTTCCCTGGAGAATCTAACACATAGTCTGAAGAAAATGTACGCTAGATGTTAGTACAGTCAATTTCAAGACGGACTGCAGAGGCAAACAGAAATGTTGCTTTTCCCAACCTGCTAAAGATCTGAAAGGTGCAAGGACTCTTTTGAAGTTTTCTTCTATTTGCTTCCTCCCCCTTCCCCCTTTTATTTTCCCCTTTGAAATCTTTTGAGTATCTCTTTTATACATAAGACTGTTAAGAAGGCCAGCATGAAACTCCCCCTCAATTCCCACCTGAAACAGCTGGGTAATAAGTGATTAATAAAGAGATTTTTTTCTCCTGGCCTGTCTGCCAGAAGCTTCAATTAAGCATTTTAAGAACAGCTAAACAAAGTGAGTTTTGCACAGTCTGACTAACAATTCCTTTCCCCTCTCAAACACCAGTTTCTTGTAACAGATGATGGCTTCATCTCACTTGTTTTCCATCTATGCATAATCTTCCACTAAAAGGTGGATAGACAAAACCTGAGGCATGCATTAAATTAAACAAAACCTTCACAGAAGCCTGACTCCAAAACCAAAGCAAGCTCTTTGGGCTTTTCTAATATACCTTAAAAATCTGAAAAATGGCCACACAGACAGTTTTGTCTTATTTCCAGGTCACTCCTTAGATCGAATCCCATTATGGTAAAATAGGCAAATCCCACTGATAAGCACATGCCATATGAAAAGCAGAGATGCGTCTAAATTTGAAAAGTGCTAATGCTGACATTCTGGTCTTACTAGATATTAATAAAATTAGAGGAGTGTGGGTGAAGGTATTATACCTGGTCATGGCTGGCTTCAATGGAGCTTCCGATACCTTGGAAAGTCATCTGCACAGGAGACAGTGTCAAACAGGTCATACACTCTTTGCCATTTTGTCTATCACTGTAGTGTACCTATAACAGAATAACATACGTAATCTGCTAAACACCAGGTTTGCACAAGGGAGTCATGCTAAAATACTCTGTCCCTTTTCAACAAGTTTGTAAGAAGAATTCCGTACATTTACACTGAATTCATCTTTAATATAAAACAAGGTGTGTGTTAAATACTCTAGGTAGACACGTACTGAACTGGGGCCAAGTTTTCTATGACATGTTTGGTGAACAGTTTTGAAATGCTATGTTCTTCAGTTCCTGAGACCTTTGGGGCTGTATTCAAGGCATTATATTTATACAGCTCTAAGTATTAGTTTCAAGTTAGAGTTTCCAACCTAGACGTTATCTTAACAGCAATTTGTAGCTTAACTATAGAACATCCACAAAAATCATCATACCTCCAAAAACTTGGCAATAATAGGTTTAGTTTTTCAATTGCAATGCCTTTTTAGTGAAATCAACTAACATTTTTGATATAGCTATGTAAGGTTGTATATTTGAACTTGATTTTGTAATTAAATCAAAGTGACAGATAACGTGGAGAACATTCTTCTTGAGATGTCTAGGTCTAGGCTATCCTTTTCCAAGGGTAATTCATTCCCTACTACTGTCTAGATGTGCACACTAAACCTGATTCTTGCATGAAATGCAGAGGAAGACACTGCTTCTACTGAAATTATTTTTCTTGCCTTGTGGTCACCTTACTGTAGTTCTTACATCCCCTAAAGAAAGGACGGATTTTAGATTGTTGAGACAAAAGTAATTTAAATGTTGCCAGTGTTTTGTTATTAGGAGCAGGCTGCCACTCATGCAGAATTGCTGAAATGCTGCAATCTGCTACGTGGCTCTGGCTTTCGAGGCGGGCGGATCAAGCACTTTGTTCTACAGCAGAGGTGGAATTCAGTTTATAGGGGTAATTTACATTGGCTATGTGACCCCTGTCAGAAGCGGAAAGCGAGATCAGCTCTGCTGGAGACAGACCTTTTATGTTAGTATTTATTTACAACTGCATAGATCTCAGGGAAAGTTATATCATAAAGCCTCGTCTTTACTTTTAGGCTACAAAATTAAATATGATGTTTTTCTGAAAAGAACTAGGAACTGTGTTAGACTTATTCCTGTGAAAGTGACACAGAGAGTCCACGATACTGAAGTGTACACCACGTGCACTACGCCCATTTTGCCTAACTCTTCCCTGCCACAGGTGTAAACCGGGAACAATCCACCTGAAGCAAAACCAATGCAAAACTCACTGAGTGAGAGGAAAAGCAAGTTGGTACACTGCAGAATTAACTTTAATGGCAGACAACACATTAAGGCAGATCAGCTGTGGTCAAAAGTAAGATATAGAACGCAGGCTTTTCCTTTCACTGTGGATAGAAACAGTGATTTAATTCAGCCCTTCTTAAAGCTGTCCAGTCCATCCTTTCTTCCTGTCTCCAGCCTCGCAATATGTGCCTACTAAATTGTCCGTGGCTCCCTGCCAGAAAAGCCATACTGCTCACTTAGAAACCACCAGAGGCCCCTTCACATATACAATGGTTTAACTCTGATTAATCGGCAGAGGTATGAAGGTATGAAATTTGGCTTGCAAATACCACCTCAAGTTTGTTAAGCGGCAGGGATTACTGTTAGGAGAAGGACTCGGAAAGGCCCCGCAGCGGCGGTATCGGGCTGCAGGCTTCATGTCGCGCTGCGCCTGCTGCGGGCCGCGAGCTGCGGAAGCGGCGCCGAGGGGACGCGGGCTGAGGCGGCAGCGCCGCCTGGGGAAGGACATCACCGAATCCCAGAATGGCTGAGGTTGGAAGGGACCTCTAGAGATGATCCAGTCCAGCCCCCTGCTCCAGCAGGGACACCCAGAGCACGGGGCACAGGGTGGCAGCCAGGCGGGTTTGGGAGATCTCCAGGGAAGGAGCCTCCACAAGGAGCCTCTCTGGGCAGCCTGTGCCAGGGCTCTGGCACCCTCACAGGGAAGAAGTTCTTCCTCACACGGAGGTGGCACTTCCTGCGTTTCAACGCGTACCCCAATGCCGGGAGGACGGCGCGATGGAGCCCTGGGAGCCGGCTGCGTGCTGCAGGCTGGGCGGCCGTGGCTCCGTGCGCGCGCAGCCGCCCTCACCGACGTCCCCGGCTACGGGCCGGCGCGACACGGCGTAACCGGGACGAGGAGCACACCAGTCCGCAGCAGCAGCAGATTCAGTCTGTGACTCCTTAGTCGTTCCGAGATGAGAATACAATAAACCTGTAAGTCTAACTTCTTTCTAGGTTTCAGCTACTGAAGGAGTTTCTTGATGCACTTTTGCCCTCATCTTACCGGAAAGAGACCATTGCCTCGTAGTTCCTTAAGACACTAGTTCTCTAGTTATCTCATCACACGTTGAAGCTCTTCAGCTTAACAAAAATAAACATTTTCTATGTCAATGATATAAAACAGTGATATAAAAACAAACGACTGGACTTTGAATAGGAAACAAAATAAAAGATTGTCCTTTTATCAAATCTCTCTAGGCTACAGATCTCTGTACAGTCAACAGAAACATTCTGATTTCCTCTAGCCGTTTTGGCATGTGTATGTGTGAAATCCCAATAAATCTGTGTTGTTATTAATCAGTCCAGCTGCTACATTCTCAAGCTCTATTTTAATTCTCTTTCTTCTTCATATTTGATCTATGATCTAAAGGCTGTTTTCTGTCAACCAAGCAGAATGCCCAAAATACACACTTCGGAAAAAATAGTAGTAGTCTAATATGGAATAGTCTGAATAGCAGCAGATGCTTCTAGATTTTCATCCAGAAGTATGCCGTAAATGTTTCAGTTTATATGCCCATACTAGCATGACTAAGTATGGGAGGAACCTGACTATCCATAAAGCTGGTTTAAGGGTAGCATCTAAAGCAAGAGACATGAGGGCAGAGCAAATGCTTTCTGCAGTCTCTGTGATCAAGGAGTGGCAGCTGAGGGCTGGCCAAGTGCTCCAAGAGTACAGCCATTATTAAGATTATTAAGATTAATAACTACAATAATACTTGGCTTTTTAAAGTTATGAAGTGCCTGTAGTTTAAGATTGCGAGTGCTTAACTACTGCGCATCTTCACAATAGCTCTGTTAGGCAGGTAAGGGCAACTTGTGGACTGAAATTAAATGAGTTGCCTAAATTCACTCAAAATTGGCAGCAGTGAATGGCAGCATTGGGACTATAACCCATGATTAAGGCGTTGAGCCTAACCGCAGTTGGGCATTTTCCCTTTCCATATATTAGGGGTAAAAATAAAAGGGTTATGAAAGCAATTATGAGCCAAGTGCTGTGCCTAATTTTCAGGCTTTAATTTTTTTGTAATTAAGGCACATTCATAAATTAGCTCAGTGCACTTTCAGGATTAAGCAGCAATGAAATTTCTCTCATTAAAATCCAGAATGTTTTATTTGGATAACATATAAGAGGCTTTACAGAACAGCATTAGGATTTGGTTCGAAAATAATGCCCAGGTTAGCATACTGATGGGTAGAAAGGTTGTGCAAGTTTCTGAGCATTATTCAAGGATCCAGCCTCGGGTTGAGTGATTTACATGTAATTCTCTTCAAAGGTAGGTCTACGCTGCACCAAGCAGTGCCACAACAAGATCCTGGCAATAACTCTGAGTCTGCTCATTTATTGGAAGAAAGCATACAGCACCGCTAGCTTTTCTCCTGGGTAACTACACACTTGCAGATTGGAGATAAATCATTTATAACTAGCTCAGGAATCCCAAACACAGGCTCCATTGTTCTGCAGAGACACAGCACAAAACCTCTGACTATAAAATGCAAAGTGCATCCCAGGCATCAAAGTAATGAAGTAAATTCTGAATGATTTTCCCCCCCCCCCCCTCTAAGCACATGCCATGGATTTACTCATACATGTAGGCTTTTATGCTTGATATTCTCTGGAGGTGCCACTATGTTCCCTTTTAGGAGATTCCTTCAGGCAGGAATAAAACAAGTTGTATGGTATGACTGTGCATGCAGGACTCCTACTACATGGCATATGTATACTGAAATGTATATGATGGTCTGAATCCATTTTACAACTATGTCAAAATTTGGCCCTTGCTTGCAATATTTTACATTACTGAAGAGATGCAAATATTTTGAAGTACATTTATAGCACCCCATAAAGAAAGACATAAAATGAATGTTTGCAATGTTACGACTGCATGTGGAATGGCATAGCCAAAATTCTCAATCTTCTATGTTTTTTTTTTATAAAGGAAAAACTAAATTGCACTGTGTAAAACTGCATAAGAAATTAAAGTTAAGGCTATTACTACAATAATGCTGTTCTAAAAGTAGAAAAATTCCTATTTCTTTTGTAGTTATGCAAATTCTCCTTCAATCTAGCTTTACTATATGCTCCCAGAAACTGCAAAAATATTGCAGGATTTCTCTTGCGAGAAGCAAGCTTAAAACAGTGGGTCACCATGCAATTTCAGACAAGAGCCATAGACAATCTGTATATATTTTTCGGCAAATACAGTGCCCCTAACTTCAAGCTCACGAGTAGTCTCCTGGTCCTCGGCGGGCACTCCTGAATTCAAGCAGGCATCTTTTTGCATCAAGGCAGGCAAAGGGGGAGCTGTGTTGTACCGACTCACAGCTCGGTGAGAGATCTGCTATACTCACACGTAACAACTACGCTTAACTGTAAGATACCAAACTACTGTTTGAATCAAGCTAACTATTCATTACCGAGAGACCAAAGTGAGCAAAAATAAAGGCCAGTATTTTCACACATTTCTCCTTAGATGTTCACAGTTTGAGGCGCAAACTCAGTCTGGCCAAACACTTTCTTTCTTGAACATTTATTAACTTAAGTAAAATAATATGAATTACTAAAAGAAAGAAGTCATCTGCGACACTGGAGTTCATGTTTCCAAACCAAAAACTACTCTGAGTCAAAGCATCAGCAGGAGTCTTAGAATGCTAGACAGAAATAAACTAGGTAATAAAATGCCATTATGTTCAGCAGGGCACAAATCTTCTAGATTGACAAGCCAGGACTATTCTGTTAGAACAAAGGTCGGCATTCCTTTAAATTTATCCCTTAAAGTGAAAGTGCCAAATCTTGTCCTGAATTTACAGGATAATTTCAGAGATTCCATAGAGGTTGCTCTGGATTTACAGCTGCCAACAAGCTAGAACGCGACTCAGAAATCAGATGCTACAATACGTAGCTTTGACTTGGGCAGTGGACTCATGAAGCATTTTATTCCTTCAATTTCCTAGTGAAATAATTCTCTTTTCCAAATTTGTCTTTATATTACTGTTTCTGTGACTTACCGACTGGGAATTGTGTGATCTTCAAACAAAGAAAATTAAAAAAACCCTGCTGGTGCTTAGACTCTGCTTTATGTCTATATACCAGGGAAGAAATACGCCTGGTGATAAAATAATTTAAATTTATCTCGTAATTTCAAATCATTCTCTCAAATTGCATTTAAGGACTTTTCAGAGTATATTATTCTAGTACTTAAAAGTGCAGATCATCTACAGAGATTTTCCAACAAATAACGGATTAGCTGAGCAGCATACTACGAATTCAAAATACCGCACGGCATTCTTAGTATGTTTTCCGATTCCACAGACTCTATTTGTGTGAGTAAGACAGCAGGACTACAATAAAAACAAAGGAAACAAAATTAGGGGATATCCTAGAGCATGAAGGAAGTCTTCCTTGAAAAGTTGAGGATGCAAAAAACAAGACCAAGATGAAGAAAAGAAAATGTCCCAGATGAAAAAATAAGACATTAAAAAAAAAAAAAAAAAAAAAAAAAGAAGGCGTTGAATCAAACTGTTTCCTGCAATGCTGGAGTTCCTTGATGTAGTGCGATTACTAAATATAGTATTTTACTAATCTCAGCAGGACGCTGGCTAACTGCGTGCCCGTCAGATGTTTTTAATGGTCACCCCCCGTGGAACAAATCTAAGGAGCGCATGAAAAACACCCGCATTTAAAAAAAGACCCCTTGCTAGATCATTAAGGAAAGATAAAGGCCCGTGCGCTCACACGTGATATATAACGCAGTGCCTGTGCCAGGGAGACGCAGGTTTGATGAGTTCGCCTCGGGTTCACTAATCGCCGTGTCCGCCTCCCAGCAGCGGGCAGAGCCGCCGCTGCTACCGCTGCGGCCCTCGGCGGCGACGGGGCTGACGGGCCGGCGCGAAGCCCCCGCTCCCGCAGCACGAGCGCGCACGCCACGGCGCTCCCCGCGCGCACACGCAATCCAAGGCTTGGGACGGAGGAATAAAGCGCTACCGTGCCGCAAGCTGATGACGTGCAGCAGGGCAGAGGCACCGCCGCGGGTCTGCGCGCTCGTTGCTTATCGTCCTCGCTAGGGAAAGGCAGGCGGCTGCCACCTGCGGAAGCCACACCGCGTGAGGGCCTCAAAAGGCCTGGCCCATACAGTTCCTAACGGGAACACACAAAACGCGCGGTCAACGCCAAAGCAGCTCATCTGCGGCAGAGATGCCTGAGGGTCATTTCAGGCTGTTTCCGTATGCTCCGAACTGCGCTCGCCTGCCCTCCGCGGCGCGGGCAGCCTGGGGCGCGCGTTACGGTCAGCGGCGAAGGCAGAGGCGGCGAGGCCGGCCCGTCGCTGCGCCGGCTGCCCCTGCCTGAGGGAAAGCTGCTACCGCGGGGAGCCTGAAATGCGGACACGGGACGTGGCTGTCCCGTGCAGTAACCCAGCTACGCCGCGCGGCACCCGTGCCACCCACCCTGTGCGGTTCCCGTGCGCTCCGAAACACGCTCGGACCTGGGCACACGCTAACGTCGCTCGGCAGGATACTGAATACAGCCTCCCCCAAAACACGGGAGGGAGGAAGGAAGAAACACCTGATGACAAAACAACGGATTACTCACAAGGCAAAACACTGCAAAGCGCTATAAAGTAACCTAAGTTACACCTGACATGGTTTAGCAGAAGCAACTTCTCTATTATAATTAAATGCAACGGTTCAGATAATTAGTGTCTTTTCAGGGAGAAGAATCAAAATTAAATTTCTATTTTACGGTCAAAGTGAATATGAAAAAGGACAACTTCACACAGAGGAATCCCTGTGATCTCCTGTCTTCATCATATGGCCTAAAAAATGAGGCAGATGAGAGACTGTGACCAGCCAACAGAGCATGCAGAGAAAGAGCTGATTCTGCAGTACCTGTGGAGGAGCAAGTGCCTCAGTTAGCACCCTGAAAAACCGCCTCGCTTGACAGAGGAATTTCGCTGGTGTTGAGAGAGAAAATCATTCAAGTTTTAAATATTTTAGCAACAATATCAATGGGAGCATGCTTTCTTTCATATTCTCTTTCATTACGAAGTGTCGCTTAAGTGAGGACTTAAGGATGTGTTAGCTATTCCCTGTTTACAAACTGCAAGCAAAAGGCCCAAGTGAAAAAATTACATTAATGAGCACGGAGGAGCATCACTGTGAAACTGCAACACAAAACTGGCTGCCTGAATTTGCTGAAAAAATCCAACGATGGTACAGACACTGCTTTTATGCATTAACCTAGAGATAGGACATCACACATAAAGATTCACAGCACTTTAAAAACAAGTTAAATAAAAATCATGCCATGTCTGAAAATAGCACTGCTTCTTTGTGCCCCTGTCCTGAATGAGACCGAATGAGACGACAGCTAGAAACCCTTCATTCTTGGAAAGCCAGGTCTTCTGGCACAGCGAGGGGAGTAACCTGTGACACTGAGGGAGCTGCTTCAGAGACCAGATCCCTTGCTATAACTAATACCAAGCCACAGTCTGCTATGAATTCAGCGTCACACTTTCACATTTTTGCTAGTTGAAACTCCCAGTCATTCAAACTGTTGGCTTTCTTCCAAGTCAAGCTCTGTAGC
Organism: Nothocercus julius; assembly: GCA_013398735.1. Classification (NCBI taxonomy): domain Eukaryota; kingdom Metazoa; phylum Chordata; class Aves; order Tinamiformes; family Tinamidae; genus Nothocercus; species Nothocercus julius. The sequence goes on from VZSV01000016.1 coordinate 2,813,348, forward strand.
TAACTTATCAAGTCACGTTAAGATTTATTTAATTTTGGCAGGGGTAAGGCCTGGTGTGGTTAGTGCTGGCTACAATATTTTGGGGGATCCTGATAACTTTTCAAAATATGTATAACTTTCTATATATGTATAACCCCCCTAAATCCTAATACTGACTATGGAAACATAACTTACATTTTTTTCATGGACCAAGTTATGTGCATGAATATGTGGGAGCGATTCAATTTTATTTGCAAGATGCTGAGGACAAAAGCTAAAATGTTGCCCAGGTCAAATATCCACCACAGCTGTTTTCACACGCAATATCATTTAGTACCATTTTCTTGTGTTTTTTTTTTTGGTTATATTTGCATTTGTTTCTCTAATTCTGCATGCCCTTAAGTAAATTTAGAAACATTTTTCCTGTAGCAAATATTACACTATGTTCTGTGAATAGGCTAGGTTTCCCCAACTTGCATTCTTTTCTTTAAATAAACTGATAAGAGAATGATCCTCTTGGTTATTATCTTTTGCAGAATTACTACCACTTTAACTTCTTTGAGGACAAAAATAGAGGTTATTGTATTGGCCACTAAGCATGGCCTAGAATGAACACACAGGAAGATATTCTTTCTGCACACGGCCAGATTTCACCACTTCCAGCCACGATGGAGCACCACATCCTTCCACACATCATTGTACAGAAACCGATCCACCCAGCGGGCAAGCACAGCCCTCGCACACTTGACTGGGATCCAAGGTACTGGGACCGGCACCAAAACTCGGTTACAGTGTGTTTTGTGGAAGAGGAGAGTCGTAACGTACAGCAACACAGTCACTCTAGAGCTTCTCCAACATGCATCACGAATACTTATTTCTAAATATAAAGGTCACTAATTCCCACTGACCTTCTATCCACTGTTATCCAATGTTAACGTTAAAGTCAATGAGCCAATCACCAGTTCCTTCTGGGGCCCACATGAATACTACTATTTAAGAACAACCTCACAAATGTTTGCAGCCTCGTCAATGCAGTCGTTAAGAAGTCTCCAATGACTTCAGTATGGGACCAGATGCACAGTTACGTACACAGAATTATAGTGGGTTTTTTTGAGCTGTACTGTGGATAAAGCAAAATTTGCTTTAAGAGTCTGGTTTCAAAACTATTGTCTTAACAATTTTTACCAATTTTTCTTTTTTTATTATCCTAAAATGCCATAATTTTAGGAAATACAGGAACATTTCTTTAAAAATTATTTGCTGAAATTACATTAATCCATTTTATATTCAAGGTGCCAGGAAGACCGTACTGCAATTTCAAAAGCTTCCCCTAGCTGTTTTGTTCATTGGTGATGGAAAAGTGATGAGACTAGTGATGAGATTTTTGCCCTCCCCACTACCTGAACATTTGCTGGGATTTCAGTTCCAAGCTGGCAACGCTGCAATGTTGCTGCAGCTGAAAGGTCCAAGGACCGAGCAGTACCATTTGGGTTCACGTTCTAGCTTTTAGGACTTGCTGTACTTTCTATGATCAGCTTTACCCGGAGGCTTGCTAAAAAACATCTTTAAGTTCACTATATTGAACCCTTGCCCCAAAACACAGTAAGACGATTGGAAACAAACATCACAAAATGCTTAAACTTGCAACTAGAACTTGCGCAAGGTAGGATCAGTAGATAACTAGTGAAGAAGAGCTCACGTGAGTGGCAGCGTGGGGCATCACTTTACGCACGGCAGTGAGTCAAGAGAAAAGGTGAAAGAAGCCAGGAGAAGCAGCCACTTCCTCCCACCTTGAGAGAGAAATGAAAATGAAAACAACAGAAAACGAAGGCAGACTATTCTAAAAAGGAAGATAGCACATTTGGGATGGGAAGGCTGGTTCTCTATACTCTATCAGAGAAACAGAGACAGCAAATGCCCACTGATTTTCTGGAAAACCATGAAGCCTCATTGAAATGTGTTGCCTTGAGGCTCTATATTGTGAGTTTTCACTTTCATTGGAGCATTTTTATTTCTCTCTTCTCTGTTTTCCTAGGGTCTCTTCAGCAGGAGGATTCTGCAAGCATCAGATGCAATACTGAACATTTCCTGCATGCTTTCACCCTATTTCCCTTCACTAGAACACCCAAAGAAAATCAGCAGTTCTTTTTATTGCAGCTATTTGAATTTGGAGTTGATAGAGGATGTTCAGCCTTTCTTTCTTCTGGTTTTAACCCTAACTCTGCAACCGATACCACTAAATTCTTGCAATTTTCAAAGCTAATTCAGAGATTCTTGTTCTTCAAGACTTTAGAAGACTGGCAAACGCCTTGCTGTACTCTTCTCCTCACCTTTATTTTCTCATGGCTATTTTTATGAATGTAACAGGTTTATGGAAAACTTCAAAGGACAGTCCTGTCGCGCAAATGCAACCGGCGACCTGCTCTGGTGCCTTCAGAGATGCATTAACTTCTGCAAGTAAATGATCTGCCCTCAGTTTTGTAATCAGAAGTTACATCAAAGATTGTTAAAAAGAAATATCCTAACCTATGTGCAAAGACTGACAAAACTTCAATGGAAAAAAAAAAAAAAAAAAAAAAAACCAGCTCTGCTTGCCATGGGAATGGAAAAAGCATTACCTAAAAAAAGGATAAGGTGTTGCTTTTACTGAGGTAAAAAGCAGCTTCAGAGCTGAGAAAGGAGGAGGGAAATAGCTGATGTGAACACTCCCAGGGAGCTCTGCCAAACTCAATATGCAGATGCCGCCGGGTCGTCTAACTAACAAGAACTCATGAAAGGGAAGCTGCTTCCAGCCAGTGAAGTGAGATGAATTCTAATTTAACCAAGTAAGCAATTTTTCTTAATTGTGGCCTGCTTTTGAAAAGAATTTCTGAATTGAAACTGTTATTTCATCCATCACTGAGGAGCTGTCATACTTGGAAACAAAACGCTAATGAAGGAAGTTAAAGGTAACTGCATCACGTTTTAAGGAGATGTGTATATATATATACACATACAAATAAAAAAAAATTATATATATATATATAAATATACATAGGGAGAAAAGAAGTGAATACTATTTATATGCCAATTATTTTCTCTGGCTTATCCCTGAATCCCTTACTTATCCTTTATTCCTTCCCACCGAGCTCAGATCTTACTGTCATGCTCATCTCTAAGAGATTTGCTTGAATAAGGGTTTCAGGCTTATTTTTTCCGTTATTAAAAAGACCAGGAACCACAAAACTTTCTTTAATACCGGTAACAGGTGCTAACAGTGAGTTTAATGCTGGACAAACAGAAAGAGATTGGGACAAAAGCCAGGCCCAGATTCACAGGCTGTGCCAGTTCAGCAGGAGTGGAGGGGAGGGCGGCCGTCCTCCACCTTGGGGGCCAAGTTCTGGGGCACTGAAAGTCTTGAGCAGCTTCAGCTGCGTCTAAGAGGCTCCACGAAATGAAGCCTCCCTCGCTACAGCTCACAGCCCAGCATAAACTAGACCTGATGACTCTTCCAAATGCTACGCCAGGTCCGAACAAGTGGTGCCTAATAAAAAGACAGACGGGTGCGTTTTGCTCTCCCTGTCAGAGTGGCTACAGCCTTTGGCAGAAGGGCAGAGCAGACACCAGGGAACGTAACATTTTCTATCACACTAACAACGGTGGTGAGGAAGCCTCAAGAGACGCAGGCCAGTGCAGCGGGCAGCGCGTTCCAGCAACGCGTTCACAGGGCGGCACGAGAGGCACCGACTTGCAAAACGCTACACAGGGTTCCCCACGTTTCGACTGAACTGGAGGTCAGGTAAGAGACACTTCTGCAACTTCAAAACACTTGCTATTAGCATCCACAGTGCCTATGTCACTTTTTAAAACAGTAATTAGGTGCTTTTTCAATTGTGACCTGCGGGTCCTGCTCCAAAAAGTTTACAATTACACACAGATTAAACAAAAACTGTAGATCTCTACTTGAAATCACTGAGATTACAGTTTACCGGAAATTCACAAGCAGAGCTCAGCAATAAGATGCAAATACTCCAAGACTGATTGCCAAATCCAAGCTTCCACGAAGCAGGACTCTGGGTTTTGCTCGAAGGCACTGCAGGGAAAGGCCTGGCCTCAACACCAGCCCTGACACAGGAGGAGGCCCATCTCTCGCTCCAGTTCCAACCCACAGGCTGAAATGCACGGGGCACACGTAGCCCTACGCCTAGTGCCTCTGGCAGGACTTCTCAAGTATGAACGACCACGCAGAAAGGCAACTCTTCACTGCCGGCTGGGAAAAGGAGAAACACTTGGAAATGCCCAACATACAACACTCAAATCAATCAACTAAGCAGATGTGGGGGAAAAAGATAAACAGCAGATTAATTGTGTAATCTTTGCCATCAATGAGATGCATCAAATAGAAACTATATTCTGTGTGAGCTTTTATCAGGTAGCCACTACAGAGAAAATGTAAGGTATATAAGTCCTGCCAACAGAGCAAGGCACACGTAAGGGTAACACCACTGTGACCCGTTACGGGTCCATCGAGGCACGGTGACTGTGGGCTCTCAGCAACGGCCTCTTGAATTTTATAGCCTTTACTTCATGGAAACTCCCAGGGGAATTTCCTACTGGACTCTACCTGCAACTTGTGTTTGGCCTCAGTAGAGGCTGGAGGCTCCAGTTATTCATGTGTAAACAGTTTCTCCAAATGCTTCATATTAAACAAGCTCTCTGAATAATTTACTGCACTTAAATTGTCAGCAAATGTAACTATAACTTTCCTAATCTACTTACAAAAAAATGATTACAGCACCACAGTCACTTAAAAATAACAATTCTAACCAAAGCTGAAACTTCCTTTAAACAATCTCTGGGCAAAGCCTGCAAAATAATTAACTGGTAGATTGCGTCCATAAATATGAAGCAAGCACTAAAAATGCTTTATTGAGACTTTGGAAAGGCTTGCTTGAGAAGTATTTTGGTTTAATTATCACTGGTAATTTGAAGCCTGAGCCTTGAAAGTATCCAAGCAAAACACCTGTTTTTCAGTGACACTGAGCTGCTGCTTATCAATTGCAAATGCCTTGAGAATAATAAGCCATAAGACGTAGAATGTTTTTTTTTTAGTATTTTTCCATACATCGGTCCCAATAATTCTTAATATTAAGGGCTTACAACAGAACATGACTGAGATCACACACAAATGGTTTAAAAGAATTTAAATAGTCACATTTTTAAGACATGTCCTCTGCTAAAGAATTTCAAAGAAACATTCAAATAAGCAAATAACAGTTTTTTTTTTTTTACATTTACAAATGAAACATCATATGTGTATTTATTGATTTTTTAAAAATTCAAAAATACATTGTAACAGAACAGAATGTATACGTTCTTCAATGAAAAGACAAAACTATGGTTATCATCTGGACCAGAATACAAATACATGCTAACAATTTAAAAATCACTTTGGGTCAACATGAAACAAGCTACCTGTTTGCAAATGCAGTAGTTTTCTACTTAGTAAATATGCCTGAGAAAGTTAACCTGTAAAGAAATAGGCTTTCAAACTCTTAAACACAAAGAGCTTTCTACACTGAAATGGTGAAGAGACCTGTGATATGCACCTGACAGGCCACTAAGCCATTTCCCACAGAGATTCTGTTCACCGCTCCACCTCAGCTCAGTGATCCAGCAGTGGCAGAGTTTCACATCAAAACCAGACTTATTCAAGCGAGGTGTTAAAAAGCATGCCAAGATGATGTAAAACCATCAGTCGTATACACAGAGGATATATGGCAATAATAGAAATGCTCTATCGAACTTGTGGTATTGCATCGGGGCGAAGTAAAAAGTAGTAGTCTAGTTTATGAGTGAAACGGATTATATTTTTGGCTCGAGGTAAGACCCTTTAAAAACAATTTCTACATAAGCATCTAGAATCGAAGCATGAAAAAAAACAGGACAAACACAACTAAGCATTTTACAGTAACCACATAATGTAGGCAAGTAGGAATCAAAACAGTAACATAAATTGTGCATTGGTTCTATGAAAATAAAGTGTTACTAGCAGACACAAGCCATCTGACAAGATGTGAAAGCAAGCAGTGAAAACTTCACGGATTGAATTTCTTTTCATCAGAACTCATCTGTTTCTAGTGTAGGCAGATAACAAATGGAACTCAGAGAAACTGAATTCCTATTAGCAGCTTAACTCTTCTGTGATACGTTCTTATATTAAGAGAAATGCAAACTAATTAATCAAAAATGATGTATTTTAAAAATGAAGACTGAAAGAAATCTGGAAGCATATTTTAGAGAGAAAAAACATTGGGCCAGATCCATAACTGGCGATATCTGATTTACTTATCTGTAACTGAGCTACAGTGCTTATGCCAGCGAAATACCTGGCACTGTTTCTCAAACTTTAGCAGCCTCTTTTAAATCACTTCCAACAACTGCATACTTGGTAAATTACATGGGCTTTGATGAAAAATGTCATTATCAGGCATGCAAAAATTCTCACAGTGACCTCCCATTTCTATAATTTGGTTACATGATCAAATTACATATGCTAAAACATATGAAGCCAAGTTTTCAAATGAAACAAATTCACAACTCTGAAAAGGGGGCGGGGGGGGAAAGACCCTAAGAACCCTAAGACAGCAACGAGAGTATTTCTCTGCAGCTGGTCCTATTCTCCAGAGGTGCAACACAATAAAATGAGCAACTGTCCAGATATACGCATGTAATTATGCATGTAATTTTCTAATGGCTTTTCCCATCTTCTAGACTCCTGAAATGCCTGAATGTATTCCAGAGGCTTTCACTGCTATAGGAAATGTACAGTATTTGCCCGTGCTGGATGCACATTATCAGTGCTGATGGACTAATACGCTGATCCAGCTTGGCAGATCCTACATTCACTAGGGCCGAGGATGAATTTGAGAACATTCTACACTGCTCTGACACGAAGTCTCCTCTCAGGCTGCACCTTCTGATCGCAACTTTGTTCTGCCAGTTACAACTGGGAACCAGAATAACAGTTTTAACAGCCTGAGCCAGAAGACGACAAACATTAAGTTACTGTGTCAGTATCTTCTGGGTCAGGTTGGAGGAGCAAAACAAACATCAGAGCAGGATGTAAAGCTTCTAATGCCAAGAGGTGGAGACACTCAAAGAAGTGCAAGTAAAAAGTATCATTTAAGCCTAAAATTATGTAAGGAAAATAAACAAAGGACAGAAAATGATCTGCAGTAAAGTGAATGGAAGGAAGGAACAAAAAAGAGAAGAAGGGACATGTATAAAGGGGCAGGGTTATATCCCCTGGACCCAGAAACTGCCTTGGACACCAGCTACTTTTACAAGATAAGTTACATGCACGCCCACATTCAAGAGGGCAACACTGAAACCTTGATGGCAATGCTATGATTCTGGCTGAAGAGCTTCATTTTCCCCTTCCCATACCTGAAAGCCTTGAATCCTTGCCAAATACTCCAGCTGTTTTGAAGGCTGCACTGCAGAACAGGGGGAAGCAGGAGATATTCCTTTCAGACCTATGGCTTCGGCAGTTGGGGACGTTCCGTTCATGAGAAGTTCCCTGGCAATGGTAGCTGTGCTATTTGTTGTAGGAGATATGCTGAAGAAAGAGCTAGAAGTCTGGCTCATTTCTTTGGAGGGCAAATAGCTTACAGTGGTACCAGGGGCTGCTTTGTTGCGGCTTGCTTCCATCTCTTGATAAACATCAGGAGAGAGATGGAGTATTCCCTTTGGTGCTGAAAATAAAAGCAAAGACCAGCCTCATTATCCTAGCATGGATTTGACAGTTAAGACAATTCTCATTAAAACACTTTTCACCTGAAAATAAAGCAAGTATTTAAAAGTCATGTTTATTCTTTCTTTGTCGAAACTGTAACTCAAATTGCATAATTGTTTAAGCAACAAAGCAGATATGAAATGCCCTCTACTTCCTCCTTCCCACTCCTCCCAAGCTATAAACCTGTACTTTAAACTGTAGCACGCACAGAATATTGAACAATTACGGTCTGCAGATATATAAACCACAACAAACTGCTGTTACTTCCAATTAACAGCACAATATTTAAGCACAATCTTGTGCCTCTTACCTGATGTAACGATTCAGGCTGTTGTTTGACAAATAATCTAAACTAGCTCATGTCAGCACGATCGCCATAAGCAGCAGAGCGTTTCTCCCCCCCGTAGCTGTTTGCCCTGGCCAGCTGCTCAGCCTCTCGTGCCAGCGCAGGCACCTGTAGGAGCACGCGGGGACACGCACGGGAACGCACAGCGCAGGCAGGAGGGCAGCAACTTCTTGCAGGAGCAGCGCTGGCTTCAAACATTGTCTGAATCACAACAGCAGCCTGTGCTTAAATATTCTTAAACGGCCCTGTAGCCACATCATTACTGTGCTAATGACCCTTATTTGACTGTCTGCTCTCCAGTGAAGAGATTTTTTTGGGTTTTTTTTTTGCATTTGACTGCATACATGGTATCCTACAGCTTGCAAATAGCTGCTTGATTGGGACAGCATAAACACCTTCTTTGTTCATGATTAACATCAACGGGAGTTAGGGGAATACCAAAAACATCTTAATTCATGCACATAAACCGCAGGAAACTTCTAAATATTTCTACTGACATCTTCATTAGGGATAATTTGTCTGCATTTCAAAAATTTAAATATATTCTTGGAGAATATCTTGACACTCAACTCACTTGTACAAAGGGGTACATACTTAAGCAATTTTGCTGATATTCTTGTGTGCAAAGTTAAGGCTGAATTTTGTTGGTTTTCACATCCAGTGAACTATTTGTTTCAAACACGAGCACTCAGTTTGCTGACGTAAGAGGAAAATCACTTTCTAATTATTAATAAATTAAAAAGTAATCTTGAGAATGTTTAATATTGTATTAATAACACACTTATATCTTTTATTATATACCTGGAAATAATGTTTATGAACATAAGCCATAAGGCACTTCATTTTAGGAATGAAAAACCTGTTCGTTAACTGATATAGCAAGTCCATGAGAGATTTCCTGCTTCAGTGCTTAACTCACTTGCAGTGCATATTCAAGTCACTTCAGAATGCAAAATAAATTCAAAGAGGAGAATTAATTTGTAGTTTCCTCCAAAGGATTCCTCTCAACCTAATAATACAACTAATATCTTTCAACCAAATGTATTCTGCAAGGAGAAGACTCAAAAACATTAGCAGTAATTAGCATCTTCAACTACATGGCAAGAATCAAATTTCCACACTGCTGATCCAGCAAACTGCTTCCAGGTGAATCTTTTAATCGATTTCCTCACACATTTGGCTTTTAGCTTAATGCTGGTTTTAGAGAGAACATCAGCTTCTGCCATTCTAAAAGGGCCAACAAAGTTGCATAAAGTACCTGGTTACACCACGAGGCATGAATAGTTTAAAGAGTGCTGCTATTAATTTTAGATTGGGACAGGAAAAACTAGGGGGCAAAGCCTGATGTTGTAATCTGTCTTAAGCCAAGCTAATTCCACTGATGCCGACAGAACAACTTGAACGAGTTAAGTACAGAAGGACACGGCCCCAAATTCTGACCTTGTTTGCTCTGAGCAACGCAAGGGAGAGTAACAGGTAACATGTGAGCAGCGACTGCGCTCAACTCCTTCGCCGTTCTTACTGCTCAGCTGAGTCGCCAGCCCTCTGCCCTCCCTGCCTGGTGCTGCAGAGCCCCGGCTCTAACCCCGCGGGCACTTCACCCCGCCGGCCGCCAGCTCCAAGAGCACACTCCTGCACTGGACACCCTGGAGCTGGGCACAAATTCATGACAGAGGATGAAGTCCCTACATTTTCTTTTCCCCCTAGTAGAATTTTTGTCCCGTGTGTGATATTTAGAATATAACCTTGCAATACAACTACTTTGTCAACAGGCAACATTAGTTTATAGTGTGTAATCCATACAAAAGGGTGATTGCATTCCTTTTGCTGAGGTCTGCCATTTTGCTTTTTTTTTTTTTTTTCAATAGCCTGGTACATGAGATAGCAAGAATGAAACTCAGAATAGATATCACAGATATTGGCAGTTAAAGTCTGATTACAAAAATAAACAGTAGCAACAATACTGAGTGATAGGTGTCCAGCACCTCCTAAGATCTCACCTGTTGTAAATCTGATTTTATACAAAGACTTGAGAAACAGAAATGAAAATGTAAGCAGAAGGCAATAAAATAAATATAAAGGTTTAAAATAAAACGTTTAAAAATAATATATTACCCCCAAAAAATCAACTTTAGAAAAAAAAAATAGTACTGTGTTAACTTAAAAAAAAAAAAAAAAAAAGTTGAAAGAAGCTTAAAACCAAAACCAGTACTGCAGATGTCTGTTTCATTGATGTAATATTACTTAAAACAAACATTTTACATGCTCTCTCAGCCATTTCACTGTTTTTACATGATCCACCCAAATATCTAACTGCTGTCTGGAACAATAGTTTGGAACACTTCCAGATTACTAAGCTTTCTAAATGTTAAAATAACTAATATGCAGCATATGATGAAAAAAAAGTCATTGAGCATAATACAGCAAATGTTCTTAAAGTATCGACTTTAATGGTGATGTTAAATTAATAATACTAAAAGGATTTTTACACTTATGTAACATCTTTCAATTGAAGACTTCCAAGTGCTTTATAAGCAATAATGGTTTTAAATCATACATTGAATCCAAGAGGTATTATATTACCATCTTTGAGTATCTCTTGAAACCAAGTAACGTAATATTCCAGACATTCTATTAATATAGTTGCAAGCTACCAACGTTTTATATTCAGTGCCATGTCTCATGAAGCTACTTACAAACCTGCTTTAAAGGGCAGTGAAACTTGGACTCTTTAAAAAACTTCCCTCCGCCACTTATTTATTGTAACTCTTTACCATTAACCAAAAAGGTTATTCAGGATTTATTTTTAATATCATCCCTCTTTGCTATCCAACGCAACTCTGTTGAATTCTAAAAGTGTGTGTACATAACCACTTAGTTACTGTGGTAATGATGCTATCACAAGCTGAGAAGTATGACATCGAGAGAGGAGTAACTGCAGGAACAAAAGAGCTCTTCAGAAATTATCATTACTCATCTTCAAACAAGCACTTTAATAAAAATCATAGCAAAAAGAAAACCCATGCTCTAACAATTTTCCACATTGCATTAGAATATCATTTACCATGTGATAGTCTCATGCATTTGTTAATCGCTCATCTGAAAAAAAAATTACATGATGTCTGCTAAACGTAAGTTTATCCCTTACTAACTTCAACCTACTCCAAAGGTAACATCGCAACTGCTGGGACAGTTACAAGAGCTAAAACGCCACCATTTACACCAATAACTCTGCACCTTCTGCTGGACATAACTTAAGAGGTAGATTTATCAACCTTGTTAAAATAATTTCCACATATAATATTTAAACTTCTGGGCAAATGCATTAGGAAAATATGCAGGTTAGCTATGCTCTACAATCACTAACATTTAAAAACATGTCTTACTCGTTCTTGGTGGTAATTGTTTGCAGTCTGTAAAATCTGCTATAGCCTCTGAAAATCCCAAACCGAAAACCTCGTTAACCTAAAAAGAAAAAATCCTGATCTTCCATTGTCTACTTCTGCGATCACATGCGAGACAACTGCAAAGCAGGTTGGGTTCTACCGCAATGTTTGATTAAGTTAGCAAAGGGCCTTGCTTTCCTTCACAAGCTTTCCCCTCGGTGTGCTTGGCTTCCACTTTTCATAATGACACTAGAAGAAGCAGTCTTCAAAAAATCTTTTGGAATGGGGCTGTTTTTATGCCTGATCCTTTCCTATAGAAGGTCCCACTACCTGGGAGGGCAGATGACCCTTCTACAGAGGCGTTTCCCATCATCTGGACCTTCACTCCATGTGGAGCTTGTGGAAAACTTCTGAGGAACACTGTGCATGGGGGCTGTGGGGACGGATACTGACAGGATCACTGAATGAGCCGTTGTGTAGAAACACTCCTCATTAACTGCATTTTTTGCTACAAGGACAATGGCACAGTGTATTATAAGATTAAGAAATATTCAGAGTGATGACAGAATTGCTTGCATGCACAAATGCATTTTCATCTTAAATGCATGCATCAATCTCATGAGGTTCAACAAAGGCAGGTGCAGGGTCCTGCTCCTAGGAAGGAATAGGCCCATGCACCAGACCAGCCTTGGAGCGACCCCCTGGAAAGCAGCTCTGCAGACAAGGGCCTGGGAGTCCTGGAGGACCACAGACTGACCCCGAGCCAGCAACAGGCCCCTGTGGCCAAGAGAGCCAGCGGGATCCTAGCGTGTTAGGAGGAGTGTTGCCAGCGGGTCGAGGGAGGGGATCCTGCCCCTCTCCTCAGCCCCGGTGAGGCCACACCTGGAGTGCTGTGTCCAGTTCTGGGCTCCCCAGTACAAGAGGGATGTGGAGCTGCTGGAGAGAGTCCAGGGTAGGGGGACACGGACGATTAGGGGACTGGAACATGTCCCCTGCGAGGAGAGGCTGAGAGAGCTGGCCCTGTTTAGCCTGGAGAAGAGAGAGCTCAGGGGGAGCTTATCAGTGTGCACAAATATGCCAAGGGAGGGTATCAAGAGGATGGGGCCAGACTATTTTCAGTGGCAGCCAACAACAGGATGAGAGGCAATGGGCACAAAGTGAAACACAGGAAGTTGCACCTGAATATGAGGAAAAACTTGTGAGGGTGACAGAGCCGTAGAACATGTTGCCCAGAGAGGTTGTGGAGTCTCCTTCTCAGGAGATCCTCAAAACCTGCCTGGACTCGATCCTGTGCCAGGGTGCATGGACTAAATGATCTGAAAGGTCCCTTCCAACCTCAACTATTCTGTGATTCTGTGAAATCTCTACATGAGTAACAGGTATCCCATTTTCACATTTTTATCTCTGTCAGGAAGATGAGAAAACATGAAAGGTTGAGATTTTGATTTCATCTTTCAAATCTGAAAGATGATCTACAGGACCAGGTTTGTATTTTAATCCACATATATAGCGGACCTGCTTGAACAGCACTGTACAGATGCTTTCCCTTTGCCTTCACTCAGTGACTTTTCCTATCTCAAGGTCATGCAGTATACCTGGTGTAAACCACAGACTTCTTTTGTGAAGAACCATAACTTGCTCCTGGGGGCAAAGGAATGATCTGTCCAACAGGAAAGCTACACTTGGTGAGTCAAGCATACTGTCAGCTGATGCATGAGTTGCACCGATACCCTTGGCGAGCTGTGCTACAACCCCTGGCATGGGTCACCAGCATAAGGGAGCACTTTTGTATTTTCTGTGGCTATGCAAAGCAGACCATGATATACATGACATTCCCATAAATTAACACTTGAGTGTTTTGCATGACACATTACTGGATGAAAGAACATCCTTGGAGATATTTAAAAGCCGACTGAACACAGTCCTTGGCAACCTGCCCCACGTGACCCTGCTTGACCAGCAGGGTGGGCCACATCATCTCCACAGGTCCCTTCCTACACCAACTCTTCTATGTTTCCATGATAATCAGTATTTTGGGAACTGAATAAAAAAAAATCAGTCAATAATCAAAAAGCTTTCTTTCCAATTTTGCCTGTATTTATCTGTATAGGAGTAAAGCACTCCTTTATTGTGCTGCTGAAAATATCTGCTAAAAGTTTATAGTAAGGAACTGAGTATCAAGAATTAGATGAATATCCAGCCCTGGCTTCACTATAATGTAAGTTAAAACAGACAATATTTTCAGCGGACTTTCAAACAGTATGACTTCTCCACAGAACTGGCAGTTTCTCAACATATCTCAGAATATGGCCTATGACTAAAAACCCTTAGAGCAAAAAGGAAGAGAGTTTATAGAAGTAAATATTTTGATATCAAGATTGAATAATGTAAATATTACTGTAAAAAGTAATTGTTATGATTTGATACTACGCTAATTGTAAAAGTTTATATACTAAAATATTTTAAAATAATTATTATGTCACTATGAATCAATTGACTGTTAGAAAATAACAGTCAATCAAATAGATAAATAGTATGGACATTATGTTCTCAGCAATAATCTACCCACAATCTTGGCCAGAAATTCCACAATACAAATTATTCACTTAACACAGCTATCTGTGGTATTTTTAAGTCACCAGCTACTCCAGGATTCAGACATCAAAAAATGTTTTGCCATTACACAATGTTCTTCAATCAAATGATCTTCTCTACATGACCTTAAGCAAATTGATGTTATATAAAACCATTCATTGAAAAAGTAGTTTATTTAACCTTAAAATAACCATGACACTGAAGTAAATACTATTTGCTTCTTCAAGAATTCAGGTCTCTATATCTTTAATTTTATTAAATTGCTTTCTGTACAGCCTTGTACTATAGCACAGCTAGTACAATAAAATTGTAACAGCACAGGAGAGTTAAAATTCTACTCTAGATATATTCTTTAAGATCTGGTGTTTAACCTAAGCGGAAAAAAAATGTTTTAAAATTTGAAATTCAGAATCTTTACTTCTCCACTTAGGAGCATAATGCTTTGGCAAAAATAAGAGTTAGTAATTTTAACTGAAAATTTCCACAGGAAATCCTTTGAAATGTTATTACAGGTAAAACACCTAGACTGTTATTTTTACATGGTATTTTCTGCATTGGAAGATTCATAGAATATTTCAGTGTACCAGGAAAACCTAAGATTAAGATGAAGTGGGTTCTGCAAAAAACCAATAAAATGCAAAAGAAAGGACAGTATTCTTATCAGTAGAGAGGATCAACAGATTTTGGAGCAGAAGCAAATCAAGCTAGTGAGCTGACAGATCAAGGTGCTTGTAAAAGCAGCAAGAAAGTGATTTTTGAGAGGGTAAAGCAATTAGGAGAGTGCCTAAGTGCAACCAGAGAGTGACCTGTGCAGGCAAGACCATTCATTAACAGCTTAAGAGGGGAATGAGAATTGTGATGATGAAAACAAAGGCATGACCTACACACGGAAGAGATGAAAGAATAAGCCACCCTAACAGACGAGGATAGAGAGGTTGCTGAAGCTAAGAAGGTCAAGGGGGACATCAACAAGCACAGCGTAGGTATGAGTGAAAATGAAATCAGAGGAGGCGAGAGCAGTGGGGGAGTGGAAGTCATAGGGGCAAGATGTCTGATGTAAGGAAAGAGGATAGAGGCGAGCATGGAGAATTAAGTCTTGGTTCGGACAGCAATAAAGCCTCAGTTCAAGCAATTCAGCTCTTCAAGGAAATTACTACGCTAGTCTAACAGTGATGCATCTGGGGAGTTCTAGGGGAGAACAGGGCATGGGAGAAAGAGACAGGGAAAAGGAAAAAAAATCAGAACAGTGAACGTATTTAGAATATATTACTAAGATTAACTATGGGATATTGCTCAATTGGCCTAGGCTGAGACACACAGATCATTTTCAGAATTACCTTCTTAAATCTGAATTTGAGAATAAACATCAGGGAAGAGCTTTGCCTTGCTATGCAACGTGCAGAATTTTTCAAAGGAATAAAGTCTAGTAACCATGAACAAATACAACTGATACAAGAACTGATACAAGAGCACTGAGAAATGCAAAAGATGAATGTCTCTGAAATTTTAACTACCCCTCACTGGGAGTGTCTACTGTCATAGTGGCTGCTCCCTCTTAATGGTTAAGCAGTCTCCTAGAAAGCTGAAGGCCTGAATTCAATTCCTTCTCAGCCTAAAGGCAACCAAACCACAACTCTCACAGACCAAGGGTATGTTCCTTATATACACACAATCTGTCCCACCCAGGAGCCAAGCAACAGGTTCCTTGGAATAGCAAAGTTCAGTGACCCCAGGGGAAAGACAAAACTGGAAAAATCTCTTTAAGTTTCTAAATCTGATTCTCCTGGGTCTTCAGTGAGAAAGAAAGGATGATTACCTCAGAACCTCTGTAGAAGATGGGATGAATCTGTGTTAAAAATAGCACATAAACTGCATAGGTAAGGTAATACTTAAGCATGACCAACTTCAAGAGACTCCAGTCAAGGTGGTGATACCTACGCCATGCAAACTAGTGGATGGGCTGGGGAAATTGCTCTCAGAAACACGCAGTGATGGTACAAGGCTAACCTGACAGCAGGTTTGCTTAAAACAAACAAACAAAAGGAAAACAAAAAGATACACAGAATGAAAGCTCCTGCGCTGCCTGTGATGTGTCAAGCAGTGTGGTCAACTCTTCTTACTATGGTTTCTATTTAGAATGACAAATAATTCAATGAAACTACTGATGTATCACTCTAAATCCTAGCCACCGGAACTGTAATTGACAGTTTAGTATGCCTGGAAGCAGTTCAAAAGTCAAGTCCAACAAAGCACTAATTAGTCAGTAAAAATGGAGTCCATCCACTGCAAATCACCTTTGAAATACCCCCAAAGCAAATACTTCAGTAAAACGTAACACAAGTTCATTACATTTTAAAGTGTCTGAAATAACAAAAAAAAAAAAACAAACAAAAACACCCACCACGCTTTACCCCGCGAAGTGCTAACTGTTCATGCAAATACACAGAGATTAAATTAGCTACTGGAGGGCTTCACCAAAATTACCAGTTGAAAAATAAACATATAGAGGACTATTAAAAAAAAAAAAGAATAAAAGTATTCAAAAAAAGAACTACAGAGTTCAAATGAATTGTTTCCTCCAAAGATGTATTAATATGCAAAATTTTGCGAAAATACAATTTCTTTTGTATTTATTTGCCTCCTTCCAAAACTGGTGAAGATGCACCTAGATAATAAGAACCTTGTATTTCCATCCTTCCTTTATCCTACTTTGCATTTCTTATTTTTTAAGTATATGTAAAAATACTAAAATACTTCCTAGTTGTGGACAAATGCTGAAACTTCCTAATCACAGATTTACAAAACTCATTCTGAGCATCTCGTTATTTTTTTCCTCATTGCTTGTTTTTCCCTGAGAACAATTGCATGAGGTCAAGTCTCTTTGCTCCCTAGGAGATCATCTGCTCCTGCTGCTCATTTACCGTCTGAAATCATAATCATCTGCTGGTGACAATCTAATCATCTTCACAGTAACTAATTGTGAGGTCACCAGCAAATGCTTATGATTTCAGGTGGTGCACAAACAGCAGGAGCAGATGTGCTCGGAAGAACAAAGATTGTCAAGTCCTGCAGAATCCCAGGCAATAAAACATGCGGCCAGCAAAACAAGGAGGCCGTCCTGACAGAGAGGTAGCATCGTTCTGACTGGGATGCCTGAGCCCTAGCTTTCCAGAATCTGCTTTAGGACCCTCCCCAAACTGGCAGAAACACATAGAGCAAAACTGTTCTTTGGAAAATTGAGGGTGAGGGAAAAGATAAAAGTAGCTATTTTGTTTTGTTTTTCTGAGTAATATATATATATATAAAAAAAAAATCACCCAATCACTTTTTTATTTTTCTTTTAATTGTGTACATTTTGTCATTTTAAATACTCCATACCTGATCGACAGCTTTTTCTACGACACATAATAAATGATAGCCCCTACTGAGAAACATCAAATCAGAACTTGAATATGCTCCACAGAGAATTTAATTTTTATTAGGATTTTCTTTATTTTGCATTTTGTTTTTCTTGATATCTGATTAAGTCAAATACTGATAAACAAATGAGCATTTTGTTGACAGCAAACATTTCCTCTATGGGCTTGAAATGCTTGTGATCTGCCCACAACTTCTTCACAGTCTCCTGCAGAACCATCATGGACGAACATATTCAACACTTATGATGTTTCACATGTGAAAAACTTCTGAGATATCCAATAACAAGAAACAAACAGTTTCTTGTTGCAAGTCATCTTTAAGATTGTGAAATGAAGAGGAAAGGTATAGAAGTGAATCTCTGGGAAGAAGCTTTGCTCCAAGGACAGCTGTGGAAGTGCTTGATAGAGAGGAATAGGAGAAGTTAGTTTTCAAGGACATTTAATAGGGAAAACTAAAAATGTATAGGGTATGTTAAAGGATACAGAATGAAGGGTATTAGTAAAAACATAACTAACATTATAAGGAAATAATGGCACCTGTTCTTCAACATAAACAATTTCTGTTTGTATGTTACTAAATTACACAGGTTTATTTTACTATCCCAGTTTCAGATGAAAACACAGTACATTATGCACACGAAGATGGAGTACCTGCCTGCAAAAGGAAACGAATATACAGTATGTTGTCCTAACTAGACACAATTGTTTTCCTGTAATAAAATTACTGGAAATCTGAACCACCAGTACATGGCAAACAGTAGATGCAGCGATCTCATATGTAGCCTATTCACAGCCTACCTTTGATTTTCAGTTAAGTTTTAGGGTCATTTGTATGGCAAATACAAGCTACACGTTTCTCTTATAAGCAGAAATATAGAGAGATATATCTCTATATATCTAGATATATCTAGATGTATCTATATCTATTTATATGTATATAGCAGAGATATATAGAGGAAGCTGCTCCACAAAACACTGCAACAGCAGATATACTTACCAAAAACTGTTGCTCCCAAGTAAAAACTAGCACATTCATACCCACAAGTATGTAGCTCTTCTGACTTCCGACTGTGGAACTTGTTAGTGACACTGCTTACAAAAATGCACTTTACATGCAAGTGATCTTGTTTTTTTTCCCCACACAGAAGGGGAACATACTTCAGATTTCCTCAGTTCTCCTTTACTATGAAGCTCAGTTATCTAGAACTGTGAAGCTAAGGGAAAGATCAACAGGTGTACAAATGGAAAACTCCTAATAATACTTTACCTTAATGTGGATGTAATATTTGGAAGACTAGATTTAGAAAAATACTTCGAGATACCTGCAATAATTCTATGCATCAAACTAAATGAACTCAATGCAGACTCTGTCCTTATTGGACTACCAAATAATATATTTCAGCATAAATAAATAAATACAAAGTATAAATATATGTTAATAGACTGCCTGTTGAAACAGTGCTAAATGCTAGCAGAAAGGCATTTTAATTTACAAGTATCTAGAATAGATTCAGTAAGAAACTCAAAAAGACAACCTATCAGCAACTCGAATGAGGCGAAAGCAGTATCACTTAAGGCTTTTAGAGACAAAAATGCAATTCCTTGTCTTCAACGAGTCTAATGAGTGCCCTGAAGATGACTTGTAAGGTGAAGAAAGACTTATCTGTCCTCCGTAACTGTAACAGACTCATTCCTCTCCTATGACTTCTTACAGAAATTACAGTTACACTGTAAATGTTTTTAAAAATGCACTAGAACCAGAAAGGCCTTTGAGGTAAAAGATATCTTTATGCCTATTTATAGCACTCAAACCATTTCTGTTTTGCAAAAGTTTAACATAGCTTCTCTAAAAACAAACATGAGCCATTTTAATCAGCTGATTATCATTTATGTTACCTCTGGATTCAAATACATAAAAAAGGAGCTAAGGGTCCAAGGGACTAAGCATAGTGCTGTCAAAAGTGCACTACAGCTACCTCTCATCTGATTTCCAATTTTCTTGGGTTTCAAAAGAACAGAAACGAGAGCATCTAGAGATGTCTTCCATGCATGAGGAAAACATCCCAGACTTAAAACTCTTAAAAAGTCTTAGCTCATGTAGAATCTTTCCTTCCAGGAGACACAATGCCCTATGCTGAATCCAAGATGGTACTGGTACCAATTTCAGTGTTGGTAAGCTTTGTGTAAACTGAAGCATAAATCATTCCACAATTCTTCCCCAGGGACTGGGAAGACTCCCAAAGTACTGGAAAACTATATCGAATCATCTCAAAACCTGTCCTTGGGACGGAATCACTCACATATATTTCGGCAAAAACTAGATTGTAGATAATAGATATGCCTTTCTACAATCCTAGTTCAGGGAGATAATGTTTGGAATGATTAGGAAATTCAAAACACAACACAGTACTACAGCATAATACAAGGTTCCTGGTACAGGGAAGAACATGCTATTCACATTATCTTTTCCATAGTAAGTCCATAGCAAGTCCATGGAAAACATCTATCTGTGAAGTCACAAAGGCTTCTTCTATTCACTGCCTACAGCATGGAACCAAAGTGCATGTACTGTGTATAATCTGAATAAAGATTAGACCACATTCATTGCTGTATGAAATCTCTCCTATATCTCTTTAAAGCTGCCAAGCTTAAAACTGTGTGCCATCCCTGTACATGGGGAAATGTAACAATGCTTCAACATTTCAACCATTGCTATAAAATTCTTCAGTCAGACTTTGAACATCTTACTACGTTCCTCTAGTTAATCTGGAGTTTAAATATTTGATTACGCCCAACGTGCTCAGCCCTGCAGTACGTAAGCACAGTACCATTAAAAAGAATTCCTGAATTCCTCTCTACCATCGTTAACTAGGGGCCACCGCTCCCTCTCCTCCTCCTTCCAAACGTGCTAGAAAACTTCCTTCTTATTTTCATTTTCTCAGCTGCATTCCCTAATGCTAAGTGTACTCAGGACACAACAGAACAAATTCAGTATTATAAATTCACTCAATGAACATTTGCAATCTGCAAACACAAGGAAGTCTCCAAACCACAGATTCTGATAGGAGACTCCGTGACTTGTGCTGATAGGGCAAGCCAGCTTTTTGGGGGGCATCAGAGAAAATTTCTTGTCACAGATGACAGAAGAGCCAAACAGTGCTGCTGCTCTCCTGAATCTGCTACTAACACATAAGGAAGCACTTGTTGCAGATGTGGTAACCAGCAGCACCCTTAGCTTTAGCAGTCATGAAGCACTGATGCTCCTGAAGGTCCTGAGGAAAATACGGAAGGCAAGTAGTGGAACACACTCTCCAGGCTTCAAGAGAGCAGATTTCAGCTTATACGAGGAACTAATCTATGGGATTCCACGAGAGGCAGCTCTGAAGGACAAAGATGCTGAAAACAGCTCATAAGTCTTTAGATAAAACCTCCTTCAAACACAAGAACAGGCTACCATGATATTCAGGAAAAACAGCAGTTGTATCGGGAGATCAGGTTGCCTGAACAGGGAACTCAGAATTGGGCTCCAATGGAAAGAAAAGAACGTGTATCAGGAAGTGGAAGCAGCTACAGGCAACAAAGACTTTAGAAATACTTCCCAGCAATGGCAGGGATGGTGTTATGAGAGTTAAAACTAGAGCCGCAGCTGGCAAGGGACCTTGTGGGCAGCAGGAGCAGCTTCTACCACTACACTAACACTAGAAGAATAAACAAAGAAAATGCTCCTGAAGGAAGCAGGTGATTTAGTGAGAGCAGACAGGGATGCCTTCTTTGCCTTGGTTTTCACCAACAAGGTCTTCCAGGCCTCTGTGTCTAGAGACAGAGTTCAACAAAAAGAGAAACTACCAGGAGTGGAAGAGGATCAGAGTCGGACATCTCTTGAAATATTTCACCCTGCACAGGTCCATTGGACCGGGTGGGCTCTATCTCAGGGTGCAAGTGAGCTGGCTAATGTCACTGCCAGGTCACTCTCTCTCATCTTTGAAAAGACAGAGAGCTCAAGACAGACGACATGGGGAACTGCAGGCTGGTCAGCCTCACTTTGATCCTCTTAAAAGCCAGTACTGGCCACACTGTAAAGGAAGCGAATAGGAACAGTCTGTGTGGATTTACCAAGAAGGAATAATACATGAACAACCTGATTGCTTTTTGTGATTAAATGACTGGATTTACGAACGGAGGAGAGCAGTGGATGTCATGTCTCCCACAGCATCATTTTATCCAAGTCGAGATGTTACAGTCTACGTGAACAGTCTACTGGATGAGGAAAAGCTGTTTGGATGATCAAGCTTAGAGGACAGTGGGAGGCTTTGGGGGACCTAGTAACAGCTTTCCAATACCTAAGAAGAGGTTCCCAGAAAGGAGGAGCCAGGCACTTTACCGAGATGCACAGTAGAACAAGAGATGATAAACTGAAACAGGAGAGGTATTATTGAGTAAAAACAAAACAAGTAAGAAAATCATTGTGAGAATAATTAAACATTCAGACAGGTTGCCCTGAGATGCTGTGGAATTTCTATCCTTGGCAGTTTTCAAAATCTGAGAGGAAAAAAAAAAACTTAAGCAGCTTTGCCTGAATTCAGTGTTGGTCCTGCTTTGAACAAGTGGTTGGACTACATGACCTCCAGTCCCTTGCAACCTGAAAGGATTCTATGATCATTTAGTAAATAAAAATCTTCTTGTTCCTGCATCCATTCACACCTATACTCATAAATGACTCTCAAGAGTTAATTTGTTGCAATAAAAAGCTTAGAGTATAATTTCTATAAAAAGCCTAATATATGAAGTAATCCAAATCCTAAGGAGACAAAAAGAAGTAAGAACAAATCTAAATATAAAAAGCAATACTCACTGTTACTCGTTGGCTCAGGAAACCCAACATTCTGGCCATTCCAACTCTTATTATCTCCGAGCTGGAATAGGTAAAAAATGACAAGTAAGTAAAGGGCAAACTATACTGTAAACAAAATACTCAGATTTAAAAATATTTTTGAAAAAATCTAAAAAGGATGACTTGGTATTGTGTATGCTAATTTTGGTCTAAAATAGGTTATTTGAGGATTGTATTCTTCATGAATAAACATTTACAACTATTACCCAACACTGATATATTAACGTTTCCCCACGCATCAGACTCAGCTCAGTATGTTACCCAATCATACTCAGAATCAAATATTTTAAGCAGTTCTCATTTGAGGACATACAGAAGCAACAGAGAAATTATGTTTTGAAACGAGAAGAACCTAATATCTGTCTATGAAGGAATATATAAACACCATAAAGTACTGTGGGTATAATTTTAAAATATTTACTCGCTAGGAATCCATTTAGTTCCTTGATTGCTTCCTGAAGTAGAAGCAATAAGGACTCCCACAATTTTCCATTATTTTAATATACAGATCTTTTCAGAGGAGGCTAATTGCCTGCAATTGGATTTCATTATGTTTAACACTGGGTATCATTCTGACACAGAAAAAAGCAGCAATTAACATGTAAGTTCAAGATACGGCCATCCCAGAAGTGAAATGCAGTAAAGATAAAATCACGATGTCCTAGACTTTCGTGTAAATGTGCAGAAACCAGCCCAGGCTTCCTGAGAAACCACAAGCTGTTGACAGCCAGCTCGGTGACCCTGAGCCAAATGCGCCTTTTCAAATTTCACTGGCATTTTACAAGGGAAGAGCAACCTCACAGCAACGCAGCCTATAAACTACTCCTATAAGCCATGACAGAGCCATAATTATTCACTCTGGGAGACAAAGTTGATGGGAAGGTGGAAGAGACAAGAAGGGCCTGAAGTCTGAAACCTTAAAGAGCCTTGTCCTCCGCAGAGGGCCTGTCTGGTGTGGAAGCTGGGTCAGAATGCTGCTTTTTTGTCCCCCCATCATGATCCATCCTGCATCCTCTGCCTTTGAAACCCTTCCATGCTTCCAAGGTCACACAATAAAACAAAGTGGATATTCAGTGGAAAGAGAGAATAGGTCTAAAAGTTGTCTCTCAAACTGGTCACCAACTTCCACACACCTTAATTTCACAGAACTGCTTTAATTCTTATCATGAAGCAGGCAAAAAGTATACTGGAAAACATAGGACAGATAGCTCTTCAAATGAATAGACAGTATGAAAGCTGTAAGTATGCCTGCATTTACTGTTGTCTATTAAATAGCATGGCTTCATCGCGAATCCAGAACACAAGAGGACAATCTGCCAAGCACACTACCAGGATACGAAGAATAACATTTCCAACTCCACTCTTCTCTTTTTTGCTGTTTATTAACTTTATCAAGATGGGGAGCTTAACAAGAATTCATGTATCGGTAAGTCAGCCTTAAGTGCTGATGTCTCACACACATGCCATCCACTTTCGCATATTTCTCCCAAAGAAATGTTAAGATGAAATGAAAAGATGAAAGTGTGAAAAACTGAAAATATTACAACTCTCCAATTCTACCCACAGAGCTATAATTCTTGTAGCCGNCACCAACAACTCCAAATCCTCAAATTGCTGTCCTCAGAGCTCTGCACAGATGCTAGTAAATTCTTCCGAGAATCTGATTATTTCAGAAAAAGGGCAGAGTTTTTTTTGGTTTTACATTACTTGGAGTACCTGTAGTGCCCTCAGCAACATGCACTGCCCCTGTAATGTAACACTGCTAACTCTTCATTAAAGTGATGAATATGGTTAAACTTCAAGCATCAGCGAGGTGAGGAAGGTACACTGAATTTGATTTTGCCTCTTTTGTGGGGGGGGAGGAAGGGATGAAAGGATTCAGGAAAAAAGAGGAAAAATGAATATTTTCTTTTTATATGCCAAGTTGATATATGTCTAGCTAATCTACTTTGGGGGCCCATTTGTAATTTAAACAGACAAATATCTTATAATAAACTATCTCTATTGTGTTATTTATATAGAAGAAATTTTGCAACGGTCAAACGGATAGAGGTCTAAGGGCTGTTTCCCTTCTCCTCTGGCACTGGACACGTTTTGGCTGAGGGGATCATCAGAGCAGATTGTGCCTAACAAGCTCCCAGCCAGTGCTGACCATCAAGAGAGGATTCTACAGTTTTAAATATCAAATTCAAGCGCCCTTCAGATCACTCAGAAGAATACATTTCATCCACACTATGTACAGATACAAAACCGCATGTCAGTCAAAAGAAATAAAGTCTGGCAATACAAATTTGATGAATAAAAGATGTTCCAATGTATTTTGAACTAGCAAGGTGAGATTTCTTTTGGATTATTTTGTTTCATGGGGCCTTAACATTGTGATTTGGTAATAAGAGTCTCAAACA
The DNA here is from genome assembly GCA_013398735.1 of Nothocercus julius. Lineage (NCBI taxonomy): Eukaryota > Metazoa > Chordata > Aves > Tinamiformes > Tinamidae > Nothocercus > Nothocercus julius. Next base: position 2,838,146 of record VZSV01000016.1, read on the forward strand.
CAGATTTAATTTATGCTGGATCAAGGAACTACTATTAACGTTATGTGTAGGGAACCCAGCTTACTAAATTGCTTTAATCTATCCAGAGTAATTTGAGTAGCTGCCTTAAAAGTTGTCTAGTATATGCAGAAGATGAGACTAGATGTTCTAATGATATCTTATGTCCTTGACCCCAGCGAAGCTATAAACATTTGTTCTAGTGTCTTGAATACCCATAAAATCTGAGCAGTTCACATTTCGTGTATCATGTTTGCTTATAATGTTCAGAGTAATATTAGGATGTTATATGATTTATTCTATTAATTCAAAAGTATCTACTCCTGCAAAGTATGTAATTAAGCCTGTTTTCTTGACAACTATGTACTTGGAAGCAACAGTCTAATAAATATAGGAAAGCAAAGCAGCAGCACCCACTCCTAACCACTCTGTTCTTTTTAATGATTTCAATGTAAACCATGAGTTTCCACTGTGCAAAGCTCTCCAAAACAACTATGCTGTGGGCTGAATTTTTTCAGGCTTTATCTCTGAGAATTGTTGAATAGTTCAGCCAGTTTGAAATTCAAGAATGAAAAACTGTATTTTCCTATCATAAAATAAGTTGACTTTTCTGTTTTATTTTTCAAAAAGCCCTTTGGCCAATTTGGAGGGGAACAAAAAGTTGAAATTGGCGGAAAATAACTTTGACAGGAGGGAAGTTCCAGCATTCTGGTGAAAATGAATTTTTACTTGATTCTCTCATAGGCCTTTGAAAATGGTAATGACTGCACAGTGTGTTCTCACTGGAAATACCAACTAGTCTCAAAGTACTTGGTTTCAAGTACTGCACCTGACTCCTCTGAGGCCAGATGGTTTAAGATACACACTGGAAGATGTAGTTAAGGGCATGTGAATATTTTACACAGCTCGTCCTTTCAAGGGAGGAGGTGACAGAAGCAGGGGTAGACAACTAACAAGTACAGCACTTATCTCTGTCTGGCTAAAACAGGTATTTCTTGAGAAAAAAAAATATAGAAAACCATATGGAACCAAGTATATTCATATTTGTACTCATAAAATATACATACAAAACTCTGCGTGTGTGTGTGTGTATATATCTATATCTATGTATATATACCTTTTTTTTTTTTTTTTTCCTAAATGGAAGTCACCACTGTGCCACTACTCAGAAAAGACTACAGTACTGTATGTATACGGTTGATTTTGTGAGCCCTGTAAAGCCACAGCAGAGCATTGTGTTGATCTGGACCAGCGAGTGCAGCTACAGTAAAGAGGAAGCTGCCATCAAAATCTCTCTGTTTGACACTGTGCATATGACAGGAGCTGTGCTGAGCCTACTGCTTAGCCAAACACCTTCCCTGGTCTTTTCAGAATACATAAAGCAAAATCTTAACACCCCAATTTTGTCAGCTGGGTTTTTCAACAAACCCAAGAGAGGTGAGGACTGCTGTGCTGTACATCACTAGCACAGAAATGCATACCTGCAACACAAATGAACTGCAAATGCAAACTGTTCCTTCTCCACAAAAATTAGTGACACCTTTTTTTTTGGCCATTATTTTACTGCAGTGCTTTTGGTCTATATGCAGTAGACTAGACAGTAAGACAAACATCTGTGACTACTTCACGTATGAACACTAATAACACCAAATTAATAATGCAGGACTTCCCAGTTTCATAACAGAAGAAACATCCTAACTTGGAGACCGAAATGGAATAAAAGCAACAGGCATGTGTGTCCTTATTTTTTAAGTAGAGATACTTGCATGTGTGTCATAAATACGCATTTCTGCACACACACTATGCTCTCGAACTCCATTTCTGTTCTTAATTACTCTGAGGAGCCCAGGCTGCCCTCACTGTTCACTGTAGTTGCAGAGTTGTAGCTGAATGAAGAATAACCCCCCAAACCTTAGTAACACTGGGTGCACATATCTTTTTACTATATTGATACAGCCAAGATAAGTAGACAAAGGGTAAAATGGTGCCATCAGAACAAGTGGTTCTCACCTTTTCCGGCTGATCTTGAAGAGGAGTAGAGGCTTTATAGCCGAGCTGTAGCAACATAGCTTCTGCTGCATTTCTTTTAGCTATTTTCTTGTTTGGGCCCGTTCCAGTAGTAACCTCATTACCTACTTTTACCTTAAAAACAAAATATTGATCATAAACACGATAAGTACATGACCCTTCAATATCACCACATAATACACCTGCTGACCTACCAACAGCTTTATCAGCCCTTTTCGTGAAGAGGCAGCCTCCAGAAAAATAAGAATAGCACAAAAGGGACTACAGGGCTGCTTCCCACAAGTGAGCTTGCTTGGATATTTTAGGAGATGCCCAAACCCGGAGTAACAAGCTATTTTTCTGCTTATCTATGGGTCAGCAATGGAGTCCCCTCCCTCCGACCAGCCCCATTTCCCTGCCGAATATCCCCAGGTCTTGCTCTCAAATCTTTTTTAAAGGGGAAGCGCTACAGAATCGGAACTTCCTCTTCTCCTTGGAGAAGTGGGGCCTGCAGCAACTCCCCAGCATGACCACGACAGTATCCAGAACAAGGGAGACACGACAAACGGCTTGGAAATTTAGAAGACAGTGGCTTGTACAGAAAGATGACATATAGATATATAAATATGTGCATACTCCTGCCCCTGAGTGGCAGAGTGAGACACAGGGGCAGAGTTCCAGGGGAACAAGTGCAAGGAGGACACAGGGCCGCGTCCTTCCGCAGTGCTTGCCCCTCACCTGCTTTTACCAAGACATTATTGGAAAGCCGGCTCCTCACTGGACCTCTGGGTTTTCTGACAAACAAAGCTACAAGCTTTTCATAAAACTACAAGTTCAAATCTAAAAATGAAGATGTATTACGGACAATATATCCATCAAGAGTGTGGCTATATTTATTCTTTGGGTTTGGTACCATTCATTAACTACACAAGATGTATGAGCCTCATCTGTGCGTGATATTAGCTCTGTCACTCATGTTTGTTTGCGGAACATTCATAGCTCTTTAATAGCTACGTGTCACTTGGTGCATTAAGCCATTGCATTTGCTGAATTATCTCTAAAAACAGTGGATGGTTTCAAAAGCATGTTTAAAAAGGAAATCAAAGCAAAGCAGAAACAATACAACACACAAGGCAATCTGCATAATGGAAACCTTGCAGGTGAAAGGGCTGAAACATTCTGGAAGGAGCTTTAAAAAATTAAACAGACGTATACTTGTTAAATAAAAATATGTTATTTAAGATTTGTTATTCAATAATTATCGACTTTCATCAAATCCAAAAAGTTTAAATTTTTTTTTATTCCAAATACTACTAATTAGAAACAAAAAAGTCATCAATAAATAAGAATCACTGCAAATATCCCTTGGAAATAAATATATTAATAATCAAACAAAAAGATTCTGTCACATAAAACAGAAATATTAGTAATCATGAAACAAAAAAAAAGCTACTAATCTTTTATGCAGCTCTGCAATCACGATTAGAAAACAGACAATCTGCTGTAAGTTTGCATGCAATAAAATTGAAGGACTTTAATGGGACAAAACAAAATGATAATTTATAACAGAGCTTACAATAAATCAATGTGCTGCTATTTTTCGGACCTGTAAAACTGGTTCAGCTATTATTATAACCTCTATCAAGGATTAAAGGTCTGACTACAAAGAGAAGGAGCTTTCTGAAATTGGCTTTGGGAACAGAACACCAACTAATGTCATCAGAGGTTTTCTTCTGTTTATTTAGTGGTAAGGACAAGTAATTGGATCCATTTCATCACATCTAAACTTGCTCTTTGTGTGACAGATAAAAATGAACATATTATCTCTGGATATTTTACTTCCACATTCAATTAAATTAAATGAAAACATTGTTTAAGTAGTTTATACAAAGGCTTTTTATTCTGATAAGGTTTTTTTTCTGAATGTCATAATGAATCCACTGAGATTTCCTGAAGATCGGGAAACACCAGAATGATTCTGATGTATAAATATGAAAGAAGTCTAAAAATCAGGCTACATTATTTTAAACTACACATAATAATAATGCAACAGATCTATGGAATTTCTTTGATTCTCCCTTCCACGAGTCTTTTAGATAAAGGAACCTCCTATGCATTAACTTCCTGCAAGTTTATTTTTTGATTCAGACCAATGATTACTATTATTGAGAATCCTCCAAGGAAGAATCATTGCACACAGCCATTTCCTGAGACCTCAAAGAACCACCTCAGATCATGGACTCCCCTAAGCAAAGCTGAGCAAGAAAAGAAAAATGGTCTGTGATAGGATCACTCTTTTTCAAATACTTTCAAATCACATAATAAAGTTGGAAATCCAAATCTATACTATCAATATTTATATACAGATTCAGTAACAATAGCTCTAGACAGAAAAAGAACCCCAAAACTTTCTTACAGAAAGAAAAATACTAAATTCTCAAGAAAGACCATTTGAGATTCAAAGATCCAAAAATCTAGATAGACATAAAAGACGGATTTAAAGATTTAGGTGAAAATGTAACTGATTTTATAGGAACGGACATGCTGGGACATCAAAAATTCTGCTTGTGATCAGAAGTGACATTTTGGTGAGGTTTCTAGACAAGTCAAAACATGTTCTGCTATGCTGTTCTGAACCGTTCCAGCACAGAACCGCCTCAGTGAAAACACACATACACACACACCAAAAACAAAACCACAAAAAACTTCAATCTTGCTTAGCCTGATGTTGTGCTAGCTACTAAAATATCACAGCCATATTAAATCTTTGCAAATATTCTTACTTTAAAAATTAAAGGAACATTAAAGGATCTGTTGTTTCTCCATTAGGCCCAGGACCTTTCACTGGACAGGCTAAACCAGGTGATGAAAGCCTTCTTGTGGCATTTCAGGTATTAGCAAAGCCACGGAGAGCGGGGAAAGTCTGGAAGGACTTACAAGGTCCTACAAGATTTACAACGCAGAGGAATCGGCTCTATATTGTGCCACATTTTTGCTTGCCTTCAAACATCAGTGAACTAGAGAACGGCCTCTAACGCAACAGCAGTTTTTACCTGCATAACAAACTCCCGGCGACGAGGCATTCCTCTCTCCGAAAGGAGAATGTACTCTGGCTCCTTCTCCTTTTTGGCCTGTTGGATCTGAGCCAGGCGGCTGATGGGATTCATTCCTTGACCATATTCTGGTCCGGTCTGAAAAAAAAATTCAAATAAAACCGTGATTTCAGCATATACCACTACAACTGTTACGCTGTTTTGGTAAATTATTTACTGCATGTCCTCTCTTCTCTAAAAATCTGTTTTGAGGGAATAAGAAATAAATTTCCTAACGCCTTCTGATCACGCGACAGAAGCTAAGGCTCCTCAAGCTCAAAACTGCAGCAAGGGACAGGCGCCCGCTGCCCACCCCTGCTGCGGGAAGGGCGCAGACTCCCAGTGCCCCTGGCTGTCCATGGAGGCCCTACGGCGATGGATGGTGACAAGCAGACGCAGCAGTTGCACTTCACTGCCCTACTATTTTCCCCCAGCCCCTTAAAACAGCCTGCTATGATGGTGCAATGCGCAGTGTATTAAGAGGTGGATTTACCCAGGGTACAAAAGATTTGCCATAAAACAAGGAAGCCACAGTCCTCTCGGGAGCCCGGCTTTCCACGCTACAAAGGAATGAAAGCTGCGGGAGGCTGCTCGCATGCCACAGGAACACACCCTTGCAATGCTGCTGTGGAGTAAAGCTGGAAAAGACAAGGAGGGAAGTACCCACAGAGGCTATCCCTGCTATGCTCCGTGAGCCACCCACGGAAGGACCTCAAAAAACTCCCAAAGTTTTAGACACCAGTCCTCACAGTCAGCAGGTATGGTTGGCAACAGCAAGGGATGAGGTAAACCAAAGGAAAAATTACGAAATACCTGTAACTAGCCTTGAAATCTTTTTAGTATGCTATGTATAAGGTTCACTCAAAGCATATAGCTATCAAAATGCTTGCGGAAGGTAAGGAGAAGGAATTAAGATACAAAAATATTTATGCGACATCATATATGGCTAATTCATATATCATAATGCATAAGGAAGAACTTATATACATAAATTGAATTTGAACATAGAATTGGTTTTATATTTTTATGCTTTTTTATTTATGAAGGCATTTGCAAAATAACAGAAGATCAGATGTTGTGCTTCTCAAAAAAAGAGTAAGCGGGTGGTCAAGACCCTAAAGAGAAGATCAGCAACTGAAAAGAAAGACCAGAGAGGGAAAATATATTTTAAAAGTTGTGTAGCAAAACTTTCATATTGTAATCAGGAAGGTGTTAGAGAACATGCAGGTAAAATACCAGGACAAGGTCATGCAGAAGGGCAGCTGTGTGAGCAAGGAGCCACGCAGAGGCAAAATGAAGAGCAGGCTAAATAAAGTGCAGGCAATAAGATATAACCTTGCCAATATATACATAAAGTTGATTTTTAAGTCATGTTTCTTCAGTGCTCAAAGTATGTTCAGATTATGGAGGTGTGGATATTCAAAAAATAAAGACCTTCTGCATATACACATTTTAACTATTAATGCCTGTTCCTCATGTGGTCAATTTTAGGTAAATCAATTTAAGATTGTAATGGTATATGGTAATTATATGGATATGGTAATATAAGAGATTTTGCTAATTAATTCAATCTAACTCTACTTAGCATGTACTTAAGCAATTTTTACCAAAGTGAGATAGCCAGACAGCATCAAATTCCACGACACTGTCTTCTGACTGTCAGATCTTGACACTTTAAAGACGCATTAATGCTGACAATTTTGCATTGAATAAATATATATATTTTTTTTTTTTGCTAGAATTCTAATAGTCTGTGGAAACTGTGTGCCCACAATTTCAGTATGAACTAGATATATAATTAGCCTTAATTTCTTTGAAAAATATCTCATTTGAAGGCAAATGAAAAGAGGAAGAAGGCTGGGGACAGACTTTGTGGAACATCCAAATCCAGTTTTGCCCTCTCCAAAGTGTTCGCTTATTTTATATGATTTTCCTGTTAGTTCCTATGCAATCCTGCACTCAGAGCATCCTGCACTCAACACAGAGGTTTCTAATAAACGTATCTTTGTTCAAACTATGTACTCATTTATTTACAAATGTAATTTGTAAATTTACAATTTGTAAATTTACAAATTACTTTTTTTTCCCCAGATTAAAGCAGCAATATATCCACTGTCATGGAGAATAAAAGCACCATTTAAGAAACCTGAGCTCAGAAGAACCCAGAGCCTCTAAAGGAAGCTTCAGCAGTGCGGCAAGAAACACACTAATATCATCTGAGACAAGGCATATTTTAACAAAAGGATGGTTCAAAGTCACCAAGTCTTTCAGGACCCCACTGAACCTACAACACTCCTGAATCCAGCTCCCTGAGGGGAGGAAGCTGGACTATGGGCATTTCCCTATGTATCTGCTCTTTCATATATCTCGCTCTTTAAATGAAACCTTTGTTGGGAATAAGTGGGGGAGACAAGAGCTATCATATACTCCAGAAGGGCCTCCCAGCGGAGGTGATGCTGGAAATTCACACAAATGTGCAGGAATTTGGTAGGGGTTTATCCTCCGCTACACATCTGGACAAACTCCTGCACAAGCCAGGGATGCAAGCTCGAGTCAAGAGATAGCACCTTACAAGCAATTGCATGTGGAAATTTCACAGCATTCTTAGAATTTAAAAAGGTAAATGTGACAAAAAATGGCAAATGAGTCTTTCTGAATTTACATTTTGAGTAATTCTGTTACTTCCTAGGCTAATGTTCCTAATGCTGGCACAAAGGCAGACACTCACCTTCAATATCGTTTTGGGGCGCTTTTTGAAGTACAGCTTGGGCTTTTCAATCACAGGAAGAGGAGGGAGTTTCTTAAGCTCCTGCAGGACAGCCATCGCAGCACGTTTCTTTGAGAGCTTCTTACTGTTCCCTTCTCCTTCTGCCGTGAATTCTCCTACGGTGACTCGTGTGACAAAGCTCTTCATGTGAGGAGGTCCACTTTCTTTTATCACCTGTGGAAGAGAAGTTACACTGAGTCAAAGCACCCTGTAAGAATCCAACCTAGTTATTAACTTCACTCTGCCACACAAGGTAGCTACTACTAATGTCACCTTCCTGCTCACTGAAGGCATTCATATGGGGTTTCTCATAATCTGGACAAGTACTAATGAAACCATCGTGTTTGAGGATAGAGAATTAAGGCTGATGAGGTAAAGCAAGCCTAAACATCCTACTCAGTCCTTCACAGAACACACAGTATACAATAACACAGCACATATTTGGACCAAGACAAGCACAGGTGTCCTTGCAAGGCACTTCACATACTTCAGTTCACCAAGGGCCACCATACTCAAGCTAATTCTCTAGGTATACAGTATTCAGAATTATGTTCATAAGGCTTCACATTAATCTGCTCTTTTTTTTTTCTTTTTTTCTTTTTCTATCGACACAAAAAACTAGGATGTTCAAGCAAGGTCCTCAGCTTCGGTCTCAAATATCAGTAATTTTACGCTGTCCAGGCTACCGGCAGCCTGGCTGCTCTCTATCCTCACCCTGCCAGGGCAGACAGCTTGGAGCGATACCCCGGATATTTGAAAAGGTGCCACAGTCCAGCCTCCAAAATCAGCAGCTGCGCTTCCCATCAGTACTAACGGGACATATCAACAGAGCCCCCGTAACCCACATGCAAAAAGCAAACAGCTCTGCAAAGTTTAATTCATACATTCCTTTCCAGACATATTCGGGATGAAAATCAACGAAAACACCTGCTTTAAATATTTCTTAACTATTAAAAGTTAAAATATTATGAGGAAATAAAACAAAGAAGTTCTGACTGGCGTGTCTTCCTTGAGCTCTTTTCTATCTTCACCTCTCCACAAAACAAGACTTCTTTTAGAAGGTTAAACCAAGAGGGCACATTTACTAACAAATTACAGCAGTGCTAGTGGTAGCACAGCCATCTATTCACGCAGGCAGCACGTACTGCTCCGGGTAGCACATCTATGGTACTAGAGACCGCATTTGTGAAAAGGTTCCCTTATTTTTGTTCAAGGGGAGGAAGCAGCTCCCCAGTTTAATTTTTGCTACCCAACGTGTATAAGAAGAGATCACCATTTCTGGCGGGATCCTCCTCGTGTTAACCTCAAAACCAGCACAGCCACTTTTCAGCAGGTGCACTAACATCGAGCCGTTGGGTGAAGAAGTGCAATGCCCGAGAGAAAGGGAACGGAGGCAGTGGCAGTGCTAGGGCGCTCTTGGTGCAATAACTCTGTTTTTACGGGCTGAAACCCTCAACCTTAGCATTATTGCAACGTGTTTTGTATTAAAGTTCTTTTTATCAAGGTCATGTCCCAAGCATTATTTAGTTTTGCCATTACACTGTAATGAGGTCTCCTTAGGCTTGTATTTCTTTCTTAAGCTCTCTTTTGTGGCAGTTTCGCCCAGCAAATACAATTATCACAGCATACATCAATAAAAAGACACAAAATCAAAATTAACAGCAAACTTTGCCCATGCTTTCCCAGAACAAGACGCCGTTTGTGCCAGCATGGGATTTGCTCGCTGTAGCCTGGGAGTGTTCTTACTCTGAGTTTCAAGGTGAAAATCTCAGCAGTGGTTTCAGAATGACATCATCCACAAGCGGCCCGTTCGCGTTGTACTGAGCGGGCGCTCGGCTGCGCTCTCCTCGCCACGTGGAGCAGGAGCCAAGAACCCAGTGCCAGGACCATCCGATCCCAGGCTCTGCGCGGGTGCAAGGCACCTTCATCCCCCTCCCGTGTCTGCGGCTCCGCTCTAAAGGTGCATCTCAACTTACGACTGTGTGCTGCTCTCCAAGGGTTACACACCGCCTCCAAAACATGCTCAAACCAACAGTAAGACTCAATCTTCTTGCGATTAGATCTTCTTAATACCATTCCATAGGTGTTTTTGCTTATGTGCAATACAACATATTAATAAAGTGCACAAGAATGTCTACACTGACCACATGAAAAAGGACAAAGTAACTGGTTAGGAAATATAATTGTCACGCTCCTAGAATACTGGTTTTATGTACGTTTTCTCATATATTTGAATGCACACAAATATATACAGGGAAAAAAAAAGAATTTTAATAGGAGATTGTATTTTCATACACACGAAAGAAATAAATCTTAATATAAAACTAATGTTTTCCGGTGTTTTTAACCTTTTAAACTTTTAAGTGTGCGACACACGGTCAATAATTTCATGGAAGACATTCAAAACTGTGTTTCCGTTAGAGTGTAAATGAAAAAAATCTTTGTGTTGTCCATGGAATGAATCCCATAGGCTTCACATGGGCTCCAGATCAAATTCAATACCCAAATTTGGTAGTTTAGCAAAAAAAAAAAACCATTAACCTAGGACCACTTTTGGTTAATCCCAGATTTTAGATCTTTTTATACCATGTGATTTCAAATAGTTGATCTACAAACCTAGGGACACGAAACACTGAGAAATTCAGTCCTTGCTACCCAAGAACACTGCATTAGTTCACTAAACCACTTCCTCGGCTGAAAGATTCAACCAAATCACAGCTAATTTAAAGCTGAGGATTTGATTAAGGGTGACAGTTCAATATGCTTTTCTTTTTCTGTTCCTCTGAGATAAAGAATAAATCTCCAACAAGAGAAAACACACAGGGCCAGAACATGTCAAGTTATATCAAAAGTGAATTTGGCTCAATTTAACGAATCATGCTGACAAATGGAAAACAGCAGCACAATTATCATGAAAGAGTAATGCTGCTTCAATTACTACCAAGAGTACAGGTAGAAAATTCAACTGCTTTGACAACATTAAATGGACTTAAAGAGAGAAAAGACAAAAAAGTAGGTCAGCTAAAACATGTCACCTATATGCATGACTATTTAGAATTTTTAAAATATCGACATATTTTCATGAGCTTATGCCAGCAGACAGACATGCAACAGTTTCCCAGTTTAAAAGCAAAAAAAAGTGAGAGAGAGCCTGGATAGAGCATTAAAAACGAAGAAGGTTGGCCTCCCTTCATCCAAAATTAGGAGGAGGGCTATTCAATAAATTCATAATCTACTCTGAAAGCCTTAATTGCCAGGACAGCCGCAGCCAGAGGGGTGTGAAACTTTATGCCGAGAACTTGCTCAGTTTTTCACAGTCAGCAACTTCACAGTCAGCTCCTAGTTCAAAATACAGAATTTGGGCTGGTGTCGCTACAGTAAGACTGGAATACAGTAAACGTCAACTCTTTTTTTTTTCCCCAGAAGAGCAGAGCAGGCAGAAAAAATGCTTGTTCAGGCACTACATTTCCTCAACCCTAATACTGAGGATGAGGAAAAGGATTATTGTATTTGGTCTTCTAAATTCTCCAGCATACTGACTGCATAATTCCCATGGGCAAAGCAGGTGGAATGAAACCCATACACTCGGTTTCAAAGGCTACACTGACATTATCATGCAAGACCTGGGCTCTGCGTGCTCACTCTATTCCCCACCTATTATGCAACTCTGAAAACATGTTTACATAGGACTGCACGTATCTTTATGACCATTGCTGGTTGCATAACACAGCACTGTTGGAACATTCGTCAGATGAAGAAAAGGCTGCTCATTTTATAGCTACCACACACACACACCCCAAAAAAAAAGGCTAAAGAAAGCTTTGAAGCATGCCTGGAATAACACAAAACCATTTGTAAAAAGAACCCGATTGATTGTAAACATCAGATCCTGTGATTATTCAGTAGTTTTATTGAAATATAAGCCATCTTTTAAAACCCAAGTTAAACTAGAACTCTATTTAAGAATATCACCCCTACTTAAAGACAGGAAATAACACGAAACCCGTTGGGAGAACAAGGAACTGTCTTTTCTCAGCATTCTATAATGAGTCTCGTTAGACTTTAGACATTTTCCTCTACTACCATCGTTCTGTCCTCACTAAATGCTGTCTGTCCTCACTAAATGCTGTCCCTTAAGGAGGCTTAAACACTGGAACTGGGTTAAGGATATACTCAAAGTACTATCCCTCTTTCTTTCTTTCCTTCCAACTTCCCAGGTAGTTTGTGATCCAAGACCACTCATCTTTCTGTATTTTAGTGCTTAGAGTTACATGGTACTATTTCAAATGCTTTTTAATACTTAAGGTAGAAAATGATCTATGAAAACTGAAATGTTAATTATGAGTTTTGTTTTTTGAAGTACAGACATTTGTTTCCATTGTGTTTGCTTCTACATAAAAATTATATTAAACTTTCCATAGAGTTGCAAATTGATATGCCAACACCTCCAATTTTACCCCTAAGATTTTACTTTCTCTTCATTTTCTTATTAACCCATATTATATCCTCTCCTAATCATAGACCACGAAACACATGTACATTTGCTATACTGCATATATATATATATATATGTATATATATACACGCATAGGTGTGCATAGGTGTGTTTATATATACACACACACACACACACACACACACACACAGAGTGGGGGAAAAATATATATATATATATATTTAAGTGTATATATACATATAATATATATCCTCAGTCAATAAAATAATTCCATAGCTTTGACCTCCTGACTACTGTATGATAGTTCACACTAAGATTTCTAAAAAGGTCTAAACAGCTCATTTGACATTAGCCAACTCATGGAATTGGGTTGGGCACATGTAAGTAAATTGTATGCTACATTGCAATGTATTTTTTGGCATGTCAACATGTGTACGTACTCCATGTACAAAAAAATTCTGGAGAAAATCACCACTACCAGTAGAGGCACTACGAATGTCCTTCAAAAGTATTCAGTAAACGTGTATAATAAAAAGTAGAAAATAAAACTCAAGAAATGTACAGTGTAATTTAGAACAGGATTTTTGACATTTAAATGACAATCAAAACTTGAAATTTGATGGATTCTACAATAATAAGATTCGATTTTTATGAGCAGCTTGTACAAACCTTTCTCATCGGAAAAATTCTGTTACTATTACTCATCTTACCATAGTTAAACTATTGATTGTATTGGAGCTATTCCAAAAATTCTTTATTACTTAGGGTAAACAAAGGTGTCAGAGCAGATTCATAAATAAATTTGTACGAAATGTACAAAAAAAAAATCATGGAGACTTAAGTAGAGATTGACAAAGCGCTGAACATTGTACAAGACAAAAATACACCTATGAGTTTCTGAAAATGGCACTTAAGGTGTGAAGTGTCTCAGCGAGAACTTCTGTAGTATATGCATGCCTTACAAAAACCTCCTATAGCTACACCAAACATCTCAGCTGACTGCCTTTTGAAAAATGATTTCAATTCAGAATGAATGTGGCCACTGACACCGAAGACTCACAAACTACATGGGAGTTTGAACAGTCTTTCTGTCATCCACTGATTACCACCCAAACGTTAGGTCTATAATGTTCTGACAGAGCAACTAATATAATAGTAGAAATTCAGTGTCTTAAGTTAGTGTATTACCTGTGTGTTAGTCTTAATCTATCAGCGTATGAGTCTTAGTGTATTACCAAACATTTCTATTCATAATCTGCATCATATTTATAATTATTGTTTTCAATCTTACTGAATTTTAGTGGTAGGTTTTTGTTTTTTTTTTTTAAAAACTCTTTCATAGCAAGCAAATAAGTATGTAAACACATACCTCAAAACTGACAGGTATATTGCGCTTCAAAGCGATTTCAAACACTACACTGATCTCAGACTTGTTTGCATCTTTATCTTCTTCTGTTTCTTTTCCTGCTTCTCCATTCTGAAAAATGAATACAACATGGCCATAGGAAAATATTTTTTAGAAGATAAAATAATTAAACATGCTGTTCCCCCAAAGCTGCATAAAATGTAGTCATGCTTCATATTGCTCATACTAAAAGAACACATAGACCTTGGCTTATAATTGCCTGTTAGATGGCAAAGTAACTTCTATTGATTTTAGGCTTATTAACAGCATGGATAATCATGAACTAAATGCACACGGCTGGTGTCTGACTAGTCACGTGATTATTACAAAGCCTTTCCCAGGCTCCCCTCGTGGGCACCCCTTCCAAGCAACGGGCGAGCGCCGCACTTCTCACACGGGAAATTCAGCCATTCACCCCCACGCTTGGACGGGGTCACCAGGTTGCAGGTGTCCTCAGCAGGTCCAGCTGGTTAATGGCCCCTCCACAGCCTTCCCTCTGGGAGGTTTGACCAGTGTGAAAAGGTAGTGACAGAGAACAGCTTGCTCAACACAAAACATTATTTATTTATCCATAGGAACATAACAAACAGAGAGGATAAGGGATAAAACAACAAAAGGAATATATAAACATTAATCTAACTAAAATTCAGCTTTGCTTTGCAATTTAGGTAAGTCCCGTTTTTCTCAGAAAGCCACCAGCATGGGGACCAGTCAACCAGCTATCACGTTCTCCAACTTCTGCCTTTTGGTCTTCGACCCCAGGCCACATTCTCCCTCATTCTCAAAGGTTTAACTTTCAGCTCCTTTCAAACACGAAGCCCTGAAGGTTTCAAACTGAGATTGCTCCACAACCTTGTTGCCTTGGCCGGACTCCTCATTTTTTATTAGGGGAGGTAAACATCAAACCAATAGGGCTGAACTAGGTGGATTCCCGCAGAGTTTCTGCCTTGCATAATAAAGCCTGATATAAATCTTTACCCACTAGTATAAATACAAAATCCAGATACCGAAGTTATAAAATAACATTACCAAAAAAAAGTTCTTCACAAAAACAATGAAAATTATCAAGATTTTATATACTCTTTGTTAACTCTTAGTATATTAACCTTTAACATAAAGCTAGAGCAAAAATACAGCAGAAGCAGGCTACTTGAATAGAGAGGCATGAGAAGCCTCTGTCTCATTAAATGTTCACAAAATTTTGTGTGGAAAATGCAATTTATTTCCCTGCCAGGAATATGGAGCTAAATACAAAACAAAAAATTGATAAAGTATGCAGAAGCTGCCAGAATTGAAGGGTGCAATACAAAGCAACAGCAAGGGGAGCCAGAATGAAGTAACATAGCATCTCTGGCTCATTTCATACACTGTACTACTGAAGTACTACTGAAATCAAGAGTGTGGGTCATTATCTATAGGACAGGCAAAGCAATGATACCGTGAAGGACTTCAGTCCACAGAGGATAATCAACTGAACAGAGATGAAAGGATAGCATTTAAAAGCACACGTGTATTTGGGGACTGTAACAATTATCAAACAGAAACTGTGGGACACTATTATCACTATAAACAACTGTATTGAGAACTTTAGTTAATATTGCATTCAACGAAGCTCGTGCTTTATGAAGGAGATTAATAATCAGAAAAACAGAGGAAAGCAGGTGTAAGAATGAACTATTGATTGGAAAAAGCACTTTACACTGATAGATTATGGAAACAATCTGTTATATAAGAACATTTAAAAATTACTTGAGCATAATTGATAAAACTTATATGGGGAAGAGTTTTTTTATAGTCATTTCTTAAATTTAATAATGACATGAAAAGATCTATTAGACAGATTTCAAAGCTAAGTAAATTTAGAAGAAATAAAATTTATCTTTAAAAGGGAGAATAATCAATCACTGGCATAAGTTCACATAAAATTATAGAGGGCCCACTGGACTGTCACTAAGTCTTTAAGTCAAGATTTTTTTAGGTTATACTCTGACTTAACCATATATGCGGAGTCTAATGTAGAAACTGCTGTTTAAAATGTCATGATTAATACAAACACATCACTCTAACAATTCATTAAATGTCCACTCTTAAAACTTCAGTCCTTGCCTGTTCTTCTGTCACGTGCAACAGAACCTGAGTGAGTGGAGCCTAAGGAGGATACATCCCTAAGGCCTAGACCCTAGCACTGAGCAGTAACGTTTCAAGTCTCCATCACCTAACTCCCTTAACTTCGGAAAGATAAAATATGTCCCAGAGTGTCTAAGGTGCTCTGGATTTAAATTCGATCCTCATTCCAGAACTGACAGTTTAATTGCAAGGCCCTTCTTAGGCCTCCATCCTCCAAGGCAGCAGAGCTGCTTTGGCAGACAGACAATAGTTCTTTTATGAAAGCAAGTCACCTATACCCCTGCTCTGTTTGCTGTTTGTTTCTTGTTTCTGTTCACCTTATGCTTTCTACACACTTGTGCAAAGAAATATTAAAACAATGTTTTTATTCAATGTTCTACTACGGGAGAAAGATTTTGCATTTGACTTGCTTAGTTTTAATGAATGAAAAACTTGGTATCTCCAGATGAAAGAATATAAATAAACATGCATTAAGCAAACACAATTACATAGATCAAAAGGCAAAAGCACATGCATATTGTGCTATACTCCAGGGATCCCGTTCCAGGGAAGCTCTTTTCATGACTAACAGCGGGCAGGGCTAGATCGAGCTCAGCGACTCCGTCGCTGCTCCCTGGCGTAACGGGAAGCGCCGTGGCAATCAGCGACTAGGGGAGAGCGGGGTTCAGCCAGTCATCGTGATGGGGCCAGCCAGCTCTGAGCCGTGTCTGACGAGCACGGTGCAAACGTGGGGGCAGTGCCCCGCGCTCTAGGTGACCCTGCGTGTGCAGGGGGGTTGCACTAGATGAGCTCTGGAGGTCCCTTCCAACCTTAAGCATTCCATGATTCTATGATTCCCGCTGCTGCACCGGCACATCACGGTGCTTCCCACTGGTGGTGCCAGCGGTGGCGATGGCCTCGGCAACGCCAGGCTACCGGCTCCTCGCCATCCTGCCCTGTCTGCCTCGTGCCATACGTCACTTACGGTGGTGAAGAGGAGGAGGAAGTTACTTTATTAGCTCGAGACAGAGAAAACAACGTGGATTGCTACAAGATTTAGGAAACTCAATTTGCCACAACTGCATCCTCTCCTAAAAGCTTACGTATCCTGAGAGACACTAATCTAAACAGACACTAAATACACCAAATTGGACATGAATATGAATTTAGGTTTCTATTACTTTGGCTAAGTAAATAAATGTTACCCAGGTTTCACAGACACCGGCTATGAAAACAAAGCACTTAAGTACATCTATCTTTTTATTATCCTATGCACACAGGTAACAGTAGTTTACTTTCCATGCTGATTAATGGATACTTTGAATTCAAGGATTCTTTTTATAAAATACAATATTATGTATGTAATTTTCAAAAAATAAAGATATATTGATCTAAAAGTACAGTTCAATAATATGACATTCCTTCTCAGCTTTATGCTTAGCATTCATCATCAACCTCTTTTTTTGTCTGGAAACCAGAAGAGAAAGGAAGAGAATTAAAAACAGGAAAGGAAATGGAGATTCTGCTTAAGACTTTACTTAAATATTCATTTTAATAGCTTTTCTGTTTAAAAAAAAAAAAAAAATCAATACTCATTTTAGTAAGTGATTTTAAAGAGAATTTCCTGATCCAGAAAAATGACATTGCCAAACCACAAGGGTGAGTCAAACACTCTCTGGATAAAAAGGAACTCATTTGGATACAGGGTGAGGCAGATGGATGTGTTTTTGATAGAGAAAATTATTTCCATTCTTAAAGAGCAGCTTGAAACAACCACGCAAGATACTGAAGATGCTTTTAGTAATGCTTTGCTCTGTGCACAGTATTTCAGCAGGAGTCACTAGAAATGTGAGTACAAAAAAGGAACTGTCTCACGATACATTTGTTCTGACTCATTTGTTTCATTTATTATTTTTGTGCTTTAAATTTGCAATGATTATTCTAAGAATACTCCTTTCACAAACATATTTTCAAAATATAACAAAATATTTTCATTTGTAAGCAAAAATAAACACCATTTGCAAACACAACGTGTGAAAACTACCTATTCAAAAAGAGGCTAAGTGGATAAAAGCCTAAAACCATCTAAAAGCTGTTCAGTGGCTATTACTAAGGCCATTCAGGCTCACAGGGGGACGAAGTCATCTCTACTGTAAAGATCACCTTCATGGCACAACATACGTGCAAAATCAGTAAAGCCACTGATTAAATGGACAATTTTTCTACTTTGAGGATAATCTCAAATATGTTCTATTGTTTTACTTAACCGCTGTTGATAAGCCTCTCATCTTTAAAACACCTTCCTACTTTTACTAATTAATTCTAGTTCCATGTTAGGTGTGTTTTTATTCAGAAATAGTATTAATGACTTTTACTACTGTATCTCCACTAGAGGTTAATATTTTTTTTTTTTTAAAAAAAAGGAAGTTAAATGAAATATTAAAAAGCTGATAAATAAATTCTAAGATAATATAAAGATAAGGCAAAGTACATTTTTTGAAACACAAACCTGAGGTATTTTTTCTGGAATAGGCTCATTCTGGAGAGCTTGAAGGGCCTTCATTGCAGCATTATGTCTAGCAGCTTGACGAGTCTTTCCTTCACCAAAAAACTCACTGTTGCCAACAGTTAACTGGACATAGAAAATTTTAGGCACTGGGCAGTGATACCTGGAGAGAGGTCATAAACAAGTTAAAGTATTTCTATACTCTCTATACAAACCAGCAATACTAGTTATCCATTTTAAATGTGTATTTTTATGTAATATACAACAGCAGTTATTATTAAATGTTATCTCCTCTCACAGGGTAAGATCTAACACTGAAATATATATGACTCCGTTCCTCGGCTAGTCCATTGATAATTCTAATAGCAATCTTGCCATGCCCACTAGCTCTGTGCTTGTATTTGCATTGCTCTGCACTGAGCTGAACTATACTGCAGGTGAACCACCGAGCTCTGCTCTCCCTATGGCTTTTGTCCTGAGACCATAAAGCCAAAGTAGAACTGAAAGCTCCGAGGGAAGCGATGCCTTTCCCATGGGAAATCAGAGAGAGGAAGCAGGAATGCGAGGTCTCTCCCACAAGGGTTCTGCAACATGTCTGCACGCCTCAGGCCCTGTATGAACAGGGAGAAAATCGGATGGCACAGACTGAGGGATGTGGAAAATGCACTTCTAGTCTGTTTTTAAAGTTCAATTTTGGAAAGCTTTGCAGAGGATAGGAAGGAGCATAATAAAAGGTAGGAAGAAGCTCCCTTCCTACACAGAGCATTATCCAGGCCTACTGAAGAAAGGCAGCAACCACCATTCCTTTTTTCTTTTTTTTTTTTTCCTTCTGTCTTTTGCTATTTGGCGAAACATCTCCAAATACAATGGCTTGTTTTTCTTAATATTTTTGAATACACAGCACTGAAAGAAAGACAAAGTAAAAAGCTAGAAGTTTTCCTATTGCACAGCGCAGCTATTTTACCTCAGAGGATGTAGTATCTATACTCATATCATCAACTCTGCATTTCTATTTTCAGTAATAAAAATTGCTAATCCAACCAAACCAGAAACATCCCTCCTGCTAGCACAGGACGAAGAGAGTGAGAGAACACCATTCTTGGTTTTGGAATATCCCATCGCAAAAATTAGAGCTTGACAAAGCAATTTCTATAGTAGTGTTTTTTTTCCCCTCGACCCAAGAAAAGTAATTCAACACACAGAGTTCTTGTCACTGTTAAAATTATAATCTTTTAGCAGAAAATTAAGAAAAAAAAAAAAAAAATCCACCGGGAAGCCTGAGACCAGGCCCAGAGAGCAAAGCCCAAGGCAAAGCGGAGACACGCAGCGCACCTTGGGCACAAGTTCCCTCACTCCATCTCGCCCGCTGAACTGCTGCATTTCTTACTGATATTTACACCCCTAGACAGCTCCATTTCCAAATGAACTTCGGCTTTCCATATTTAACCAAAAATGAGATTCTCTTAGTTAGTAGCCTGATTAAACCTACGTTTCAAGGTAACTACGTCTTACCAAGGGTGACCAGTGTATATTTTTAACTGAATACAACAAGTGACACAAAGGTATAAAAAGAATACTACTATCTTTTTGGCTTTACTTTGCTAGTTTTACAGTGCTTCAATGACGTTAGTTCAGATTTGTGCCAGTTCAAGTAAGGTTAACAACTGAGTAAATGTCTAGCTGATTTAATGTCCCCAGCAATAGGAGTTTAAGAGTTAAAACTCAGAAACCAAATTAGAAACTACTTTATCTTTTCATTTGCAAGTAACCATTATATTCCATTAAACAAAAATTAGAGATACTAAACATTGTGAAGGGAGTATTAACTGAACTAAATTTTATTTTAAAAGCCTACGGGAAAAAAAAAAAAAATTAGAAAGATCAGATGCTTCTAAACTGATCCATCTAAATTTAAGTTTCTTTATAAGATATGCAATCATATTGTAATATTATAAATATCATCCACGGAAAATATGCATACTTTTGTATATATGTGTGATGTAATATATACGACACATTATATCATCCACACATGATTACAAAAAAATATAAAATAGAACAAAATAGAACACAGGCACCTTCTGGAAACACTATAAAGCCCCATATGAATATTAAATATGATACTGCTATTTATTAACTAAGCTGCTGACAAACCAAAGCAGAGAAACAGATGGGTAGCCCTAGAACTTTGATTTGTAACTCACTCCACACTGTTCCTCACTGGTTTTGACATGTAGCATCCCCCTTCTGCCTCCCTGTACTACCAAAAGATACAAAAATAAAATCAAGGGCACAAAAATTAAACCAAGGCAACATCAATGTGGCAAAATCTACAGTTCTTACTTAGACAAAGTACCGTGGCTTCAGGGTGAGATTTACATCAAAAAGAATGGTAACTTTTTCTCACAGTGTTTTAATGGAAGATTTTCACCGTTTCTGCTGGCTTCATAAGTTTATGTGATATTCACCCTATGTCAACACTTTCCTTTATTAGTTTTATTTAGATTGCAATACTGTTACAGGGAATATATTAAAAATACACATAGTAAAGCTAAATAACAACTTGAAAAAAAGCAAGTCTAAGAATCATGGGCTTTTGACACAAAATATAGCTCACAGTGTATCCCCAAAAGAGTAAAAATATTACTTACTGAAACATCCAGGGAAAAATAAAGGAAAGCTTTGTCAGTTTAATCACTACCAATGAACCAGATGAGTGGTTAGGTTCACTAATCTACTTCTTCCACACTCAAAGCAGAGTTGCTTAGGAGCACAACCAGCATCTCCAAAGCTGGAGACTCTACCAGCTCTCTGGGCAGCCTGCTCAATCTTCAGTCACCTTTACAGTCATTTCTAAACAGAAAATCTCTGTATTTTGATTAGTGTCCACTGCCTCTTGTTCTCTCACTGGATTCCACTGAGAAGGGTTCATCTTCTTTATTATAATATATATATATATATATAATATACCAGAATATATAGAATATATTTGTTATATTCTTTCCAGGACCATATCCTATATTATCTCAAGCAGATCCCTGAGGAGGCCAAAGCCTGTTCTCCTGAAGTGCTGGGTCACAATTCTGTCATTTGTCTTGTTCCTACCTTTCAGGACACTGAACTCCACTATCTCATAGCCACTGCAGCCAAGGCTGCCCTCAGCTTTCAAATCCACACACAGTTCTTCCTTAGTTGAAATACGAAGTCCAAAGCATCTCCCCTCACTGGCTCCTCAATCACCTGTATTAGGAAGCTATCATGGATGCATGCCAGAAACCTCCTCAGTTGCTTGGGCCCTGCTATTTTGCGCTTCTAGCAGATTTGGGGTGGTTAAAACATCCCCCAGGAGGATAAGGGCCTAGGAACATGAGCCTTCTTCCACCTATCTGAAGGCAGCCTCATCTATTTCTGAAAAAAAAAAAAAATCTCTGCTGTCAATACCTGTTGTGCAACCAAATGTTGACCCACAGGATTCATCCACTGCTTCTCCAGCTCTTCCCTCTCACTGGCTGATTTAAGGAGGAAACCATCTAGGTCTCCATGCCCTTGACTATCACTCCCAGAGCCACACAGCCATGCCTGATACGATCCAAGTGTCCCCTATTTGTATCACAGGTGCCCATGAGGAAGAGCAGCAGGGGATAATAGTTCAAGGGCCAGACAAGCCTTAGCAGGCTCTATACTCTGTCCTGACCCAAGGTCCCAGCAGGCAGCAAATCTACCAACACAGCAGGCTGCGTTGGCAGATGAGGGTCTCCATTCCCTGCAGCAGGAATTGACCCACTACTATTACTTGCTGCTTCCTCCTGGTGCTGCTGCATAGCTCAGGCTCAGCTGGCTTGCATGTTTTGTTGGACACAGCTCCCAGTCCCTCCTCTGTTGCCAGAGCACTGAACCTATTCTGTAGTCACAGATCTGCAAGCAGAGCAGGA
Source organism: Nothocercus julius (assembly GCA_013398735.1). Lineage (NCBI taxonomy): Eukaryota > Metazoa > Chordata > Aves > Tinamiformes > Tinamidae > Nothocercus > Nothocercus julius. The sequence continues at coordinate 2,860,414 of VZSV01000016.1, forward strand.
GCCTTCCTCCTGGTGCCAGAATTTGCAAGCTTCCAGCCTTCAGCATCACAGGAGTCTCTGCTTCCCATCCCCCAAAGCACTTTTCTCGTCCCTCCTTTGGTACAGCTGGGGTTCAAACTCTTGTACCTGCAGGGTTTGGGAGAAGATCCAGTTTCTTTCTGATCACCTCTAAGTGATGCATAATCTGCTGACCTCCTCCCACAGTCCTTTCACTTGGTGACAGATCTTCCTTCACCGCACACTTCCTACTGACAAGGCAACCGTCTCCTCCTGTCCCCATCTCCATGAAGGACACGGAGCGCTTCCTGCAATCCAAGACCTGCAACGCTGTATCTGCCCTCTGGAGCATGATCCGAGTCAAGGTCCCTGGACGGTTAGGGAGAGTTGCTCCCCTTGGCGCTGGGGACCATGCCCTGCAGTGCCTCACCACTGCTGCTCAGCCCACAGGCACCATCCTCAGCAGAGCTCCTAGGGCCCTTCTACGCAACCCGCGCTGCTGCTAGAGCTTCCTAGAATTTGCAGCCTCCTGCAGCAATCCCAGCCCTGTGCCAGCAGGTGTCCTGCATTTTCTCAGAGTTCCCAGGAATCCTCCAATGATCCCAGAATTCCCAGATCTAGAAGCAAAGCCTGCAAACTGGTGCTCTATAGGCTGCAGAACGAAGGATAAATTCTGCAATGAAAAAGCAGTACGTATCTTGATGGCCCATCCCACCTTACTGACTGACAGTTCTCTTGAAGAAAAACAAAAAAGTGGTAGAGCTGTCGGCAACTACCTATAGTTGGGGAAAAACACCACATCTGTCATAAGTTCCTATTTCTTGTTGAGTTACTAGGCTTCCCTTTCTCGCCATTCCATGCAATAGAAGAAAGCATATGAACCTTAATCCACTTTATAAACCCAGGTCCCACAACAGGCCCTCTCTTTTTCCCTCCCCCTCCCCATCTTTTCTTTTAAAGAGTGTTTAGGGAGCTATTTATGTGATAATATGGAAAAATGATATTCAGCCTGTGGCTCTAGAGCCTCATGCAGCTCTTTGGCATTGGCAGAATGATTAGGCTTTTACATGGTTTTACATGGTTTTCATTAAACTTTTCTTGCTCTGCTTGGCCTCAAGCAGAGTTAACAGAGCACTGATAATATGAGCATTGCCAGGAAAGTATAAAGGAGCACCTGAAGTCCTCAGAAAATGGGACTAAATCTGCTAGTATCTTGGTTTCTCTACAACTTAGATGGTGTCAAATAGAAAAGAAATATCCCCAACTTTTCAGTAGTGAAGATGGAAGAATGGGGCAGGATTAGTGAAAGTCTTAAAAATAATCATAATATTAACAACCTGAAAGTAGAGTGCAACCACTGAGTTTTAATATAGAGTAGTTCTGCACAGTAAGAGGCACCTTAACAAAAGGTATAGTGCCCTGCAAAGATACATCTGCCACTGATCATCGATGAACTTGCCCTATATTTTACATTTGACCTCCTAAGAGCACTGAAAGCATTAACAACTCTGAGTATATTTACATATAATTTGTTGATTATTATATAATAACATAATGGCACAGCACTTGCTGTCACAAGGATTCCTAAACTTCAGTCCTATGCTTCTTAGTCCCCTTTTAATCTGTTCAGTGACAGAACTCAAATACTCAGTCAAAAATTGAATGTCATACAACCACAATTCATACAACATTGACAGACTGTCCAAACCAAATGACAAAAAATTACAAGACCTGAGGACAAAAATCAAACATGTGAAATGATACACTCAATTAACAGATACAAATATGATAAAGGATAATACTTTTAACAAGCAGTCACACATTACCTACAAAAACAAGTCAATTTCCATCTAGCTCTCCTGGATGTTTGAGAATCACAAGAACATCCCTCATGTAAGAGGGCAGATTCTCTTTATCCCCTTTAAGTTTCACCACATCAGAAAGCTGCTTTTTAGGTAACTCCACTGGTATCACTTTAGAAATGGTCAACGTGAAAAGAAAAATTTGCTCAGTGACCGTGACCTTGAATGCCAAGTTTCAGCAATGAGCAAATATTTACAGCTAGTTATAAACCCCTAAAAATAGGGGTTCATAACAGAAATGCTGACGGACCTTAACTAAGTTGGTGTGAGCGGGCGCCACTATAATTAAATAAATCACCAAGGTCTGCTGACAATTACAAAACTCATTTTGGTTTGCCACAGAGACAAACAAAAATTCTGTTCATTATAATTTTACTGGAATATGATGTCATAACATGTAAGCATACTGAAACAATCTGCTGCTTTGCTAGCCAAAATATTAATTGCATACTAAGGAGCCCTTGGGGCCTCTTCCTTTTTGGCCATCAAATCCACACACACACACAAAGACAAATAAAGTATTAGTGCACGCGTTATGTGTTCATACTGCATTTCCTGTATTTCTCCGGATTCCTCAATGGCATAAACGTTTCTGTTAAATATGGTTACTCTATTCTTAGAAGGGGGAAAAAGAAACAAGTGCAATCTGAAGCTCAAGGAAACTGTGAATTTTATTTAGATTTAGCCTCCTTTTGACTGTTAAAAAAAAAACAGTGAGGCTCTGCCTAAATTCTAATGGCCAATGTATTCTTCACCTCCATAAAAAAGAATGAATAAATCCAATTATGTCTCCACTACAGAAGTGCTATATTAAGTGTCATGCCATTCCAAATTCAAACAGTAAATGAAGAGGAACGAGGGCTGATTCTGCCGAAGCAAACGGACACCAAACCAGCAGATCCGAAATGGCACCGGAAAGACACTCAGCAGATCCAGCTCCGCGCTGAAAGGGCCCCTCTCTGCACTCTTCCCTTGGCACCTTTTCCGCACCCGCTCGGACAGGCCGGCAGCGCTGCCGACCCTGCCTAGCTGGGAAAAGGCCGCGAGGTGCAGGGATCGAGAGGCATAGAATGCGCAAACAGCCTTCCCTGCGAACAACCTTTTCTCCATAACATTTGAAATTTCTCTAGGGGAGCGAGTTGCTTAGTGCAGCTGTTCCCTGGCCATGCCCTATTTTTTCCAAGCAGTCTATTAGCCACGTGGATTTCTTACAGATGTGAGTCAGTTCTACGTTTTGGAGAAGGAGACGTCCAGTGCAGCCACCTTCATACAGTCTGCACCTTCTGTGCCTTTGTGCCACTTCCACCACTGCGCCTGGGAACAAGGAGACTCTTTCCCAAGAAAACCTTTTGAGAGCTACAGTCCATTACCCCTGAATCAGCCTGGTTGTCATCTGCTGGATTACCTCCAAAATCATCATCATCATCAAAAAAGAAAAAAAACTTATTGTAAAGCTAGAAAGACAAAGCCCTATATTACATTTTTTAGCAACACTCACCCCTTACTAGGTAAGGACATCATTTTCTGAAATTTCCGTTCTGCAGATTTGTTTATATAGCCTGAGACTGATGTTTCCTAATCTTGATAAACCCTCAGCCACGTGTATAAGATTAAAAAATATATATATAAATCAGTTATATGTGTCCCAGATTTTTCTTCTTTTGAGAAATGGTGTTAAACAAAAATTTGAATCTTTAAAGAAATGAAATTACTGTATATAATTCTAGATTATTTTATCATTTTAATATATGTGATTTTTGCCAAGTTCACTTTATGAAATCACTTCTGATCTGATTGTAGAAATCCTGTAAGCAACAAAAAGCTATGTAATTGCTTATGTCAAAATTTAAAACTAAGTGATGGAAAAATATTAACAGAAAGAAATTAAAAACCATTGATAATTTTTTAAAAATAATGTGAACACATAACAAAGATGTTTTCCATTTTAGAGCATACGAAAAACCAATTCCTTCTCTGTTTCAAATGTAAGAATATAAACAAATCCTGAGCTACAGTCAGCCTGACTCTTGTGAGTTGGATGCAGCGGAGTATTACAGCCCTCTTCATCTCTTTGGGTCTAGATGAGAACAAACTGATTACTTGTTTCCAACGCTTCTCCTAGGAGGATATTCTAAAGCTGAGGTGACAATTAGGAATTTTCTCCTCATGTCCAACCTAGCTGTATTACCCATTTTGTTTTGGGTCAGCATCTCACCTCAAATAGCTCTTTACTTCTTGTTGTGCTTACCCTCTGAGGCAAGTAATCCCATTTCCACTTGGCCTTCATGACGAAACAGTGAACAGGTCAACCTCTTTTAGTACTCTGCATAAAAAGCTGTTCACACTATTCTGATAACCCTTCATATTCCTTCTCTTGCTCCTGTTCTCGATCATAAGAGCCAAGGCAAAATCAGTAGACAAAATTCCATATGAAAGCTTAACAGTGCTCTCTTAAAACAGCACATCCTAAATATCACATTTACCTCTTTTATTATCCCATTGCATCAGTTGGTCACAGCTCATCTTCCAAAAAAAAAGATAATACTAGATAATTCTCCTGTTCTGCTATTTTCATCTAAATAATGCTCATCTGTAAGCAGAATATTTTTCCTACCAGTGGCTATGTGCCATGTAAAACGCATTGCATTTCATACTGCAAAGTTTAATCTCATCCCATTTCTAACGTATTGGCCCTCAGGATTACCGAACTTTTCCTGTACAGCTTAATCTTTCTGTCTTGATGTGATGTTATTAAATGCTATCAGTGTGTTCCCACCTTTTGCGCAAATATCTTTAGCAATATAACAAAAAACATTGGTCCTAAAACCAGAAGAGAAACTGCACTTAAGAACATTCCTCCAAGATTGGTTTTTAACATCAACTATTTTTCTTCTCCTTTCCTATCTTGCATTTTTTATACCAAAACTCAACACATTCAGTTTAATAAAAGCAGTATTCTTATCTAATGCTACAAAATGCTTAACTGAATCTCACAAAATTCAAGTCATCTCACAAAAATCCCAGAAAAAAATTAATTAACACGTAACTAGTTACCAAGTCAGATGCACTCTACCTTTAGTATACAGCAACTTCATGTTGAATTTTCTCATGGTTTACATTTATCTCCACACCTTTGTTTATATTTTATTTCTTTGTGCTGAGTCTGTGAATATTACAGGACACTAACACTGATTCCTTTCTTTTTAATCTTACCCTATGTGGATCTAAGCTTTAGATCTGGTTATGTAACTACCACATACAACTTGGGAGATCTATTTAAAATCCTTCCTTCCATACTCATAGTTTCAAAATTCTGGATTAGAGGCTCTGTACAATATGATTAGGTTTATCAAAAATTGACTCATACTTTTGCTATCACAGTATCAAATGTTTTAAAACTTTTCTAAGCAAAAACAGAAGGAATGGGAATTCACTTTTACATAACATTACCTAATGTGGAATCATTCCAGAAGAGCTTGTTGTGAGAAGACAATAATATTGCCACATCATTGTATCTCGGTATTCCAAATTGCTCAATAAGGACATTTGACTGAAATCAAAATTACAGTATTTACTCTGGGCGGACACCACTACATTTTTTACCACTTCTCTGTGACAGGAAAGAGTCTGTCCACTGACAACAAGGAAAAAATGTTCAGCAAAGGGAATCAGAAGAAGCCAACAGGAAGTTAGAGAAACCAACAGGAAGTTACAGAAATTATAAATGGGACACTTTTAAACTCACGGATAACCGCACAGGTAGGATACTACAGATACTGAGCTGGCTTTGCAGCACTGGCTGAATGGAGCCGCTTGCACACACAGTAAATTCACATTGCGGTTTCCGCCTTTACATCTCCCTCTACTCACAGATTCAACTTAAAGGCCAGCTTAGAAACAGCACTCTTCCAATGGCACAACTGTCTCAATGCCAGCCTGAATACCTTCTTACAAAGCAAAGAAAAACTTGTGCGAGAAAAATGGGAGGAAAGCAAAACAGAAGCAACAAAACGAACTAAGGAAAAAAAAAAAAAAATCATGGGATGAACCTTCCAAATGACAAAAAGAATCACGGGAAAAAACAATAATCAGAAGAACAAGATGTTACGTGCCTCTGAAGAAGTATTTTATCTATCAACCAAGTAACTAAGGAATGGAAATGGCTGACACAATTTCAATTTATTCTTGACTGCAAAAATAGCAAAAATACTATAAGAACATAACAAGAATGCTGCCTCCACAGCTTAAGTCATTGGAAAATGTCAAGTGGACAATGCTGAAAGAGAGATGCTGGGGTGGGAGAGGATATGGAAAAGATAAAGTAAAAAGAAAATGTTCTTTCCAGTAACACAAAAACAAGTACAATAGGAATAAAAGGGAAATCATAATGAAGCTGTGATGTACGCTGCAGACTTAAAGGTTAAGACAGACATCTAGAAGACAAACATCCCAAACTCTTTATCTGCTTCAGCTCATAAAACTTCTCATGAACTGTATTACTCACTAACCTTTACAAGCATGCAGAGTGGTTGCTGAGAATGTCTTCCAAATACCCATTACAGTAAAAGAACATAAACAATGTTGCATATCTGACTAAATGTCATTTTCTTTCTGCATAAGAAACTCACACAGAAGGAAACTTGTTACTTGCCAACCTAGGACTAAGTAAATGACAGAATAAAATACCTCATTCACTTAATTGTCATATATTTATACCATTAATATAATACCAATAAAAATGTTACTAACAACATTTTACTTTTACTGCTACTGTCAAGACCAGAACTTCAGAGGAATTATTTATATTGCAACTTACATGCAATGCAATGCAACTTATATGCAAATGTGCATATAGGAAGAAGACGAAAAAAAAAGAACTCTCTATCCAAATATACCTAAATGGAGCTAAGTTTATATTGAGCTACATTCAGTTCTGACCTGTGGGAATGCAAACACACTTACACTAAATTGCACTACTCAGAATGAGTCAAGAACTTTACTTGTTTTAAATTTGGCAATTAAATGACTGAAACTATGAACATGGACTGAACAATCCCATTTAACTAAGGCTTAATGAGTCTCTTCTCAGCTCCTGAGCACTGTGTGTTCTGTATGGCCTACACTGATCCTCTCAACATGCTCAAAGTAATATGGATGGCCTTACAAACGAAGCCTTAGCTACACCTACTCAAAAAGGAAGTTTATTAACCACTTAAAATGTAGTTTTTGAAAGGGGAAAAAAGGTAGTAATGTAACAAGAACAGTGGCAAAATCTTTCAGAGCTTTTATTCTTTTCTACCTAAAAGCATAAAAAGCCTTATATTTTATAGGGAAGCTTATCCATAAATGGTAGATACAATACTTCTCTTTCTTCTCTTTCAATGGTCTCAATTTTCTAACTTTTGTAGGTGTACTGGATTTGCAGCACTGATCTGCAAGTAAATATGAAATCATTGCTAACTAAATTTGTAAATGACGACAATAAAAGTGTAGCAGTAGGAGGGGTCACTGAGGCAAAGTGACTTGACTCAGTTGACCCACTGGGTGTAATTCAGTAATGCATGTTAATATATAAAAAAAAAAAAAAGTTAATCATGTTAGCTTAATATACCAAAATATAAGATCATATACTTACTAGAAAGTAGGAAATGCAGAAAATCATTATAAAATGGTGGGGGATTGTATTCTAGAAAGCAGGGACGCTGAAAAAGACTTGGAGAATAAACAAGGACTGTTGATCACATGCATATCCAAAATGGCTAATATCATCTTTGACAGTTGAAAAACAAATTCAGTACAGAGAGGTATCGTAACTGAACTACAATTCAGCTGCTAATTACAATCTCCTTAAGAACTCTCACTTACTTTTTCAGTGACATGAAAGTCATACTTGAATCTAAATAAGTTGATTAGACTCTTCTTTTCTTTTGTCAGGGAAAAAAAGACTCTATGGTAAGAGATCCTTTTTTTCAGAAATGACTTCCCTTTTGACCACAGAGTTAGCAGATATAGCTCCATTTCAGTGAAACAATTAATCCAAACAAATCTTCATGTCAAAGTGCACAGTCCCTAAGTTCGGCTGACCTTTCCCTGACAATAACCAACTCAAGTTGGCATTCCTCTTTACAAAGATCCTAGCATCAAAACCAGATCTTCAGAAGATCCTGAGAATTAGCACTTTTGAAGAGCTGTTAACTGTAATTTCTTTCACAGAGAACAAGCAGTCACCAAAATTACTACTTCAAAAAAGATATTAAGAGAAACTGTAATATCACGGTTGCTCGTGACAAGTTCGATATTTCGATTGCCTTATATATCCTTTCATAAAACAATCTTTAAAGTGTTCTTGAGAAAATCTTGAGAAAATTTAGTACTTTCACTCTGTGACAAAACTTTCAGTTTAACGGAGAAGGACTTTGGCCTAGGGAGATGTTTTTTTTCCGTGTAACTCCAGTTAGGTCTGATCAGGTTATAAACAGTTAAAAATTAGACACTAACTTTCCTTCAGTTGCTTTCCTCAGGAAAATTATGTCAGCCCCTCTGACTGTTATTTGAAGTCTAACAGAAGTTTGCCTGTGTCATTAACAAAGAAGTAGGAGAAGAAAAGAATTATTTACCAATAACCACGTTTAGGCTCTGGATAGAGCATAAAGGCTGTAACAGGATCTAGGTTTGCTTCCATTGAACCTAAAAACTCACAGGTATCTTAGTTGAAATACCCACAATTCAGCAGATCATCATTCTGAGGACCAACATAAGGGTGAACAAAAAGCTAACTGTATAAGGAATGCAACACACCCAACATATTCCTGCTCCAGAAAGAGCATTCAGGATCAGGATTTATTTTTATACATACCAACAACACTAGTCTTCAGGATGTTCTCTGGAAGCAGCCTTAATACAATCAGGCACAGAACAAGAACTGCGGGATACTTAGAAGGTCGCAAAACCACAGACTAAAGATTCATAAGGTCCTGAGGCAGCTTGGTGGCGCTGAAGATTTTTTGAGTCAGAGGGATTCAAAGGATTCGTCACAAGGGGAAGAAAAAGGTTGAAGGAGAGACACTGAGAGCAACCAAAGATGAAGATGATCTCTATTTCATTTGTTTATGCTTTCCAGATCAATTAAGAACAAGAAAAGTCATGGCTGATATTTGGAGACAAGATCTAGATCCAGAGGTGCCTTCTCCAGAGCAAAGAATCTATCAAATAGGTATTTGATACCTGTTCACAGATGGAAGCCTCAGGAGAAATAATCAAAACTTGGGCCAAGGGCCAGAAGAAGGGAAGTCCTAAAGGAAGCTGCACCTCTGTATCTATTCACCAAGGAAAGTGTAAAGTGGCCGAGGGGCTCACTATACGCTGAGGAGAACAAAGACAAACAATAATTAATTGAGAGAAGAATAAAGTAGACGGGCTCAGGAGCTCCCCTATGAAAATAGGTCGAAGGGTCAGTGACAAAACTACTTAGCCTCGAGTAAGAGATGGTTTAGAAGAATGCAATGGTGTAAAATGTCATGCTTGAGCAGTGATGAAGCCTTTACATACTGCTGAGGCTAAAAAGGTTTTAACCATAGCAGGTAAGTGCATTCACTTGGAGAATAAAGATACACTGTGCCAGGAACACGATCCACAGTTACCTCTATATTCTGTCAGCTTGATTTTATCCCCTGCAACATTATTTTAATAGCTCTCAATGTAATATTGTAAATGCAGTTAAGAGTATATATTTTTTGATGCCTGATAGATTAAATGCACCCGTTCATGCTGTGGATGGCAGCAATAGTGTGCATTTGTCAAAAGGATTCAATTCACGTGTCAAGGCATCGCCTCACACCCGCTTGTGAGCGCTGCGCAACTTCAGCGCAACAGCACAAGGAGAGCACAGAAAAAAAGCTTTCATAAAAACCTTAATGGATTTCAGAGAATCCTCAGTGGGATGCAGGTTTTCTGATCCCAGACACTACTCTATGTATTTTTATGATTTAGAACACTGTAGAAGTTAAATATTAGCTGTCAATTTTTTTATTGCAGAAATAAATATTCTCTGTCATTTTCCGACAGACTTAGGACATTTCTTTTTTAAAGCCGACAATATTAATCACCATCTCCTAAACTGATAGCTACTGGCAATGGCAAAGCTCATCACCTGCAGGCTCCCTTGCCACTGTTCTTTTGGGAAAACTATCTTAAGACACACAGATGTTTCTGTTGTTTTAAACCAACAGGAAATGGACTTTCTCCCTTTTCCTTTCCTAGAAACAAATACTAGCAAAGAAAAATCTAGCACAGCTGTCCTCAACACTTTCCTTATAACAATATGTCTGTGTGGGAGGCATGCAATGACTGGGAACAAACAGACCAGGGGAAGTGAAACGTAACATGCAGGAGATGGATACAAAGAATTCATTAAAAATCTCTGGGTGGATTATTACTCCGTAATGTTGATGCACTAAAGCTGGTCTGGGTTACTCAGGGTAATAATACTGGAATGTTCAAGCTTTTGCTTTAAGATGCGATCTGAATCCTGTCTCTACTGGTAAGGCACAAAACCTAAAAAAATATCTGTTGGGAAGCTCAATTCCCTGCAAGTGAATAGCTGTTCATGTCACTAGGAAGCAGTGTTAGTATGAACTGACTTCAGGCTTGGGGACTGAGTCACAGCCTTTCTTTAAGGAAATGTCATCAGCTTAGGAGAATTGCTATCACGAAACTCAGCATCTGCTGCTCTTGCTGTAGCTCTTTGTTCAGACCAAATACTTGGACTTTCACTGCTGACAAACTAGCACTTTTTACATGCATTAAAATTCAGGCACCTTTTACATGCATTAAAATTATTGCATTATAGTTCCCTTCGTTATAGGCAGAGAAAGCCTGAAGAAAACAAGGAGACAGAACATTGCAGCAAACCTGTTCTTAACTGTTTTATGCTGGAATTATGACATTTTAAGTAATGAAAAAGGTATAGAAGAAACTTTAGAGATGGCTTCTGCTCTGAAATTCAAATACCAAAACACAAATTCATGCTGCCATCTAATGGTCTTAATCAAGTGTATCCAGCTGCACAATTAAACTGCTACTCTGAACAACAACTTCTGTCACTGTTAGGACTATTTTTTTTTTCCCCCTAAACTTTAACTCTTTCTAATCCATGTATAGTCTTCAGAATGAAACTGTACCAAAATTAAGGAGATACAATGTATTCTAGTAAAACACTTAATTTCTATTACCAATCTAAATTTCTTCCAAAATGCTCTTTCTCCAAAAGACACATGGTGAGGAATGCAGAAAGGAGTTTTCTCAAAGTGAATCAGTAAACTACATCAATAGTACCTCTGTCATCACATTCTTCTTCCATAAAATGGAACATTTAAAGCCTTGCAACATTGAATGCAAATGAGACAAAAAACATCTCAATACCTCCTCTCACCTGAGAGATGTTGTACCTCTCACTCCTGAGAGGGAGGGAAAAACTGTGTTTTAAGCTGGCAACAGACAACTGCAGACATAAGGCAAAAACCTCACAGTGTTACCCCAGCCTACTTCAGGACCTTGAGTCTTCTCCTCTGACTTTGCTCAATACAACAAGCCTCAGAACCCCAGTGACTTAGGACACTGGTGTCCTGTAACCACATAGCGTTTTGCAGCAAAATACTGCTTGGTTAAATCAAAAGCAACACAGTATAAAAGCCTGCGTACATGCCTCTCCTTATAATTATGACCAGATATATGAGAAGAATTTAAGCTCTCTTATACTCCTAAAGACTTTGTTCTTCTGGTACTTCTCTCTCTGGGGAGAGATTTTAATCTTTTTGTCATGTTCATCCATTCTTATTTAGACTTAGAAAAATACATCCTTTGAGAAGTACCTGCAAGCATAATAGAGGAAATCTGAGCTTTCTTTACTCACTAGTAAAATTGAACAGTACTTTTGGACACCAAATCTCAAAGCGTAACACTATATTTCATGTCAGTGTCCCGGTCACCTAGGATAACACTGACCAGACCTAACACAAGACGCTTAGGGAACTATTTCTCCTGCCTATTTTAAACAGGATGGGTTAAGCAGCATCCTGGGAAGTGCCTCTTTCTCTCCTGTCAACTATAAAGCGATCTTCAAGGAACCAGATCAGAGATACTTGTCTGTGATAGTCAGATGACTCCCACTCCAGCATTCATAAAATTATTACATTATCAACATCCTTATTTCTTCAGTTGGAATTCAGTTCTAGATTCAGACACCAGCCATTCAGATGATGTGTAGTAGCCTAAGCTCCCGTTATAGCACGTGAAGCTCTGGAGAGCAAACGTATGCAAGATCCAACAAATGTAGATGTCTTGGCTTGCAACACACGTTCTGCACTGCGCTACAAGTGCCCTGACCAGATCTTCCACTGGTTATTATGGGAGCTAAGGCTTCTAGGGCATAGCCCATAGAGACTGTATCTAGATACCTGAGCTTGGAGCTGATTCTCACCCTTAGAAAGCAGCCAGCTGCCTAAACACAAACGTATAATAAACACCACTCGAGATGCTGCACCTCAGACACCTGCATGGGACACAGAACTCATTCACGGCAAACACACGTTTCCAATGAATGGAAGGTCTAGGTGGGTCATCTAATATGGTATGCTAATCCGAATCCTACTTTTAGGGTTTGACTCAACTGCCTAAACATAGGAAGGTAGAGCCCTCTGAAAGACCCTGCGCTATCCTGCCCGGCCTTCTGCTGCCACTCTTAGAAAGGCCTCCTTTGGGTCTCCATGTGCATGTCGCAGAGACCCTACAGTGTCTCAAACGCCTCTGTTTCGACAGTTTAGTGTCTTTGCACCTGCCACAACCCATATGTGTGGGAGAAAAATCTGCTTTGTAACAGCACGTAAAATCTGCCTTCCCAGCAGTAAGCCTCAGTAACTGGAATGCCGCTAAGCGTAACCGGCTTACCGCACGCCCGGATTCAAGAAGAGACTCTACAGGATAATCAGAACTTTACCTGCTTCAGGCTACAGTCTTATCTAGGCTGAGGTCTAACAGATCCAACAACCCTTCACATTGCTCACGGGACTATTTGTGCTGCAAAAGGATGAAGCTTTTTGTACAGAGAGAACTCTCCTTCTGGAGAGTAAAAGGGGTGCTCCAGTAGGACCAAGGGGCCATTTAAGGCTAAAGAGTTTCAGCCTTCATTCTGTTTCTGTAAATTAGGAAACTGGATTTGTATACCTTTTGGAGATAGTAGATTTTAGGTTGTGTTCAGCATATCAAGAAAAAGAGCAACCTCCAACCAGAAAATGTCACTGCTTTTTCTTTACTACTGCCTAGCGCCCTTTTTTTTTTTTTCCTTCCTTCAACAGGCTATGCAATTTTTTTGGACAAAAAAAAAAAAAAGATGCTGGGTGAGGATTAGGATTGCATTGCTAAGCACTCAGCGTCAAGTAGCACTAACCTCAAAACTGTTAAAACTGTTCTTTGACACATGCATTTTATCTTTAACTGAGCATTCATAGAAAACTTTTCATCTTCATTCTAGTCTTCCATTTCACAGCAAAATCATTTCTTCAACTGATCTGACAGATATACTAATTTATCAAAGAATCACACACGCTATTTTTTGTTCCCTCATTAGATGAAATTTGGAGAACATGACAGCCCACTATGAAGCTAATACTTATAAAAGTAGCTGGCCTGTTGCAGCTCCTCAAATTTTCAGTTACTACACCTTATTTTTGGTGTTGGATTCAGTATTTAAGGCACTGATTCACCGGGCCGACAAGCTTAACTTCATGAGCAAGCCTAAGCAAGCAGTCACTGCCACAGCTCCATAGCCGACAGCGAGGGAAAACATGTCCACTTAGGGAGATGCCCTGTTATTTGTGGCTGGCTGCAGAGCCCAAATCTGCTTCCTCTCTACTTCTCTCAAGTCTTGGTCTTGCAAACTGTGCTGTAGAGAAACACTAACATCAAAGAACATCAACACAGGATCACAATGACAGGGTTATGAGGAGAAAGAAAAGCACAGAGACTCTGTGCACTCTCCCCCCTGAACTGAAGAGAAAGGAAATAACCTTCTCCTAAGTCTGCAGTTTACCTAAGTCTGCAGTTTACAATATACATGCAAAAAGAAGTAATCCTGTACAACACGAATGCTCAGTGCAGCAGGAACTGTCAAAGAGCACAGAAGACACAAGTTATCCCAGGGACATTACCACTTTGCGTAAGCTTACAGAATAATCACACACAAGCTTATAGAATTATCACACCGTATCAAATTCTTCAAAACCAAGGAAGAATCTCCTTTAATTACTTTACTCCCATCCTTCAGCTTGTCATTGTTTTGCATTGCCTTTGTTCCTACACTTCACAAGTGTTTTCAATTTTGAAAGCTTTTTTTTTTTTCTTTAATAAGTTTTTTTTCAAGATCTCCAAATTGTGGTGAGACAGTTTCAAGGATTTATTACATAAAAGCATGTAACTTATGAATTCTCCCAAAAGACACAGGTTGTAATCCCTTTGACACTACTTTCCACACTAACACATCAAAAGCTGGTGTTTGGTTTCTACTGATTTTCTTTCCCGGCTGCAAGCACATGGTTTGTTTAAGCTTGTAGGATATCATATCTCTTTTTGTCACTTTTCAACTTCAAACAATTAAAAAATTAAACTTCAAAAATGACTTTTTTCAATTCCAAACATAGACAAAATATCTTGTTATAAAACCCACAAGCACTCAGTGGGGATAAGGCAAGCTGGATGACTAGTCAGGATGGAGAGCTTTTCTTTTTCTAAACTGTTCTAATTTGAACAGCCATGTCTTTGTTTTGCCACACAGTTTAAGCCAACTGCACATTCAGGGATGTGAGGGCTCTAGTGTGGCTACAGAGATGAGTAGCAGATGCCGGTTTCATCCTCAGTTCTGCCAGTATTTTGCAGTATCGACCTGCTGTTTCAGAGCTTGCCCTCTTCCAAGTAGCTTGCCAGTTCCACTGGATCTTGCCAAAGGCGCTGACAAGCACACGAGATGCAACTTGAACCACTTAACAAAATGTTTCTGAAAGCATCAGCACTTCATTCCTTACAGTCAGTTTGTTAGTTTGCCTCATCCTCAATGAACACTGGTTGGATATTTTATTTTCAATTAGAATTGAAAAGAATCATTTATACAGAAGAAAAAAAAAAAAAAAAAAAAAAAACCCTCTAAAATGCAACTTGCTAGCACTGGTTTTCCCGTAACGTGTATTATTTATACTGAAAGGCTACAAAATTGTTCAGAATTCCAGATCAAACTTTAAGAGGTTATGGGTATAATTAGTGAAATTTTGAGTTTCAAAAACTTTCTACTTTAATTATAATCTCCTTCAGTAGTGAACTGACTGAATCAAAAACTTACACGGTAGACAGCAATTTCTAAGAGTTCGGCCTTATCAAAGACCATCAAGCTCCCTGTACACCAGACTTGTACGTATT
The DNA here is from genome assembly GCA_013398735.1 of Nothocercus julius. Classification (NCBI taxonomy): domain Eukaryota; kingdom Metazoa; phylum Chordata; class Aves; order Tinamiformes; family Tinamidae; genus Nothocercus; species Nothocercus julius. The sequence continues at coordinate 2,875,734 of VZSV01000016.1, forward strand.
CTAATTGAATAAAGCAAAATCTGGAGAAGAATCAATGATAATGTCTCACCAGACATAAAAAGATTTTGAAGATGTATCTGTATGGCGAAAACAACTGCAGCATTTGGAGAGCCGGGCTATCAGCGAGCCAAGGTGGCTGCGCACAGCAGCGCGCCGGCCACGCCACCTCAGCTGCAGACACAGCCCGATGCTCTCACCAGCCTCCTAAGCACCGTGTGTGTTGGCGGGAGTGAAAGCATTTTCCCAAGCGTCTTCCCTACTTATCTATCCTTGAGAGAGGACCAACCTGCCCCTGTACTTCCTTACTTAGCGCAAGGAGAGATTTAACCAGAGCTGCCCTCACCTGGAGCACATTTTCAGGTAGTTTCCACCTTTAGTGTCAACATATGCAATCAGCTATGGACCTCACAAGCTTAGCTGCCCTCAGCTCCCAAACACGCAGTCCTGACCCCTCTCCAGTGCCAGCCCTAGGTGAAGAGCTGAGAACAGATGTTAGTCAGAAAGTATTTTCTCCTTTCCTCTCCCACCACTGAGAAGTATCTTTTCCAAGCAGCTCAGCTCCCAGTGCTGAAGCCAGGAATACTACAGGGACCCAAGGCCGAGGACAGAGGGAGGGAGAGAAATCAAAGTCACCTAAACATGAATTATCTTCAGCTCACATAGAAGCTAGCTCTCAACTTTGCATGCAAATAGCAGCTATTAGGACACATTTCCACAAGTTGCTAAAAAGGATCTTTTGTGTCACTTGAAACATCTGACTTAGCTGGTCTAAAGCAATGCCCTGGGGTGACCTTCATACTCTTCTTTTCTCGCCCCTCGAGTCATTCGTCTTGCCAGCATCAAAGTTCCTACAAAACCTCCTAATCTTCATCTCTTTGAAAAACACATATTTTTAAACAGAGATTAATAACAAGAAATTAATCACCATATAAAAGAAAAAAAAAAAAAAAAAAAAAGGATTCCAACTTATTTAGCATATTTAGAAACTGTTTTAATATCAAAGTTATTTCCTCAATCTAGAGTCAGAAATTGATAAAAACAAGAACTCACTGACCACAGCAAATTACGTATGTTCTTTTTCAGGAGACCCTGAAGTCTGCATTGACTTGGGAACTCCAGCACTTCCATGCCACTATGCTATTGCTAAGAAATGGCAAGCAAATGCTGCCTACAGTATGCCAATAAGTTATTTTTAAAAGTAATAAACAGAAGATATATCATACTACTAGAAAATTCTTCAACATGTGCTTCACATGTGGGACTTGACTTACTACAACAGAGCCAGAACCCGCCCTGAAACCCCTCTCTGGTGAGGGTAGGCAAGAGGTGACTGGGAATCACTTCCAGCATAGCAGCAGTTATAAAAAATACTACCAGGTGGCGTCATTATTGCTTACTCTTTAGTATTAGTGAGTCTGCATACATGTGTGAGGGAGCAGAATGTATCTATGTATGTATCTATATAGATTTATCTAGTTATTTTCTACTTAGCTGTAGTTACTTATTAATTTACTGCCCACAGGAAATTATTAGTCATCTCGCATGGGCTACTGCACTGCAGTGAGTGCAGTAAAGCTGGCACGCAAAGATCCTGGCCTTCTGTCCCACCCTACCTGTTACACGTATAGAAAAAAAAAAAAAAGTTCTAGATAGAAATAAACGTGGAGATTGCGCTTGCTGTACTCTCATTTCCCATGAAAGAAGGAGCGTTCTGGAAGTTAGCAGCTCCTAAGTGATTTGAGGTTCTGTTTTGATAAAGACATTCAGAAAAATCAATCCAGATTATGGAATTCGGGTTTGTTTATTGCTAGCTTGTACTTCTTCCAGCCTTGCCTAGTCAAACTAATTTCTTTTTAAAAACAATTTCACTAGGTGTAATTCTAAAAATTAACAAAACTTATTTCAGGAACCACAGCCAGCCACCTCAGCACATCACATATGTTAAGTGAAGACTAGCAGTGATGAGAAATATAATCTAAGTAATACAGCAATCAGACACTATTCTGTGAAGTTATGGAACAATCTTCTTGACAATTTTATTTTTTAAGAGTTCTAGATATCAATTCTAAACAAAATCAGAATGAAACAGCCAAACCCCAAACCTACTATGATTAAAAACCTGTGGAGAAAGTAAAATTAAAGTCACCTGACACATTTTCCTTACACAATTATGAAATGCTGCATTTTCAAGTTCCTTAACTTTTTACACATTACTATAAATTCAAGTCCTAAAAGGATAATAATTTTGAACAAAAACACTTCTTCATGGTGTGCTACCTTGCCTTTTTTAGAAATTATTAAGTGTATAAAAAAATAACAGGATATCTGTTAAACAAACCCTTTATAAGAAAGGCAGCATTTTTCCAGTGAATTTCAGTGAAAAAGAGCATTTTTGAGCAGTTTTTGTCTTTTTTTCTATTTTACAGAGTATACTTTCGATCACTTTTGTGTTTTAGCTCACATACAAAAGAGCTCATCTAATACAG